>CM060065.1:52431963-52881963 GCA_030533445.1 Cyprinodon diabolis
CCTGAATGTTGGAAATTGTAAATCGTATAGTGGGCGGCCCCTTCCGAGCCCGTTCCTGAGCCGCAGTGGGCGGTCCCCTCTGAATCTGTTGCGGCCGGCCTCCAGAGCGTCTGACTCAGCTCCGGCCCCCCGGCCGGCCTCCAGAGCGTCTGCCTCGCCACCGGCCCCCCGGCCGGCCTCCAGAGCGTCTGCCTCAGCTCCGGCCCCGCGGCCGGCCTGCAGAGCGTCTGCCTCGCCTCCGGCCCCGCAGCCGGCCTCCAGAGCGTCTGCCTCGCCACCGGCCCCCCGGCCGGCCTCCAGAGCGTCTGCCTCAGCTCCGGCCCCGCGGCCGGCCTGCAGAGCGTCTGCCTCAGCTCCGGCCCCCCGGCCGGCCTCCAGAGCGTCTGCCTCGCCACCGGCCCCACGGCCGGCCTCCAGAGCGTCTGCCTCAGCTCCGGCCCCCCGGCCGGCCTGCAGAGCGTCTGCCTCGCCACCGGCCCCCCGGCCGGCCTCCAGAGCGTCTGCCTCAGCTCCGGCCCCCCGGCCAGCCTCCAGAGCGTCTGCCTCGCCACCGGCCCCCCGGCCGGCCTCCAGAGCGTCTGCCTCAGCTCCGGCCCCGCGGCCGGCCTGCAGAGCGTCTGCCTCGCCTCCGGCCCCGCAGCCGGCCTCCAGAGCGTCTGCCTCGCCACCGGCCCCACGGCCGGCCTCCAGAGCGTCTGCCTCAGCTCCGGCCCCCCGGCCGGCCTCCAGAGCGTCTGCCTCAGCTCCGGCCCCCCGGCCGGCCTCCAGAGCGTCTGCCTCGCCACCGGCCCCACGGCCGGCCTCCAGAGCGTCTGCCTCAGCTCCGGCCCCCCGGCCGGCCTCCAGAGCGTCTGCCTCAGCTCCGGCCCCCCGGCCGGCCTCCAGAGCGTCTGCTTCAGCTCCGGCCCCCCGGCCGGCCTCCAGAGCGTCTGCCTCGCCACCGGCCCCCCGGCCGGCCTCCAGAGCGTCTGCCTCAGCTCCGGCCCCGCGGCCGGCCTGCAGAGCATCTGCCTCAGCTCCGGCCCCCCGGCCGGCCTCCAGAGCGTCTTGCTCAGCTCCGGCCCCGCGGCCGGCCTGCAGAGCGTCTGCCTCACCTCCGGCCCCCCGGTTGGCCTCCAGAGCGTCTGCCTCGCCTCCGGCCCCCCGGCCGGCCTCCAGAGCGTCTTCCTCACCTCCGGGCCCCCGGCCGATCTCCAGAGCGTCTGCCTCAGCTCCGGCCCCCCGGCCGGCCTCCAGAGCGTCTGCCTCGCCTCCGGCCCCGCAGCCGGCCTCCAGAGCGTCTGCCTCGCCACCGGCCCCACGGCCGGCCTCCAGAGCTTCTGCCTCGCCACCGACCCCACGGCCGGCCTCCAGAGCATCTGCCTCAGCTCCGGCCCCCCGGCCGGCCTCCAGAGCGTCTGCCTCAGCTCCGGCCCCCCGGCCGGCCTCCAGAGCGTCTGCCTCAGCTCCGGCCCCCCGGCCGGCCTCCAGAGCGTCTGCCTCGCCACCGGCCCCACGGCCGGCCTCCAGAGCGTCTGCCTCAGCTCCGGCCCCCCGGCCGGCCTCCAGAGCGTCTGCCTCAGCTCCGGCCCCCCGGCTGGCCTCCAGAGCGTCTGCCTCAGCTCCGGCCCCCCGGCCGGCCTGCAGAGCGTCTGCCTCACCTCCGGCCCCCCGGTTGGCCTCCAGAGCGTCTGCCTCGCCTCCGGCCCCCCGGCCGGCCTGCAGAGCGTCTGCCTCACCTCCGGCCCCCCGGCCGGCCTCCAGAGCGTCTGCCTCAGCTCCGGCCCCGCGGCCGGCCTGCAGAGCGTCTGCCTCAGCTCCGGCCCCGCGGCCGGCCTGCAGAGCGTCTGCCTCAGCTCCGGCCCCGCGGCCGGCCTGCAGAGCGTCTGCCTCAGCTCCGGCCCCGCGGCCGGCCTGCAGAGCGTCTGCCTCACCTCCGGCCCCCCGGCTGCCTCCAGAGCGTCTGCCTCGCCTCCGGCCCCCCGGCCGGCCTCCAGAGCGTCTGCCTCACCTCCAGGCCCCCGGTCGGCCTCCAGAGCGTCTGCCTCCGGCCCCCCGGTTTTCCTCCAGAGCGTCTGCCTCGCCTCCGGCCCTCCAGCCGGCCTCCAGAGCGTCTGCCTCAGCTCCGGCCCCGCGGCCGACCTCCAGAGCGTCTGCCTCGCCTCCGACCCCCGGCCGGCCTCCAGAGCGTCTGCCTCACCTCCGGCCCCACGGCCGGCCTCCTGAGACTTTTCGTTGCCCTCGCCCACCCTGGGTGGGTTGTTTTTTGTTTTCAGACTCTGTTTTGTTTTCCTGCCTGCCTACCTGGTTCCCCCGCCGCCCACCCTGGGTGGGTAGTTTTTTGTTTCTGGACATTTTAGGGTGTCCGGGATCCGTCCTTAAGTGGGGGGTACTGTCAGAGTCTTGTTCTGTTTGTTCCTGTTTTTCTTGGTTTTCCATTTGTTGTCCTCTGCTGCCCTCTTGTGTCCTCCCTTGCTCTGTTTTTCTGTTCTGCCTTCACCTGTTTTCAATCCCCTCGTTAGCTCTCTCTTTGTCTCTGTCCCCTTTAAAAGCCCTCCCTCTTCAGTTCCTGTTTGCTGGATCCTCGTCTAACTTCTGTCTGTGTTCCTCGTCTCTCCCTGGCCTCTAGTTTTGGTTTACCCCGATGTCTCCTTGGTTCAGGTGCGTTAGTAGTTTTCTGTTGGACTCTGATTCCTGCCCTTGGATCTGTGAACTTAAATAAATCGACTTTAATTCACCTCTGCCAACTGGTCTCTGCAATTGGGTCCTCCAAACAAACACCGCTTCATGGCAAAAGTCTGTCTAAGTCTAGTCTAAGTCTAACTTAACACACACTAACTAAACTCCTGTCACAATGTCCTCTGGGCAAGAAACCATGAAGTGTAAAAATCTACATGCTGGCGGCTGCTGCAGAGGAAAATCCAAATAAACTTGCAGTATTGGTTGAATAAAATGCCATTTCTCTACAATCATTCAGGCCGACTGGGACGGACCTGCTGAAGTCTCCAGACTGTCAAACACATAAAGCCTTGGATCAGCTCCATTTCATTCAGATGGATCACCGGTCGTCTCAGCTCCCTCTCCTCGCTCCTCGCTCTTCCTCTCCTCGCGGTGTCGCTCTGAGGAGGAGGAGTTGCAGCCCGTTGCCTCATGCAGTGGAGATGACAGGCAGCTCTGAATGCTTTAGTCATGAGTCTCTGAGCAGCAGCAGCAGCAGCAGCAGCAGCAGTTCGTCTCTTTGATGCTTCAGCGCTGATGACGACATCCAGATCAGTGAAGGTGTAACGCTGCTCAGACAGCAGGAGAAGAAGAGCAATCAGTCGCTCCTCTAACTCCATCATCTCAGCTCAAAGGAAGTCTCTGTCCTGACCTTTCTTTTTGGTTCTGAATAAAATGTTATAATTCAAACAAAGATAAGCTGATATTAGATAAATTGTTGTTTTTTAATCATAATTCCACTAATCATGGAGAGAAATATGTTGTTAAAAAGATTCCTCCCCAAACTCTGAGCTCAGGTTGTTTCTCCATCAGCGGCAGCTTTTAAATAGACAGAAGAAGCAAATCGTTCAAAGTCAATGACTGGATGCAATCAGCTGCTTTTCTTTAAGAAAAAACTTGGAAACCAATCTGACTGGATGACTTGACTGAAATGTTGGTGCTATTTACATAAATTAAATTAAATTGACTTGGTACAGAGTTTTATCATCAATTGAATTCAGTTTATTTATGTAACGCCAACACATGAAAATAATTACTATAATTACCTCCAACTATGAGGCTTAGAGCAGTGCTCCCAAATTCTGGTTAGGTGTCCTTCACCTTTGAGATTTGGCTCATCTTCAACACACCTGAGTCATATAATTAGCTCAATAGAACGACTCTGGAAAACTTGACTGCATGCTGAGACGGTAATTCTGCCGTTTCATTCAGTGTGGAAGCAGAAAGATATCTAAAATCTGCAGGAAACCAGACCTGGAGGACAGTGACTAAGGAATTCTAGCTTAGAAAATCACAATGCTAATGGCCACTTCCAATCGCCTATACAACATGCAATCTGTTTAATTCAGGCATCCCCAAACTCGGTCCTCAAGGCCCCCTGTCCTGCAGGTTTTAGAGGTTTCTCTGCTTCAGCACAGCTGGTTATAATGATTGCAGTAGACCAAAAGCCTGTTAATCAGCTTTCAATTAAAATCAGCTGGGCTGGAGCAAGGAAACCTCTAAAACCTGCAGGACAGGGGGCCTTGGACCAAGTTTGGGGATGCATGGTTTAGTTCATTAAAGGACAGAACCAAACTAATTTGCACATCTCAGCATTTCTGCACCAACGAGCCGACTTATTGCACATACTGTCATAGTTCTGTTCTATTATGTTTTCTTTTGAGTTTGCAGTTTTACTTTGCTCAATGTTTTCTAGTTTTAGTGGTTTAATTCTTATTTTGTTGTGTTTTCTGGTTATTTTCAGTTTTCAGGGGTTTTTTTGTTGCCCTTTGCTGCCCTCTTGTGTTCTCCTTTTTCCGTAGCTCCTTTCCTGTTCTGCTCTGTTCACATCTGCTCCCAATCTGCTCGTTACTCCTCTCTTTGTTTCAATCTCCCATAAATACACTCTCTGTTCAGTTCCTCAGTGCTGGTTCCTCGTCTAACTTCCTCCAACTCCGTCTCTCTGAGTTTTCCTCCTCGTGAAAGTTTCCCCCTGATGTCTCCTTGGTTTCTGTTTAGTTTGGACTTCTTTCATATTTGGATTTTTGGATTTCTGCCTCAGTTGTTTTTTTTATACTTTATTAAATCATCAAGAAACTCACATCTGCCTCCCTGCCTCTGCATTTGGGTCCACAATCCTCAACCCAATCCTGACACATACTAAGAAAAATAATTGGAATTTAACGCCCCCTATTTTGAATCTATGAAGATTGAGCTATGAATATTGGCTCTTAATGTTAGGGTCTCTGGTGTTATGCTGTTTTTTCTGGTGTGAGTGAGCTTCCTGTCAAAGAGAGGATCTTTGCTGGTGGCTGGGTCGATCCTTATTGCTGCACACCTGAGAACATTTCTCAATCAAGATGAGGAGGCCAAGGATCAGCTCTCGTCGCTGGATGTTTACAGCTGATGATTCAGCCAAAGACCTAAACCAGGAATATCTTTCTTCTTGAAATTTGCCTTCTTGTGAATCTCTTTCATGTTGACGCTGTTATTGTTCCAGACAACCACTGAACCTCAGTTGGTCTCTGATCTTCATGTAAAAGGTGTTACCTGTGTGCAGTTCTGTCTGTCACCTGCCTGCCCGCCTCTCCAGCACGCTGTCTCAGCAGATGGCCGCTCACACTGAGCCTGGTTCTGCTTGAGGTTTCTCCCTTTTCAAAGGGAGTTTTTCCTCTCCACTGTCGCTACAAGCATGCTTAGTGTGAGGGATTGCCTTCGAGTCAATGAGTCGATGCAATCAGCTGGTTTTCCTTAGAAAACTTTGAATCAGTTTGACTGGATGATCTGGTGAACTGGAAAGTGACCTGAGATGACATGTTTCTTCATTTGTTGCTATATAAATAAACTGAATTAAATTGATTTGCAAAAAGCTCGGAGAGCCTTGTTTACTGGGTGAGAGGAGTTAAACGGGTATCTAAACCCTTTAAAAATCCATTACAATACACAAATATATAGAGATTAAATATAATAAGCTGCTATAAGCTCAATTGTTTAGCCCATATTGAATCTTCTATATACCATAATTTGCTGCACATCCTGATTTTTCTTTGTTCATTTGACCTTTTTTAACCTTTCTGTGGTTTCTGGTAATCGTTTTCATCCACAGTGTTGGACAAATGATTTAACTCTTTGCCTGAAAAAAAACTTTCTCTTTTAATTAACCATTTTGGAAGTTTGGCATTCACACTTTTCTAATATAGATCATATGCAATGTTTTATATGAAACCCTGTTGTTGATTTCTTTTATAACTCGGCACCTTATGTTCATTTAAAATCATTCAGCCTACTTCATGTAGGGGGTTAGCACCTCACCATGTTTTAACCAATAACTGCTCACTCATTTGGAACATCAGTAGAGGGAAGTTTCTGATGGGATTAATGTGATCATGTGAGCAGAACCTGCTTATGTACCTATTGATCTCTTAGAACGGTTTGCTGTTGTTATTTGGGTCCAATGAGAACTACAATATAACTTATAGCATAACAGTTTTCTGTTGTTGCACTGCAACACATCTGGAACATTTGGGTTTATTTCTGTGATTTTCTGTTCTTGAAATTTTGTTGTTGTCGTTTAAAATAACTATAATCATATACTTGCGGTCAGACGGTGAGGGGAACCAGACAACATTTGACAAAAAAAATGTGTTCATTATTACTGCATGCGGTAATAAAACAGTAAAAAGAGAATCATTGAAGGTGAAACAGGATTTCAAGGGATCTGGAGCTGCTGACCCTTAGAGTGAGAGTTTGGATGGAGGCTTAGTTTCGCTCACAAAAGAGGACAAGCTGGAAAAACAGCTAATAGGTGAGAAACAATGTTTTCAGTCCTGGGATCCAGTCCTACTCCTCTCTGTATGGGAATTTCTACTGTGACTGCAGATCAGACCCAGAGGTCATGCAGACAGAGGAGTGAGTAGACACTGACATCTAGTGGTCACAGACTGCAACTCTCTGTTTGTAGCAGGGTTGCATCAAATGCATTGACTGGGCTCTGAAAAATAAAAATGCAAACCCTGCAGCTGGAATTTATAAACTAACAAAGAGGATTAGAGCCAATGAAAAAATAAAAAAGTTAACTAATTATTATTGGATATTATTTCAGATTCATATGGGAAAAAAGTCAGAAGACAGAAATACAAGTTTTGAACATCTAAAAGACAAAAACTTTAGTACTTGGATTAAACAAGTCTCTTAAACATGACCCAAAGTTAAATTTGTTAATAAATAACACACTCATTGAGCAAGTAACAGAAGCTAAGCTTCTTGGTGTCTTTTTGGATAATAAACTGTCTTGGTCAAGACACACTGAAGCTGTTGTAAAGAACATTGGCAGAGCTTTAGCTATGTTGAGAAGATGTTGCAAATTGATGCCAGCTGATTTGACTAAGCTTATAGTAAGAACATTAATAATTTCTCAACTTGACTACTGTCAAACACTATGGTCAAATGCAAAAAGAAAAGATTTAGAGAAACTTCAAATAATGCAGAATAAAGCATTCTAATGAAAGAATGGAACTCATTGCCATTAATTCTCATAAAAATTGTAAATAAATCTGCTTTTAAAATGCAACTTAAGAAGTTTTTAGGAGCAACTTATCTATAAATGAAATAGTTTCATATTCTAATTTATTGTAACTTATTCATAAAATGTTAAAATTTTAAATTGTAACTTTCCCCTTTTCTATGAATGTTCCGTCTTATTGATATGTATATAATATTTGTCATCTGTCAAACATGTTTATGAATTTACATTGTATACTGTATTTTAATGATGTGGACCTCAGGAAGAGTATCTGTCCATATTTAATGTCTATGCATATTTTTCGGACTTCAACCAGCAATATCAGCAATGGCATTGGGTGGATTCACTTTTATGACCAAATCTAACTCTATTTGCTTCATGTTTATATCTACTAAAATCCATCAAAGTTTCATCATAAGACATTGAAACTGGGGGAAAATTCATAATGATGTATTTTAACTTCTGTGATTCTGGCTGTAAAACATTAAAGCCTCATAGAAAATACTGTAAGAACAACTTTTATGAACTAAAGAACTAAAATGTTCTTCTGGTGTGATCCAACAAACCTCTGGCAGGAAGAATCTGTCGTCTTTTTCACCTTTTTCACTCCACTCTATCCTTCTGGTGTATTTCCTTTCACTGCTGCTATTATACACACTGATCGGAACTATTATAAGTGAACTAGTGAGCTGATTAGACAGAGAGGCCAATCTTGGACTGAGTCATTAAAATGTTTCTATTCACTGCATTTTTTAACAAGTAAACGTCTGACTGGTTCACTTTAAGCCTGGTTAATTCAATACAGCTGATATACTTCAAAACATAGTAAACTATTTGCCACAAGTCAGAGGCTCTTTTAATCCTCTTCAAATGGAAAAGTAGAAAAAAACTAAATATAATAAGTTAGACCCTAAAGAAAAGAAAGTAGATTTTTAAACGATTCTTAACTTAAAAGGGTTTCAGTAATTTAAACTTTAAATCTTGATTTAGTTTAGTATGGAAGCCCGTTTCCGCCACTCGGTACAAAAAACAAAACAAAAAAAAAAGAAAACATTATCTCGTTATAATGAGATACTATCGCATTATATTAAGTTACTATCTCATTATAACAAGATATTTTTTTTTTTTTTACAGCGTGGTGGAAACGGGCTTCCATAGAAAACTCATCGTTACTTTAAAACGGAAGAGGATTATAAGGAAGAGGATTAGGGCCAGTGGAAAAAAAAAAAAGTTAACTGATTTTTACATTTTATTTCAGTTTAGTATGGGATAAAAGTCAGAATTCTGACTTTTATCTCAGAATTCTGACTTTTTTTATTGTTAGAATTCAGTCAGAATTATGAGAAAAAAAGTCAGAATTCTGACTTTAATCTCAGAATTTTTTTTTTCCCATGTTAAACTGAAATAAAATTTAAAAATCAGTTAACATCAGTTTTTTTTTTCAGTGGCCCTAATCCTCTTCCCTACTTTGACGCTTCGTCTTCCTATGTATTTTGTCCCTCTGCAGATGCCGTAGTTGTGTACAAACATGGCGTCGGAAGGCGGCGGCGAGGAGGACTTTGTGAGTTTCGGGACTCCTCTGGAGCCTCTGGAGGAAGGTGAGGTTCTGCCCATCATCTCCCTCAGATGCTCTCCTTCTCCATTAGAGCTTGGCGGAGGTTAAAGGAGGAGCCGGAGGAGGAGAGGAGCAGCAGGAGGAGAGGAGCAGGTCTTTGACGGAGGCTAAGCTAACAGCTGCTAGCTTCTGCTCAGATTGAGGCTTAAATGTCCTGAAATTAATTAACTTCTCAAATGTTGATGTAACTGAAATACAAACTTCATAAATCCACTGATTTAAATCCGAACATCAGTTAAATGTAAGATTGTCACACATGTCCACTTTAGACGCTTTTTATTTAAGACCAGAAGGGGAAATTCATGACTTTCTTAAACAGTTGATTTAAAATAAATAAAAAGTTTCCTGTTCAGGGGAGAAAAACCATCATCAGCAACTGCCTCAAATAAATAAATGACTCATAAATATATGGCCTGAAATTGTAATAAGTGAGCCATTAAATGCAACAATGTGATTTAAAAAACAAAAAGTATATTTTAAAAATTTAGAAATTATTTTGATATGATTATATTTAATTTTATTGTTCTATTTTATCTCTGTACCAGTAAATAATTAAAGAACAAATACAGCTTTGCAGTTAAAAAACTAAGTTTAAATATCAATTGTTTAAATAAAAATAAGTGTAGAGATGAAATAGAACAATTAAAATAAAAGATTTTTAGATATGTAATATATAATTTCAAGCCATTATTACGGCAATGACAGATTTGGGTGATTTATTTATTTCTGTATGTATTGTATGGCAGCATTGGTCCTCCAGAGAGACACCGCTCTCCACTAAACATGTGACAGTGGGGAGGAACAACTTCCTTAAGATGAAGAATAACTTTAATTTATCATTGATGGAGATAGATGGCAATAATTGCAGATTTGGAATGTAGAAGTATAATTAGGCAGAGAGAGGAGAAGGGGTCCCTATGTCCTCCAGCAGTCTAAGCCTATAGCAGCAGAACTATAGAGATAGATCAGGATAACCTGAGCCACTCTAACTAGAAGCTTTATCAAAAAGGAAAGTTTTAAGCCTAGCCTTAAAAGTAGACAGGGTGTCTGCACCATGGACTAAAACTCTGTCCCATGAGAGAGGAGCTTGACGACTAAAAGATCTGCCTCCCATTCAACTTTTAGGAATTCTTGAAACTATTAGTATTTGGCGTCTGTATTTTTCACAGACCAACTGATTTGAGATTATTTATTTTTTTGGGGATCTGAGGGATTCAGATTACAGTACAGGTAGCCACCTTCTCCACAACCGGCTATTCATTTAATCCAGTCCTTAAATTGTTACTCAGAAAATAAGCGCAGCTCAAACACAGAGTTCTGCAATGCTGATGAAGTTCTTACTGATCCTGGATCGTCAGGATTGTCCTGCTAAAACGCCTTATATTTTTGGGGGGGTTTCAGACGAGCCTCTGAAGAAGCCCATCCCGCTGCACGAACAGACCGTGAAGGATGAGAAGGGACGCTATCAGAGGTTCCATGGAGCGTTCACCGGAGGCTTCTCAGCGGGATACTTCAACACGGTCGGGTCAAAGGAAGGTCAGTCCTGTTAGAGGTTGAATTTAACTCGGACTTGTGTGACAGACGGCTCTGAACACACCTACTGTTCTGCTCCCAGATGTTAGATCGTTCCTTAGGATTGATCTGGGTGTTTTTTAGATTATTTTAATCCAGATTCTGAAGCGCTGCAGGGTTCTGTAGTTCACATCGACCTATTCCAATGTCACAGGTTTCCTGTCTCCTTCCTTCCCCATTAAAGGAGCAGCTTATTACTAGGGATGCACGATATTGGGATTTTGGCCGATATCCGATATTTTAAAACTCGTGTAGCCGATAACCGATATCGATACCGATGTTAAAGCTGGACAAAAATAAGTAGTCATTGAAAATAGCAGTTTTGTTATCCATTTCTGACACTTTGAAAAATAATATACTCAAATATATTTTCATATGCTGATATCAAATAGATTTTTAAAAACGCGGTATCGATCTATTTTACTTTCAAAATCTCCTGAAATTTCATCGTTCTGTTACAAACTCTCGTGATATTTTGCAAATTCTTGTGAGATTTTGTTAGTAAAATAGATCGATACCGCGTCAATATATCAACATATAAAAATATGGCAACATTTGGTGAATTTTCGGGGGATTTCGTAGCATAACGATGACATATAGCAATATTTCATTAGTAAAGAGATTGATATGGTGTTTTTAAATGGCAATATATCAGCATAGGAAGATATTGGGATATTTTAATGTATCAATATTTTTTCCCTTCGTCTTTAGAAGTTTTTAAGTCTGTAAAAAAGAAGTTTTTGAGGAAGAAGAAGAAGTAGTATTTTTTTTATTTTTTTAGACTTTAGAAACTCAGAAGCTGATCAAATATCGGGTTAAATATCGGTGGGGGGGCCGATGTCCGATATTCAGTTTTAAGGCCGATACCGATAGGGGGCCGATTATATCGTGCATCCCTACTTATTACAGGATGTTTGTTGAAGGCAGGCCTTGCATGACCGAGTCTGGTTCCCACCACAGGAATGAAATCAATGAAAATGAATAAAACAGGTTTATTATATAACATGTTCTTTGTTTTTTTATAAAGATATAGAGGAGTTTGTTTGAATCCTGAAAGTATGATGATAATAAATCCTGAAGGTTTCACCTCTGATTAAGGATTATTTGATGAAATAAAATCCGCCAAACATTAATTTCTCCTAGTTTTTCTGATATCTTTGTAATTTAGGCTGGACTCCTTCAACCTTTGTGTCGTCACGGCAACAGAAAGCTGAGAAGCACCATGCCCGACCCGAGGACTTCATGGACGAGGAGGTAAAACCCTGATGATCTTCCTATAGATAAACCTTCCCTGTGAGGCAGAGCAGCAGGTAGAGGACAGGAGTAACGGACAGATGCAGAACCAGAACCAGGCTTTACGGAGAGTTTGATCCCAAGATGACAGAGAACTGCTGCTTGTTGTCAGGATTTCAGCGAGCACGGCATCGCTCCCAGAGAGATCACCACCAGTAAGGAGTTCTCCTCCAACCGCAGAGACGAGGCGGCGGAAAAGGCCAGAGCCATCAGCGCTCAGGCGGCGCTGATCCCCGGAGACACGCTGCTGGAGGAGCTCATCTCACCAGCGAGGTAGGAGCTGGCGCTGCTCATTGGTTCTGTGTGTTATAACGGCTGAGGGTTGTTGGTTCTGCTCCCAGGTCGTCCATCGGCATAGAGCTGCTGACCAAAATGGGCTGGAAGGAAGGACAGGGCATCGGGCCTCGGCTGAAGAGGAAACCCCGCAGACAGCTCCAAGGTCGGGAAACGCAGCGCTTCGGATCAGAACCAGAACTGATAGAACTGAACTCAGCGGCTCCGCCCACTGAACATCCATTCATGTGTTTCATATTTCTTCTTCTTCTTTATCTATGTAACAGCGGAAGCATCCAGAATGTACGGCTGTGTGCTTCCCCCTACTGGCTCGGAGGAATCAGAGGTAGGTCATAGCTTCAGTCGACCCAGTTAGAAACCATCAGGATCTAAATCTGGGTGCAGCAACAGACTTAGAGGTTCAAATATATGGGAACAAAGTCAGCTTCCTATCACCTAAACAACATCTCCAGGATAAATAACGTTATTGACATTCTGTAGGGTTTTTTTGGTTTGTTTTTTGTAGACAGAAATGCCAATACTGATGATCAGTGTAATAAATTAAAGGGCATCCAGATAAAATAGTTTTTATAAAAAAAACCTGCCATTCAGTGACTCTAGCGCCGCTCCGTGACTGAGGGAGGAAACAGGAGTGACGTTAAAGTTTCCTGAGGATCCGCAGCTGCTTTCAAAGTGGATGAAGCAGGTCAGAGGCTCTCCACAGTTTCTCTTCTTTGCCTGGAACATTTTCAAAAGGATGTATTTTTTTCTTCTGTTCCCTCATTGAAAGAGTCGTTTGGTAAAACGCTAAAATGAGCAGCTGCAGATCATGTGGAGCTTAGATTGTAGATTGCTGCTGTTTCAGATGATGATCCAAAGCTAACTGCTGTTAGCGGAGCCTAGTAGTGCCTGTAGCGTGGCTCTGTATTCTCTATTAGGGGTTTCATAGGTTCGTGGTTTTAGCAGAAGCTTCAGAAGAATTTATTTATTTTCATTTCTTTTTATTGAGGCGGTGGATTTTCATCTTATTTTAGGTTAGAGATCTGACAGCCCTGCAGGTGAAGGACGGGTGGCGTTATTAGCTATATCTTTATCAATATAGTAGATATAACAGCAGAAGAGGATTTATTTGAAAATCATGTTCATTAATCAGGGTTCCTGCAGGTCCTTAAAAAGTCTTAAAAGGCATTGAATTCTTCAAAATAAAACTAAGGCCTTAATTGCTATTAAAATGTCTTAAATTAGTCTTTCGTAGGTCTTTATTTTTAAAACATCATAAATAGGATTATTTGTATTACAATTTATTTTTGTTATCTAAATAAAACATTAAAATTGAGTTTTTAAAAAAAAAATCTATTTAAAAAAACAAACAGCTCGCCATTATTGGTTCCGTCCCGATAGCGGAACTAATCGAAGCGTTGTTGCGGCCGGGACATTTGGGAGATGCGCCATTTACTTTTTGTCTGGAAAATCTGAGCAAGTGTAAATGTGACCAAAATTGTCTTCAGCCAAGAGTTTCCTCCATGGCTAAAACCAGGGAACAAACATGAGGCTCAGTGGATTTAGTGCTAGAAGTCATTCAAGCTCAGAACGATGGGAATTAAGGCAGTGGAGTCACACATGCGAAGCACGAAACACAAAGCGTCAAAATGGAGTTACAGAGAAACAGGCGGTATTTCTCAGTTTAGTTCCACCCTTGTCTCTGCAACGCCTCCACTTATCACCAAATCAAACATACTAAGAAAACCATACAAAGAAAAATAGCTGCAAAAAAGACTTAGCACTGGTTATGTTGGGGCTTTAAAACTGATTAGTTTTGTTCCCTGCTAAAACAAAGTTTGTGAATTCAGTTAAATAATTGTTCAAATATATCTGTCATTTGTGTGTTTTTAGCTTTCTTCCTGTATGGGAAGCTTTTCAACATGTGAAACATTAGTGCAGTGGTTGATGTTAAAATAAACCTTTGGGTTAAGTTGTCCAAGCAGGCTTTTCTTGTGTTTCTTGTGAATTTGGTCTTAAATTTTTATTTCAAGTGGCATTAAAAAGTCTTAAAAAGTCTTGAATTTAACTTGCCTTATGCTGTAGGAACCCTGATTAAAATCATTATATACTAATATATACTAATTTATATTTATAAACTAATAACTGGTAATGCTATCTGTACCAGAGGCGTAGCACGCCGGTGCTGCTGCGCTCATATTAGACGTCATATTAGTTTGACTCCAACAAAAAAACCAGACTAGGGGGGGGTGCTTTGGTGGCCATGCATGGAGGCGACCCGGGCCAGCCACTAGTGCCGTAAAAAAAAACAGATGTTCTGGAACAATCATCAGTGTTTCCATTCATCTCCATTATAACATGCTGACGTCCCTCTGTCACCACATGGAGATGGGTCTTTGCTAGCTATAAAATAGGCCTCTGATGTGGAACCACTCAGTATGTCCTGCTGCATGATTTTAATGCTAAGTTACAGGAAATCGACATTACGTTATCAACACTTTAAAGGTCTGATTCTCTGTCAGACCCTAAAAAACAAATTAATCTTTAATAGCATTGATCCCTGCAGCGCCGCCTCACAGGTCTGCATAGAAAGTGGATCAGACGGCTGCAGCTGATCCGACTGATGGAAAGATGCCTGCGTCCTCACTAGAACTGAGAAAGTGGAGAACATCAGCCCAGTTCTAAAGTCCTTCCACTGTCTGCCCATATCTCAGAGCAGAGATTTTAAAACATTTCTGTTAGAACCAAAAGCAATTACAGACTTTCTGTCAGTAGATCAGTGGCCCAGACCTTCAGTAGCAGCCATTCAAAATGGCCGTTCAAAGTCAAACGCCAGCCGAATGGCAGCAAAATTCCCTCAGACTTCCTGCCACTGCCGTGACCCCCCCCCCCCCCCCCCCTCTGGCACATTTCTTTACTCTGACTCCACCCTTTGACTGAATTACAGGGTCTGACCAGCAGATGGCGCTTATCTTTAGATCTTAATGTCCACAAATCAGGACAGAAAGAATATTTTAGTACAAAGATTGATGTTTAAAAAGGAATCTTAGGGAACCATCCAGGGACCCATCAAGGAAAGTGGGGAAATTTTAAATGGCTGCTGCTGTATCGGGGCTGCTGGATCAAATCTGCTCTGCATTCCTGAACAAACATGGAGAAGCAGCATTTATCTCTTACGCTCCGCTAATCTGTAACATGAGTTTCTTTAAATCCAGATTAAAAACTTTTTGTTTAGAGTCGCCTTTGAACTTTTTTTATTTAAATTGGTAAATGAAACATCAATAAGCTCAGTTTGTATCTTTTCTCTACCTGCCTCTAAATGTACTTTTTAGGATTTCATCACTTTGAATAATCCTTTTAATGCATAATAAACTTGTAGCCAGACTTTGTAAAGGGCTTGCTAAAGTAAAACCCTTAGAGGTTATTAAGGTGTTACTTTCTAGCCTCGTGAGACCATCCTGATCTCGCAAGCTTTCAAGGTTTCACTCGCAGATCAGTCTGGAGACTCTCCGTTAAAGAAAATTTGGAGCCGTTCTCCCGACTGGTTTCAGCAAGAGTTTGATCTATCAATTGGCTCCTCTTCGTCGTCGCTCTGTTAGTACGCCATATGCTTCGTTGATCTGATTGGTTTATTTGGCCCGTCTATCACCAACATAGGCCAATCAGCTAACCAGTATTTTCGCCCCTTCCCAAAATTACTTCAACGGAAGGTTTCCAGATGGATATGCGGAGCAAATCCATCTGGCGGAGTCAGGTTAGATATTTTCATCCTCAAACAGGCCTGGAGAAGCTTCTCCTCCTGACGATCTGTCTGTTGTCTTCTGCTCAGGAGGACGATGAAGAGTTTGCCCCAGAGAATGTTACCTTTGCTCCAAAGGATGTGACTCCGGTGGACTTCACCCCGAGGCTGGGGGTTCAGGGTCTGGGGTACCGCGGTCTGGACCCAGGTCTGGCCCTGCTGGGGCGAGTCACGGATGAGCATGTGGACCTGTTCAAGCCTCAGTCAGAGACCAGGAGTCGGCTGTTCGGGGACCGGCAGAGAAGCTCCAGGAGAGGAGGGGTCGCCGGTCAGGTGGGCTTCAGCTCCTTTAGGGGGTCAGAATGATGGAGGTCTGGGTGTTGGTTGACCTGAGCTTTGACCTGCAGGCGTTTGGCGTGGGGGCGCTGGAGGATGAGGACGAGGACGTCTACCACAGAGACTCCATGTTGAGATATGACACCGTTCTGAAAGACGAGGAGCCTGGAGACTGTCTGTACGGCTGGACGGCTCCGCAGCAGTACACCAAGCAGAAAGGTAAAACCCGGACAGTCCTGGGAACCTCTGAAGGTCGTCTGGCTGGAATTACATTCGTGTTTGTCTAAATGTTTTCAGACAGAAGCAGAGACGCTTCGTACCTGGGGAAAATCCTGGAGGGGTTCACTCTGGCCCAGAAACCTCTGGAGGAGAAAACGGTGAGTCTGCAGGTGAGTTTCTGGAGGAAACTCCCCGCTGACTCCTCTCTCCTCCTGCAGATCTTCCCTCCTCCCATTCTGCCCAGAGATTACCGCCCTGTCCATTATTTCCGTCCACAAGTCACCGTCTCCAGACTGTCTGGAGTCAGTCCGGCGCTCGCTGAGGCTCTGAAGACCTCCAGGGGTCACATGGTCAAAGAAGAGCCACAGCAGGGAGGACGCCACCAGCTGGACTCTGGCCAGAGGAGGGCGCTGCTGGGAGAGGATGCCCTGAAAGGTGAAGGGCTCCGTCTAATCTCTGGGTTCACCAGTAAGCCTGTGTTTAGGTTTGGACTCCTGCTCCAAAGACCTCATGATCTGATTCTCTAAGAGCCTTAAAGAATCAAACTGACCGGCCAGAATAGAACCTGCTGGTTCTGGTAGTTCTGAGATCTCCAGTCCACCCAGAACCAGAGGCAGGATTTGGGTTTTCCAAACCAATTTGCCTCCATTCTTTGAATCAGTTGACCTCAATACAAAAATAGGTTTTTAATCCCAAAGGCAAATTATACGTTATAATAACTCAGGGATTTTTATGAGTTGTTGGTGTTGATAGCTGTAAGCAGGACGGATATTCTGTAGAGTCTGTATCTCAGTAGATCTGTGGAAGCCTCTGACTGAAGACGCTCTGATGTTGTTTAGTAATCGACTGATGTCCATAATGTTCTTCTCTTTATGAATAATTCTTCTTTGTGATTCATCTCCTTCTAGTTTCTGGAACAGACCGGCCTTTAATATTAGCTTGATGAGCTTTTTAAAAGTCATAGAGAAATCATATTTAAATGTCAAATCATTCTGGCTCAAACATGGATATAAATCTACCGTATTTAACACACGCATAAGGCGCACCACTATAGGGCGCGGGTTTTATATACCGGTACATATCCTCTACTACGTTTAAATACGTCTACTGCGTATTTAAAAATAGAGTGGGAGCGAAAATGAGTATGATTGTGCTTTATTCATGTATTTATTACAAAGTATTAATCAAAGCCATCAAAGTCATCATCCTCTGTTTCTGAATTAAACAGCTGCGCTAAATCAGACATGCCAGTTTCCCCTTCTTCGCTGTCAGAGTCACTTTCCGTGCCGCGCGGCTCCTCGGAAACGATGCCGGCTTTTGCGAAAGCTGGAACAACGGTGCCAGCAGACACGTTAGTCCAAGCATCAACAATCCATCCGCAAACGGTGGCGTAACTTGCCCGGCGCCGCCTTCCACTTTTCGTGAAACTGTGGTCTCCGTCGGTCATCCATCGCTCCCACGCCGCTCGCAGCCTTACTTTGAACGGCCGGTTCACACCGATGTCGAGCGGTTGAAGTTCCTTTGTCAGACCTCCCGGGATAACGGCGAGCGTTCATTTCTTTCACCTTGTTTTTCACATCGGCTGTGAGATGGGCACGCATGGAGTCACAGATTAACAGCGATGGTGATGCGTGGAAAAAACCACCTGGTCTCCTCACATACACCTGCCTCAGCCACGCTTTCATCATCTCCTCATCCATCCAGCCCTTTTCATTTGCCTTAATAACGACTCCAGCTAGAAAAGTCTCTTTAGGAAAAGTCTTTCTCTGAAAAACCATCACAGGTGGCAGTTTCTGTCCGCGCCAACAGTTCCCCCTTTAACGTTCTCATGGTGGTCTCAACAACGTCCGCAGTAACTACACATATAGGGCGCACCGCACATTAGAGACTGACATTTTTTCGGGAATCCCACGGGTCACGGGATTCCCGTGGGATGGGAGTCAGTATTAGTAACGATTACGTGATTGGGACGGTACAGGATTAAACATTAACGGGAGCAGACGGGAGCGGGAGCAAACCAATAATAACTAAAAAAACTAGGATCAATGCCAAAAAATTAAATAAAATAGAAAGAAAAAAAATCCAGTACTGGCGCCGCCATTTTGTAGTTTTTTTCCTTGAAGCCTACACTATAATGCGAGTCAAAAAAACTACACGACCCAAAAACCAACAGTGCTTCCGCTCTGTGTTTTTCACCCGCGCTCAAAAACAACAATGGAGGGACCAACAGTTAGCGGCGAACTCGACTTCGAAAAGTTTGATTTGCAACGCAAGCTGAAAAGTAAGGACGTATCTGTAAAACTCACGGAGCTGACAGGAAAGTCTCAGATATTACTGAACTTCACAAGAGTTCAGTATCACGGTGTTAACACCCAATACGCCGCTTGTAAAACGTGCTTGACCGTAATCAAGTACACTAGTGAGTCCGGGATGAGCGGCCTTAAAAGGCACAATTGTAAGGGTTTGATTCAGGAACTTAACCGACCCTTCATAGAAATTCAGATTCAATGTATTGGCAGAAATCCGATTGAAGACAACAAGAATGGGAGTGGTGCGGGAGTGGGAGTCATTCTGAATGGGAGTGTCCCGTCCCACCAGGAGTGAAAATCCACTCCCTTGTCAGTCTCTACCGCACATTTTGAGGGGGGAAAAAAAAGACGTTTATATGCGCCTTATAGTCACAAAAATACGGTACTCTTTATTAACATTTATCAAAGTTTTGAAAAATTCTATAAAAAAAAAAACTGTTTTAAAATCTGTTTTTTCCCGTTATCTTCTGCAGGCCAGTTAGTTCTACGTCAGCCTGAACACATAAATTCGGCCAATCATATATCAGCGGTCATCTGTCAATCAAATGTTTTCGGTCATAGCATCTTGATTCAAATGTCGCAGCTAATATACGCAACGGCTGAAACCAGAATCCTTTCCTTTCCCATTGAGTTGCGTCCCAGTGTTCACGGGGATGGACGTCTGTGTCTTCAGCAGGCGTAGAGCTAACAGAACATTATTTCATACAATAACAGAAAAAATAATAAAGAGTACTTTTATATCCATGCAGTGGCGGTTCTAGACCAAATGTACCAGGGGGCCAGCGTGTTTCATGGGGGCCCAGAAAAGCATGAAATAAAAAAAAAACAGGGCAAGCAATTCAGATATATAAAGAGAGCTGCATGAACTGAAATTTCTATTCAACTAGGTTTAATAAAACTTCTGTTACTTATTAGGTCAATATATATTCAGAATTCAGGAATTTTATTTTTTACTTAATTTAAGTTGAAATTACCGGGTTTTTTTTTGTTGTTGTTTTGTTTTATAAAATCTGAATTGGAATTGAAGAAAAAAACTGATAAATTCAGCTGTAAAAATTTGAGTATTTTTTTTTTTTTTCATTTTGAACAAAACCATTTAGCAGATGAAGACTGGGATCCTATCTCAGCACCACTGCAGCTATCACCTCATTGTTTTTGAATAATTAGTAAAACAGAATTTGCAACCATGTCTGTTCCAGCGCATATCATCTTTAGAGTTTCTTTGAGCATGATGTCTTCAGTACAGGGGCCATAACGGGGGCCAGAACATGTTCTAGAGGGGCACTGGCCCCCGTTGGCCCCTGTCTAGAGCTGCCCATGTATCCATGTTTAAGTCAGAATGATTTGACATCTAAATTTGATTTCCCTACGACTTTTAAGTTAGCAGAGCTACTTCAACATGCAGCCATCTTTATTAACACAATTCTAGAATTTATGTGATTAATTAATTGTAAAGATATGATGAAAACACTTGAATGTTTTCCCAACATAAATCTAAAATAAAACTGGAATTTTAAATATTGGAGGTTGGCCCCAAACTGGGAATAAATCTATTTAGCAAAACCCAATAAAACAAGCAGCCGTTATGCAACCAGATGCTACAAACTTCCTTTTCCTCCATCAGAAGCGCAGAGTTACTGATTATTAGTGGGTTTTTGGCCACACCCCCTACACCCTTCCTGATTAGACACGGGGTCCTAGATCTATTCCTATCTATCTAGATCCACACAGCGGGTCAGTACCCACTGAAAACCTCTTTAACAAACTATAAACATTTCTGCCTCACGTTGATGTTTAGGCTAAACTGCCCACTGTTCCCTGAAGGAGGACTTCAGCTTCATTGTGATGTACATTTGCAGGGACCAATAAAGTTGATTGTCTTTGCTCCTTTAGTCAGTGAATTACGGTAAGTATTGTGGCTTAATTCCTGATTCCTTCATCTGCTTCCTGGTTCTGACCCGGATCAGGTCCCAGTTCAGTCTTGGATCTGCTGAGACCTGAGGACCGACAGCGCCTGCTCAGCCTTCGAAACTCCTCGGTCCAGAAGCCCTCCACGCCCGACTCCCCCCTGCCCCCTCCGACCGGACCGCTTCTGACGCCATCCGCCCTCCGGGAGCAGGAGGCTCTAGTGGCGTGGAGAGGCTCCTCCTCCTCCTCGCAGAGCTTCAAGCCTTTTGAGAAAACCCCCAGCAAGCAGGCGCGCTACGAGCTGTACCTGAGCCGCCTCCGTGACGGAGACAAAGGTAGGAGACGTCCCACAGAAACCAGGAACCGCTTCACCTAGAATCCAACTGAAGGTCTGAACTAGGGCTACAACTAACTATATTTAACACATCGATTAAACGATTGATTACTTTTTCAATCAATCGATTAATAATCAGATAGCCAACGGTTCCTTAAAGAAGACTTTTTGTGAAATTAAACCTGGTGAAGCTAAAACTTTTCCACTTTAGGAGTTCTGGATAGAAAATATGAGAGAAGAAAAATATTTTAATCTTAAATAAAAAATCTTTACATATTTTGTTTTACAAATTTGGTATAATTACTGCTCTAAGTTGGTCGCTCAGTCAGCTTAAAATCTCTAAACTCCAGTTAACAATTAATCGACTTCTAAACGATTTGAAGGTTATTTAACCCTTTAAGCACCGAGGCTCTTAGGAGTAAATTCTGCCTGGAATTCCAGATGTGAATTAAAGCAAGTTGAGCTCCCAAACTGTAAATCGGAAATACAATTGTTTGTATTTGTGTGACATAAAGGCATTGAGGAATAATTTTCAGGTGGAACCAATATTTTAAATGTCAGCATGTCTCATTTATAGGTGATTAAACAAAGAAACAACAAAAAAAATATATATATTTTTTCCAAGATAAAAACTGCAAAATACCATGAAAGTCCATTAGAAACTCTGGATGAACCTCTGACTCTATAGATCCACATCTTGACTAGAACTCAAACACATTTGGACCGAATAAGATGAAGCATGTTTGTTCCACAAAGCTTTTAGCTGGCAGTTTGCTGGGAGGAAATGGGATTTTAGCACAATGCCAAATGTACAAAAATTCATTTTTTCTTCTCATAAAAGAGAATCTGGTTAGATAAATGTGCTGATTTCCATAATTGGAAACCTTCTGCATGAGGCAAAGCCTTTGCTCCTCAGATTTAGCCGTCAGTTCATTGAAATTTACCGATTGAATCACCAAACTGAATAGAAAATAAGAGCAACAGAGCAATTACCTCCAATGATGGCGACCATTAGGGGGCGGGGCTAAAAATGAATACCTGCTGATGCCACACAGTCGCACATGTCAGGTGGAATTTTAAATCTTATTTTGTTTTATTTGTTTACACAGCTATAAAACAAAAGGTACTTGTGAAAAAATTATTTTAAAACATGATTTAGAAATTTTAAAGCCCCATTTGAAAGGCGTGTGGATGAAACTATGGAGGATAAAAAGTGCCAAAATTAAATAAATAAATAAATACAGCATTAAATAAATAATTAAATGTGTCAATAATTAATTAAATGTGGAATTAAATAAATAAATGAGTCATTCATTAATTAAAACCACGTCACTAATATAAAGTGCCACAATTAAATAAATAAATACAGCGATAAACAATTAAATGTGTAATTCATTAAATAAATAAGAAATTAAATATATAAATGTGTCATTCATTTAATAAAATACGTCTTCATTTTATTAAAATATATATATATAATTATTTCAGTGCATCAAAACCATTAAAAGAATCTGTCAAACTCACCCATCAAAGTTAGGGGGCGGTTCTCTAACACCTGATTGGTCACCCTGCACATTAAGGCGAAGCAAATTGATTACAGAGACTCAATTCGCGTTAGTCCCGCCCCCTAACTTTGATGGGTGAGTTTGACAGATTCTTTTAATGGTTTCGATGCACTGCGACACAGGACCATGAAATAATTAAATGCACACCGAAATAATTATATATATTTTTTTAATAAAATGAAGACATATTTAATTAAATTAAGCAGAAACGACCATCAAACTGGTCATTTCAGTCCCACTGGGCTAGAACCAGTGGGCCCAGTGGGTTAGGGTTAGGGTTAAAGAGGTTCTTCTGTCCCTTAGATGCCCTGGAGCAAAGTCTGGACCCGACCATGACTGAGTGGGAGCGCAGCAGGGAGCGCGAGGAGTTCGTCCGAGCATCCATCTTGTACCGACCCTCCTCTTCCTCGCTGTCGTCTCGCTTCACTAGCGCCAAGCACCAGGAGGACGAGGACACGGTGGAGGTCCGCCTGGACCAGGAGGTAGGACACCCGGATGTGGTCTGCTCGGGGACGCTCCCTCTTTTCTCCCAGGAAGTCTGAGCTTGTTGTTTGGTTGCCAGGGCGACGTGGATGATAAGCAGGAAGCCGTCAAGATGAAGATGTTTGGAAAACTGACCAGAGAGACGTTGGAGTGGCATCCTGACAGACTGCTGTGCAAGAGGTTCAACGTTCCGGACCCTTACCCTGGGTACGAACCCGACCGGATCAGAACAAAGCCCCGTGTCCCAACGTGACGGCTGAACTCTGCCTCTGATTGATCCTTCAGGTCGTCGTTGGTGGGTCTGCCCAAGGTGAAGAGAGACAAGTTCTCCGTCTTCAACTTCTTAACTGTTCCAGAGAGCCGGCAGGCGGCAGGTAGGTCCACTGAGGAAGAACCGGACCTGCCGCGTCCAACAACTGATTCTGGATCACAAACACTTTGCATCGTTTTCTGGTCCATCAACAAACGAGCGACCGACATAGAAGCAGAACCTTCAGAACTCTGGCTGCAGGTCCTCTGGGCTCAGATGGGTTGGAGACGTCTGGACTTTGACTAGACTCTATGTACAGATTGAAGATTATAACCGTACATACAGACAGATACAGAAGAGGATTAGGGCCACTGAAAAAAAAGACGTTTACTGATTTTAAAATTTTATTTCAATTTGGTATGGGAAAAAAGTCAGAATTCGGAGAAAAAGGTCAGAATTCTGAGATTAAAGTCAGAATTCTGAGAAAAAGGTCAGAATTCGGAGAAAAAGGTCAGAATTCTGAGAAAAAGGTCAGAATTCTGAGAAAAAGGTCAGAATTCTGAGAAAAAAAGTCAGAATTCTGAGAAAAAGGTCAGAATTCTGAGATTAAAGTCAGAATTCTGAGAAAAAAGTCAGAATTCTGACTTTTTTCTCAGAATTGTGGATCTTAATGTAGATGGGCTCCATGAAGGCAGAGATGTGGAGCACCCAGCTTCACTGACAAAGATGTGAGCTGTTATAGGTGGCCAGTGACTAGAGACTGACATTTTTTCGGGATTCCCGTGGGATGGGAGTCAGTATTAGTAACGATCACGTGATTGGGACGGTACAGGATTAAACATTAACGGGAGCAGACGGGAGCGGGAGCAAACCGATAGTAACTAAAAAAAAAACTAGGATCAATGCCAAAAAATAAAATAAAATAAAATAGAAAAAAAATGCAGTACTGGCGCGGCGCCGCCATTTTGTAGTTTTTTTCCTTTAAGCCTACACTATAATGCGAGTCAAAAAAACTACACGACCCATAAACCAACAGTGATTCCGCTCTGAGTTTTTCACCCGCGCTCAAAAACAACAAGAATGGGGCTCTGTTCGAAATCCTGGGCTGGATCCTCCAAGGACGCGGTCTACCTAGACTGGATCCTTCCAAGTCCGTGAAAATAAGGAGACCGGAAGAGTTTTGGCTGTGAATTCGACCAGGTCTACCCTTCGGCGGGTTTTACCGCCGTAAGCTCTGTTGCTTAGCAACCGCGAAAGTTGACACACAAAGCAGGAAAAGAATGAATACAGAAGTTTCCAAAACTGTTTGTTTCTTTATTTCTTTTTTATTGTGAAGTGAACAAAGACTGATGAGAATCCAGAGTGGAATAAAGGTTCCAACCACCAGCAGGAACCAATCAAATCAAATGTAATGATTTCTACCTTAGTCAGTTAAATAACCTGCTGCTGTCATTCTGCACATCTCTGATGTTGCTGCTATTTTCTAATTACTGTAAAAATGTCCATAGCTGCATATTGGTTATTTATTCTCCAGTTTGATATTGTTAAAACACTTTACAGAATTGTATTTTATTTTTATTTTTTTAACTCTTCCCTATTATGTTATTCTTATACATTTTTCTAAGGTCCACATTTGTGTGACCATTTTCAATAATCTTTCTGCTGCTGTAAATCATTGTGGGACAATAAAGGGATGTTCTGTTCTATTCTATAAAAGGGGTAGAAAGATATAAGTAAATCTAAACAATGTATGTATAAAAATATATCTGCAAAATCTCTAATATTCAACAACAAAAAATACTTAGTTAAGCCTATTGTGCAAAACAGCAATAAAAAGATAAAACTATCAGATTTATAGCCCCCCCCCCTGCAGATATATTAGAATCTGTCCTTAAATTCCAGCCAAACCCATTTAATCAGTAACAGATAAAAACCTTCAGATAAACCAAACATTACCGCCACATATCTGACTCTATAACCATTAAAACAACTATTTTCATTCATTTCAGACGGAACTATTCACTGACTGGATTATATTAAACTGAACTTCCAATTCTCACCACTGTTCGGCGCCAAGTAACCTTTCCTCTGATCACGGCTTGCTTGGTCTCGCAATGAATCCTGGGTAAACCAAGGATAGCGAGGATACATCGGACCCGTCCTTCAAATCGGGCAAAAAGAAGGACGCATTTTAAGGCCGCATAACGAGGAGTCTTGGAATCCGACCACACCTCAGCGCCGCACTATGACGTAATCGTACTCTGAATCTGGCCTTCTAAGGACGTGTCCTAGGTTTTCGAACAGAGCATGGGAGTGGTGCGGGAGCGGGAGTCATTCTGAATGGGAGCGGGAGTAATTTCACCAGGAGTGGGACGGGACAGGATTTAGATTTCTACTCTGGCCCGGGATCGGGACGGGACACAATTTTTTTCTGTAGGAGTGGGACGGGACAGGAGTGAAAATCCACTCCCGTGTCAGTCTCTACCAGTGACACATTGGTGGAAAATGACAGAATTAGGTGACTTTTTACGTGCCAGAGGGGTCGCCTCATTAATGGAGGAGCAGAAGGTCATTAAAACAAGAGAGCTAGTCTCTAAAACAGACATGGCTATGGCTGGATGCTAACATGTATGTTAGCTGTCAGAATTCTGAGATTAAAGTCCGAATTCTGAGAAAAAAGTCCGAATTCTGAGAAAAAAGTCCGAATTCTGAGAAAAAAGTCATAATTCTGAGAAAAAAGTCAGAATTCTGAGAAAAAAGTCAAAATCTGACTTTTTTCCCATTCTAAACTGAAATAAAATGTAAAAATCAGTTAACCTTTTTTTTTCCAGTGGCCCTAATCCTCTTCCGGAGAGAGAGGAACTGTCCTGATTAGATAAACTATTATGGAAAACATCACTTCTGACACCAACAGGCAGCTAATATCAAGCTCACACATAATCAATGATAATTATCCTAACAAAGCTAAACTTCTCACTTGTTCCTCTCAGCTCCTCCAAAGCCTCTGGAGCAAGAGAAGAAGTCCAGGTGGGATGTTTCAGAGAAAAACAAAGAGAAGAAGAACGAGGATCCGCTGAGCGAGCCTATCAGCGATGCACAGAACCAAGCTGAGTCCAAATCTGAAGAGAACTCACCTCCCGGGTCCAACAGCATCCAGACTGCAGCCAGCAGCAGCGAGGTCCGTCTGAACAAGCAGGACCTGCAGCTTTAGGTGGATCCTCTGCAGGTCTAACCTCTGCTGGGCTTTTCTTCCAGGGGGAGTCAGCAGATCAGCCCAGCTCAGAGCAGAGAACCAAGGATGAAGAACAGGAGGAGGAGGAGCAGGAGGAGGAGGAGGAGAGGCCTCCTATGGATCTGTTCAAAGCCATCTTCGCCAACTCCTCAGATGAGAAGTCCTCCTCCTCAGAGGGAGAGAGTGATGAAGAGGAGGAGAATGATGCAAAGGAAGCGCGAACAGAGACGGAACCAGTGAAGCTGTTCGTCATTTCCTCTTCCTCCTCCGCCGTCCCCCCCGCCTCCTCGTCATCCTCCGCCGTCCCCCCCGCCTCCTCTTCCTCTGCTGTCACCTCCAGGCTGCTCACAGGTTCTCCAGCTGTTCTGCAGATGTTCTCAGCATCAACCGGACTCTGAGCTCAAAGGTTCTCTTTGTTCCCCAGAAGCAGCAGCTTCCCGTCAGACGTCGGCCAAAGACGAGGAGGAAGAGTTTGGACCGAAACTGCCGCCTCCTTCAGCTGCTGTCGGTGAGAAGCTGCTCCTCCTCTGAGTTCTGGTGCTGAGGAGACTTCCCTCCATTTTTCACGGGTCGGTTTAAAGCGGATCAGGAGGTTTAACTGTTTGCTTGTTGTTCTCCTGATCAGACAGAGGAGGCGCCACCTCCACGGCCTCCAACCGTCAGGATGAGAAGTCCAGCAAGAGAAGCAAAGAGAAGAAGCAGAAAAGCAAGAAGCACAAGAAGGAGAAAAAGGTTGAGAAAGAGGAGTTTCAGTTTAGAGGTGAGCTGCTTCTGATCTCCGTTCTGATTCTGTTTGTTTCTGCAGAAGAAGAAACACAAGAAGCACAAAAGCAAAGTGAAGAGTAAGAAGGAGGAGTCGACCAGCGGCTCTGAGGAAGACGAGGAAGACGCTGAGCTGTCGACGGACGAGCTGCTGAGGAGGTCAGAGGTCACAGCGAGCTTCGGCTCATCAACGGTTCTGATGTTCTGATCCTAAATCCGCCTCCATGTTTCTGATCTGCTTTCAGACTGAAGAGCATCCGGACCCCTCGGATCCGGTGACCCGGAGGAACGCATCATCAGCCGTCTAATAAAAACCAGACATCTTGTTAATGTCGGTTCTGGTTTGCTGGGTTTTCACTGCTCTTCTCTTTAATCCGTTTTATCACATTTTAATGAACAGTTTTCTGTTGATCTGAAATGTAAACCTGAGTTCTGAGCGAGGAAAGGAGGGCCGGTTCTGGTTCTGTCTGCGGCCTTTTCTTGGTCCCCCTGAACCAGAACTAAATGCAGACTTTTGGACTATAACTCTGCTGTTATTGGTCGGTGCCCAGCTCCCCTCTGGGTCCCGTGCTCCCGTTTCCTGGGTGATGGATGGAGCAGGACACAGGAGGGTGAGAAGCTTCTGCTGGACGACCAGAACAGAACCCGCTGGAACCCAGAGAAGATTGATTAAAGCCCCTAATTAAAAACCGGATCTGATAACGGCCAGCAGTACAGTTTATCCCACAGGCCCTGAACGCACCATTTCGTAGCTTCTGCTTAGATTCGAGGTTTAAGTTTTTCTTTGGTTTTATTAAGAATGAGTCCGATAAACAAGCCATGGGTGGAGGATGAGGAGGATGAAGGGTGGAGCTGCAGGTGAGATCTACCTGCAGGACTTCAGAGGAAATGTTCTGGTAAATGTGTTGATGCTGAGTTGTTAATAAAGTTTGTTTGATTTTGGTTCTGTGACTCTGGTATGGAGCTGACACAGAAAGAGTCCAGCGGGAAAGGCCAGATGTCTCACCCGATCAGGGCTCACCCTGAGCGGATAGGAGGCTGAGAAGGGCCCCTGAGAACCAGGCTTTTCCAGGAGGAAATTCAACCAAAAACACCCAAACCTGAGCTGGGCGGCATGATAGATGAAACTTTCCCGAGAATTTTAGTTTTTTTAACAGTGTCCTGTCTGGCAATGTGGCAATAAGAATAATTGTCTTAATGCCAAAAAGAGCCCAAGAGACTTTACTTTCACAGTACGGCTATCGCCACAGTGTTCCGCTTGATTTACGCATATAAATAGCTTTATTATAATTATGCAGGGAGTTTTCCAGATTATATGGATACTGCATTGTAAATATAACAGGAAGGAAAAAAGGAGAAAAGATGAAAGGAGATAAAAGGGAGATGATTATTTGTTCCCAATAAATATTATTTTGTGGCCATAAAGTACTTGGTTGTGGCAACGAAATATTAGTTCTCTCGAAAAATTAATTTGTGCATAAACTTGTTCTCATGATATAACTTGGTCTAAGTGTGGCCACAGCATGAGTCGCCTATAAATATAATGCACACAATTTTAAAACATAATCCTCCTACCAGGGATGGATTTAAGAAATCTCTCCCTTTTCTTCTTGTTTTCCTCTCTATGTTTTGTACTCAGCTGACTTTTCATGCTGTCTCTAAAGGAATGAAAGATTTTTTCCAAGCACTAAGCTCACTTAGCTGATTGCTCCTTCCTGTGTTTCCAAAAAGGCCAAAGTAAATAACCCAGTCCTTCTTTTCACTGTAGACAAGCCATGATCTGCTTATCTGTTCTCCATTTTTCATTTGGATGAAATAATAGCTGCATGAATCATGACAGCAGACAAGATAGAGGAGAGCAGGAGGCGGGGTTACCAATCTACTTGCTCTGGAGAGCAGAGTTCGCTGCTTTTAGATGTCCTCGCCAAAGTCTCCAGTAGCAGAAAAAAGTCTCTAGATTTGGCGCTAGGAGCTTTTTAGAAATCAAAGTGCTAGAGGGGTCTGAAAAGTGGCTAAATATAGCGACTAAAGCGCTAAGTTGGCAACACTGCTCTTTGCATCGTTTGTTTTCAAATGGTTTGCTGCTGTCTGTTTGGACCTTTCTGAACATGTGCAGCAAATGGACTGATCCAATATGGTGGACACTGAAGGGGGGGGGGGGGCTGAGACACACATAAGTATTCTGAAAGGATTTTTATCAAAAACGTGTACAAATAAGGAATAGTTCTATTCATTTTATTTATATAGCACCAATTCACGACATCTTAAGGCACTTTACAGTTTAACCAGATCATACAGTGAAATTGATTCAAAGAATTGGTCCTAGCACTGATCCCTGTGGTACTCCACAGGTAACCTTTGAGTGTGTTGAAGATCTATCATTAACATAAACAAACTGAATTCGATCAGATACATAAGATTTAAACCAGTCTAGTACTGTTCCTTTAATTCCAACAAAATATTCAAGTCTTTCTAAAAGAATATTATGGTCAACTGTATCAAATGCAGCACTAAGATCCAACAGGACGAGCACAGATACAAGTCCATTATCTGAGGCCATGAGAATATCATTAGTGACTTTCACCAGAGCTGTTTCAGTGCTATGATGAGCTCTAAAGCCAGACTGAAACTCTTCAAAAAGTTCATTATGGACCATCAGACCTTCTCTCTTCTGTTTTAGGCCACCGCCATGTCTGTGGACTGCCTGGGATCCCACGCCGTTCTGTCAGGGTGAGCTGCTGCTGCTGAGGTCGATGGTTCGATTCCCGACTGCAGGCACTAAGGCTCGACCCCCCCCCCCGATCAACCCATGAGCCCCCCTGAAAGCCTCAAAAGCAAAATTTAAGGGGGGTCTTAAATTGTGTCAAAAAAAAATGTAATAAAATGTTCTGGCTCATTGCTCATATTTGTGTATTGTTTCTAAGTTATATACTATAAGCTTTTTTATGTATAATATTTGATATAGTCTTATTTTGAATGCACCGGAAGTTGAGCAGTTGGTGTCTTCCTGTTTAACGAGTAAACACTGCATAGCTGAATTTGTTCTCTCTGTGCTGCGTTTTTGGCCAGTACAGCATGTAATTCTATGTGAAGGGTGTAATTCGTTTATGTACATATAGTACTATGTTTCATGTTGTGCTTGGAGGTTTATTGCAAGAAAGGTCACCCAGAAGAGAAGTTTAAAAAGACGCTAGCATACGTGCTAACTAGCCGCTAGCATACTCGCTAAATAGCCGTTAGCGATGCCGCTAGCTAGCGGCTAATGTTAACATGTTTGTGTCATTATGTGTTTCTGTACATATTCAGGGAATATGTTGAGTTTATTATTTAGGAGAATTGTGCCTGCTTATTTGGAATTGTGCCTGTTTACACAAAGACTTATGCACAATATTTCTTTGTTGCAGTTTTACCATTCATCCATCTATCCATCCATACCAGCCAATAAATGCAAAGAAAAGGCTTGGGTGTGGTTATTGGAAATTATAGTTATCTACCTGCTAAGCTAAGAGTGAGGGCAGGACATAAATATTTTTTTTGTCGCTAATGGTCACTAAAATGTTTTTAAGCTCAACATGTCCAGTATTAAAATTCAAAACCTTTATTCACAAATATGCTCTGTTTTTTGCAAAGTGGAGCCAGCCAATCCTGTTCGCATATGCAAATTAGCCATGTGCTTAAAAGAGTTGTAGGTATGAACTGTTTTGGGAGTAATCAGTAAGTCAGACTGGAAGATTGTTGCTACTCCTCCTCCTCGCCCAGAACTTCTGGGGATGTGAAAATTTAAATAGCTTTGAAGAAAAACATAATCCTCCCCCCATAAGTAGCAGCAAGTTAAGAAAAAAATCAGTATGCCTCAGGGCTCTCTCCTGGGGCCCCTACTTTTTATTATTATTTTAAACATCTCAGAAATGTAAAATTCCTCTTAAATGTTGTTTGGATGACACTCAGGTCTATTTATCTGGTACGCCTAACCCCAACCCTCATTCACCTCCCACATCAATATTTTTACCTATTTAACGTTCCTTCATCTACAAATCATTGTCTTTGTCCCTTTTTTTCCTGCATTCTGTTTTTGTTCTGATCCATATTTATTAATGCAACTCTCTTCTCTTTGGTTTACCCCTAAACTGTATTCCTCATTCTGTTCGTTTTATTATTTTAATCATTAGATTTAAAGCATCTTCATGCAGCTCTGATGATACTGAGGCCTTTCTGATAATGAATAAAACTTTATTTCTTCTTCTAAGGTTTTAAGTCTGTGAACTGGGTCCGAGTGGACCGGTTCTGCTCCAACATGAGATTTTATTGCATAATTTCATCCAGCATCACTGTGGAAACGGTGTCCACTGTGGGGAAAAGACACTATCTGAATGAATTAAAGGTGAAACCCGATCGTCTGTAGTTCTGATCTTTCCATGTGGGACCGGTCAGACCGCTGGTCCTGACGGAGCTTTAGAAGGTGCTCTGCAGCAGGCAGGGGCAGCCGCAGCCGGCCGGACACTCATCCCGGCGCCGGAACCAGTCCATCATGTGTGCGGTGTGACCTCCGTGTCCGCAGCTCAGGCAGAAGTTGGACAATCCTCGGACCGCCACGTGGCAGACGGCGCACTGGAAGGTCAGTCGCTTGCAGACGGCGCACTGGGTCCCGCGGGCCTGACTGCGGCAGTGGCAGCAGTACACCCCGAACTCTGCAGACACACAAAGCCTGCCTGTTCAGAACAACAGGAGCATCGTCTGAAGTGGTTCTGCAGGTTCTGATCCTGGATTGGAAATATTGGATCCACTGACTGGACCTTCTGATCCAGGAGCAGAACTGCAGAAGCCTTTCAGATGTCAGACAGGCCAGCTGTCCTGCGATGAACCGTGAGGGGAACCTACCGATGCCTTTGTGAGGTTCTGGGGGGCTGGAGGTGAACTTCAGCACGTCGGCCCGCTTGTCTCTCAGACCCCAGCGGTACAGGATCTCGCCGTAACACTTCTTAAAGTCGTCGTACTGCAGCATGTACGCCGGGTCCAGCAGCCTGGGCAGGAACAGGAAGTGACATCATCTCACTTAGATTTCACTACAGAACTGCTCCTAAGCAGCGTTAACCGATTTTACCGAACCACCGTCAAACATCTGAAGCTGCAGGTTCTATGAAACACGGACCAACCCGGGTTCTGGTTGGTTCTGGTCGGTGCTTCAGTCCAAACAGCTGCTGCAGGAATGAGACTGTTTCCATTCTAAAGGGTTTAGGGTTCTGCTGAAGGCGGGCCGGTCAAGGTTTCAACCATCCGACCCAAACGGGCGACCCGGATGGTTGCAGTGTTCAGGAACAGAACCAAAGCTTGAGTCTGGGTTCTGCTGTGGACCGACTGTCATACACGACAGTGGCAGCATAATGCTGAGGGGAGATTTAGCTCAGATCCAGAGCCACAGGGTTGAAACCTTGAACCAGAACCACACATCCAGACTGGCTGAAGGAGGTCACCTCTGACTCAGGTCCAAATCTGTCAGCCCAGGAAACCAACCAGCCAGTATAACTCAACCCCAGTTTTCCCCAGCAGAGAGGAAGCTTGGAAAAGGATCCAGAACAGGTGAGAATAATTGTGACCCTGGGAGGATCTGAATCTTTTGGACCCGAGTGGTTCTGGAAGCGATGCTAAAGAAGAGCTGATGTACTTCTGCCCATTTAGCAGCATCACCTCTTGTTCATGTCATGGAGCTCCCGCTCTCGTTCTCGAGGGTCCGTGTAGCCCTGGTTGCCATAGCGATAATCGTCAGGAGAAGACTCCCCCCAGGGGTTGGGGTGCTCGGGGTCTCTGACTGAAAACGAGACAGACGATGAGGTTTGGAGCAGGAGCCGCGGCGGCCTGACAGCAGGGGGAGCTGTAGAGTCTGACCTGTGTTCCAGGAGTCCGAGGTGCTGGAGCAGGAGCCAGAGGTGACGGAGCTGGACGTGTAGCTGGGCTAAAGGTCAACACACTGGGAACGTTAGAATCCGTGTCGCCAGCAGGGGGCGCTCTGTAAGCTCGTTACTCACGTATCGGGAGTGGAGGCGTGACGAAGGCAAAGAGTAACCGTCAGGGGGCGGAGCCTGAGCCCTGAACACGCTGCACAGCATACCCAGGGTCTGGACGTCGCTCATCTGGCTGTAGTGCTCCAGCCTGAGGGAAACACAGACCGGAGCTCAGCTTCAAAGCTACGCCACTTCAAAAAGGGCTCACCAGATGATCACTTACAGCGTCTCCAGCAGATGGCGTCCGAACGGATGTCTGGCCCAGGGCGTCTCTGTGTCCGGGTCAGAATCTGGACTCAGGTCTTGATTGGTGGCTGCGGAGGCCAAAGCCCAAACCTGCAGATCAGAGAACTGTGAGCTGCAGATGGATCTCCATCACAACGCTACCTAGAGGCAAACCTCTCTAACAAGCTGGATCGCCGTGGTAACGGATGCTCAGGTTCAAGTGGGACCTCACAATAATAGCTATATATATAAATATCCATCTACATAAATACCCATATACCCTTTGCAATAACCCTGTATAATAATCCTGCTATATAAGAAAAAATACCTTTTTTCAGCTTTTATTGTCATTCTACTGTCACAAGTATAGAGTAGCGAAATGAACCTATGCATTTAACCCAACCCCTTGGGGAGCAGAGGGCTGCCATTGTACGGTGCCGGGGGAGTAGTGTTTGGTTAAATGGGAACGCCATTTTTTGTACATTGGGCCCTTGACGGTGATTGGCCTCCATGTTCTGAATGCTGGCGTACCGTAAAGAATAAATGATGAACAGTTTAGTTTGTGCCTTCAAGTCGTTGCCCATAGGAAGACGTTACTGGATATAACCTGAAGGAATATCTTTAGAACGGCTCCAAATGACACTAAACTCATATGGGTGAGTAGAACATGATGGAATAACGGAAAATCAAGGACCCAATGTAAAAAAACGGCGTTCCCCTTTAAGGGTCTTGCTCAGAGACCCAGAGTGGCAGTCTGTGGGAGTGGGGCTCAGGACCTCTGGATTCCATGCTCCATGCCCTAACCACTAGCCTGCCACTCCCAGTATATACCCCATGCACCTTTTTCTGCCATTTGGCACCTTTTTCTTCCTTTTTTGACCATTTGAGCTGATGTAACGAGTACATTTCTCCACTGTGAGATCAATAAAGTCAATCAATCAATCAAGATTGAAGTATGTTCACCTTGGCCAGGTCTCTGCGTCCCACCGCCAGCGCCGCTGCTGCGTTCTTCTGACACGTTTCTTGGATGTCGTTTATGTTCAGACTGAGGAAGACAGAAGAAAATGGAGAAGTTCAGGTAGGACCCAGCTAGAGCTGAGGGAAGGTGTCCCTACTTCGAGTGCAGAACAGTCTGCGTTCTCCAGCTGGAACTACAAAACTACGTCCAACACAGTGCTCTTTGGAAGGGATTCCAGGAGGGGTACCACAGGGCTCAGTGTTGGGACCCATTGGCCATATAAATCTATTTTTATTTTAAGCCAACTTTATCCACCCGGTAAGCTGAGTTAGTACTATCCAACGTTGGCTCTGTGATAGACACCATCTACATGGTAAGTGACACCATTTACTAGCCGTCTCCTGTTTAGGAAGCCGGGTCCTGTTCTACCCTTAATTGAAGACATTTATAACTTATTTGTAGATCGTTTTTCCAGTTTGGGTCCACTATAAAGAATAAAGATAAAAAATCCTTTATTTTCCTGCAGTAGGGAAATTTGGGTTTACTTTTTCTTATATAAAATGATTAAATTGGCAAATTGTCTGGTGGCCATTATTATTTTTATTCTTCTCCCTCACGGCTGTTTTAGTCCTGTTTACAGACTCTTAAAGGGATCCATCATAACTTCAACCAATAGACTTAACTTGAGAAATATTTATTTACAGTTTAATAACAACACTGTAAAAATAATCTAAGCTGTTTCAAATATTTCCATAAAATATTTTTAGACAGATGTTGCCATGTTGTTTGAGCTTCAATGCATTCTGGGAAAATGGCGTACGCTAGTTCCTGTAGTGCTACTCACTCTATTACAGATGAAGTAATGTAACTAAAGTAATCCCTCCCTGGGATTATTAAAGTACTTCTGCCGCCATTTTTCTGTTTACTACAGTGTTATGAATTCATGTTAATGTGGGTTTAAAGACATTTCAATTAGGGGAAAATATATAAAAAAAAAAAAAGTCTAATCAACCTAAATTTTTGCGACCGCCATGCAGTACCTCCATGGACCCTCTAGGGGTGGCGGACCCCCTGTTGAAGACCTCTGCATTAAACCTTTCCAGTTTGAACCAGAATGTGTTGAAAATGGTGAGAATGTAGAAATCACAGGAGGAAGAGGGAAGATTTGGCCAAAGAAGTTGGTGTTTGTGCTATTGCTGCTAGAAGATGCTAACCCAGATGGAGAGCTATGTGACCGTTTACGGTTAGCATCAAGATTGAAACATTTTCTCATTTTCAAAAGATGTGTACCGACTGAAGGATACCTCAGCGTAACTTTAAACAGTCGCTCATCTTTAGATTTGATTTCGAATTCATGTTAGCCTATGCTAATGCTTTTAGCTCTAGCTAATATTGTAAACAGCAGTTCACAGGCGGATCACATTTGTTTGTTTCAAGAGATATCTTATGTATAATGGCTTATGAAAATCTTAAGGCAGCAAAGCAATGTGGAATTATTTAAATGTACACCAGTCAAATGAAATACAATAAAAACAACTAGGGATGCACGATATTGGGATTTTGGCCGATATCCGATATGCCGATATTTTAAAACTCATGTAGCCGATAACCGATATTGATGTTAAAGCTGGACAAAAATAAGTCGTCATTGAAAATAGCACTTCTGTTATCCATTTCTGACACTTTGAAAAATAATATACTCAAATATATTTTCATATTTCAAAACTCTCGTGATATTTAGCAAATTCTTGTGAGATTTTGTTAGTAAAATAGATCGATACCGCGTCAATATATCAACATATAAAAATATGGCAAAATTTCGTGAATTTTCGGGGGATTTCGTAGCATAACGATGACATATAGCAATATTTCATTAGAAAAAGAGATTGATATGGTGTTTTTAAATGGCAATATATCAGCATATGAAGATATTGGGATATTTTAATGTATCAATATTTTTTCCCTCGTCTTTAGAAGTTTTTAAGTCTGTAAAAAAGAAGTTTTTGAGGGAGAAGAAGAAGTAGTATATTTTTTTTTTTTAGACTTTAGAAACTCAGAAGCTGATCAAATATCGGGTTAAATATCGGTGGGGTGGCCGATGTCCGATATTCAGTTTTAAGGCCGATACCGATAGGGGGCCGATTATATCGTGCATCCCTAAAAACAACTGGTAATTTTATCCATCCTGTGTTTACTCTATGGGTTCCAATCCAGTCAAACCGAAAAGCGCCATCTACCCAGCATGCATTGCACAGATGAAATGGTGACTTCCATTGGTGAAAAAATATAACAAAGGATATATAATTTTTCAGGTAATTATGACTTTTTACATTTCACATTTTTAAGTTAATATAAAAATGAAATGTTCAGGTAGTCGGGGATCCCTGTAAACTGGTTTACTGATTTCACACGGGGGATTATCACTACTGTCTTGGATAAATAGCTAGAGTTTGTTATGCGCCTCGTGTTTCTACTGGATAAAGAGCTCTCTCTTAAAACACACATTTCGTTCAAGAATTGATGAGGAAGATTGTGTTGTTGTTTTTTTTTTAAGAAATTGATCTTTTGTTTCACTCAAAGCAAAAAGAACATTATTGTCAGCGATCATTTTGCCTCTTGATTATAGAGATGTTCTGTACATGAAGGCCTCGGCCAGATGTTCACTGGATCCCCTTTAACACTGCGCCCTGCGGCTTCTAACAGGCTGCAGATGGTTGAGTGTCCTTTGTGTTCCTCATACATCAACAGACTGAAGAACGTCTGATGGTTGGACCCGTCTACAGGACCCGGTGGACTGTGTGGTTTCACTCACATGTAACTCTCTCCCAGAGCTTTGTGGACGGGCAGCAGGCAGGAGATATCCTGGATAATGACTTTCCCCGCCAGCTTGATGGGACGGCTGCCGTAGTCCACGCCTTCCCGCTTTGTCTTGAAGCGCCGGGATTTCTGTGGGGAGACGGGGACAGAGAGGAGGACGGGGACGGACGGCCGAGGAGACAGAACCGCAGCTGATTAAACTGGATCCCAGCAGAGTCTGTTCACACTGAGAGTCAGGATTGTCTGGGAAGTTCTCTGGGTTCTTTACATCCTGGAACTGATACCAAGAAGTCCAGCAGAACCATCCGTAGGAGAAACACTTTACCAGGTGATCCAGAACCTGGACCCATTGGTCTATCAGTGTGAACAGCTCATTAACACGCAGCCTGAAGAGCCAAATTACTGCAGCACAGGTGAGACAAAGTCCAGACAGAACCTACCTGGAAATGTTAGATGTTAGTGACAATACTGGACAAAACTTTCTGAGTTAGTTTCACTAGTTATGTGTTCAGAACAAACCCAGAACCCAGAGCTTCCAGTAGTCCCATCATCTGCTATCAGCTCTGTTCAATGGGAAAAGTTCTCAGAGGCCCTCAGAGATGAAGAGGCTGAAACCTTCATCACCTTCTACTTCTTGTCCAACAGTGTCTCTGGGCTAACAGCATCCATGTCCAACAGTGTTTCTGGCCTAAATGCGTCCATGTCCAACAGTGTCTCTGGCCTAACAGCATCCATGTCCAACAGTGTTTCTTGCCTAACTGCATCCATGTCCAAGAGTGTCTCTGGCCTAACAGCATCCATGTCCAACAGTGTCTCTGGGCTAACAGCATCCATGTCCAACAGTGTTTCTGGCCTAACAGCATGCATGTCCAACAGTGTTTCTGTTCTAACAGCATCCATGTCCAACAGTGTCTCTGGCCTAACAGCGTCCATGTCCAACAGTGTTTCTGGCCAAACAGCGTCCATGTCCAACAGTGTTTCTGGCCTAACAGCATCCATGTCCAACAGTGTTTCTGGCCTAACAGCATCCATGTCCAACAGTGTTTCTGGCCTAACAGCGTCCATGTCCAACAGTGTCTCTGGCCTAACAGCATGCATGTCCAACAGTGTTTCTGTTCTAACAGCATCCATGTCCAACAGTGTTTCTGGCCTAACAGCATCCATGTCCAACAGTGTTTCTGGCCTAACAGCATCCATGTCCAACAGTGTTTCTGGCCTAAAAGCGTCCATGTCCAACAGTGTCTCTGGCCTAACAGCATGCATGTCCAACAGTGTTTCTGTTCTAACAGCATCCATGTCCAACAGTGTCTCTGGCCTAACAGCGTCCATGTCCAACAGTGTTTCTGGCCAAACAGCGTCCATGTCCAACAGTGTTTCTGGCCTAACAGCATCCATGTCCAACAGTGTTTCTGGCCTAACAGCATCCATGTCCAACAGTGTTTCTGGCCTAACAGCGTCCATGTCCAACAGTGTCTCTGGCCTAACAGCGTCCATGTCCAACAGTGTTTCTGGCCTAACAGTGTCCATGTCCAACAGTGTTTCTGTTCTAACAACATCCATGTCCAACAGTGTCTCTGGCCTAACAGCATCCATGTCCAACAGTGTCTCTGGCCTAACAGCGTCCATGTCCAACAGTGTCTCTGGCCTAACAGCGTCCATGTCCAACAGTGTCTCTGGCCTAACAGCGTCCATGTCCAACAGTGTCTCTGGCCTAACAGCATCCATGTCCAACAGTGTCTCTGGCCTAACTGCGTCCATGTCCAACAGTGTTTCTGGCCTAACTGCGTCCATGTCCAACAGTGTCTCTGGCCTAACAGCGTCCATGTCCAACAGTGTTTCTGGCCTAACAGCGTCCATGTCCAACAGTGTCTCTGGCCTAACAGCATCCATGTCCAACAGTGTGTCTGTTCTAACAACATCCATGTCCAACAGTGTTTCTGGCCTAAGAGCATCCATGTCCAACAGTGTTTCTGGCCTAACAGCATCCATGTCCAACAGTGTTTCTGTTCTAACAACATCCATGTCCAACAGTGTTTGTGGCCTAACAGCGTCCATGTCCAACAGTGTCTCTGGCCTAACAGCGTCCATGTCCAACAGTGTCTCTGGCCTAACAGCATCCATGTCCAACAGTGTCTCTGGCCTAACTGCGTCCATGTCCAACAGTGTTTCTGGCCTAACTGCGTCCATGTCCAACAGTGTCTCTGGCCTAACAGCGTCCATGTCCAACAGTGTCTCTGGCCTAACAGCGTCCATGTCCAACAGTGTCTCTGGCCTAACTGCGTCCATGTCCAACAGTGTTTCTGGCCTAACAGCGTCCATGTCCAACAGTGTCTCTGGCCTAACAGCGTCCATGTCCAACAGTGTCTCTGGCCTAACAGCGTCCATGTCCAACAGTGTCTCTGGCCTAACAGCATCCATGTCCAACAGTGTCTCTGGCCTAACTGCGTCCATGTCCAACAGTGTTTCTGGCCTAACTGCGTCCATGTCCAACAGTGTCTCTGGCCTAACAGCGTCCATGTCCAACAGTGTTTCTGGCCTAACAGCGTCCATGTCCAACAGTGTCTCTGGCCTAACAGCATCCATGTCCAACAGTGTGTCTGTTCTAACAACATCCATGTCCAACAGTGTTTCTGGCCTAAGAGCATCCATGTCCAACAGTGTTTCTGGCCTAACAGCATCCATGTCCAACAGTGTTTCTGTTCTAACAACATCCATGTCCAACAGTGTTTCTGTTCTAACAGCATCCATGTCCAACAGTGTCTCTGGCCTAACAGCATCCATGTCCAACAGTGTTTCTGTTCTAACAACATCCATGTCCAACAGTGTTTCTGTTCTAACAGCATCCATGTCCAACAGTGTTTCTGGCCTAAAAGCGTCCATGTCCAACAGTGTCTCTGGCCTAACAGCATGCATGTCCAACAGTGTTTCTGTTCTAACAGCATCCATGTCCAACAGTGTCTCTGGCCTAACAGCGTCCATGTCCAACAGTGTTTCTGGCCAAACAGCGTCCATGTCCAACAGTGTTTCTGGCCTAACAGCATCCATGTCCAACAGTGTTTCTGGCCTAACAGCATCCATGTCCAACAGTGTTTCTGGCCTAACAGCATCCATGTCCAACAGTGTTTCTGGCCTAACAGCGTCCATGTCCAACAGTGTCTCTGGCCTAACAGCGTCCATGTCCAACAGTGTTTCTGGCCTAACAGTGTCCATGTCCAACAGTGTTTCTGTTCTAACAACATCCATGTCCAACAGTGTCTCTGGCCTAACAGCATCCATGTCCAACAGTGTCTCTGGCCTAACTGCGTCCATGTCCAACAGTGTCTCTGGCCTAACAGCGTCCATGTCCAACAGTGTCTCTGGCCTAACAGCGTCCATGTCCAACAGTGTCTCTGGCCTAACAGCGTCCATGTCCAACAGTGTCTCTGGCCTAACAGCGTCCATGTCCAACAGTGTCTCTGGCCTAACAGCATCCATGTCCAACAGTGTCTCTGGCCTAACTGCGTCCATGTCCAACAGTGTTTCTGGCCTAACTGCGTCCATGTCCAACAGTGTCTCTGGCCTAACAGCGTCCATGTCCAACAGTGTTTCTGGCCTAACAGCATCCATGTCCAACAGTGTGTCTGTTCTAACAACATCCATGTCCAACAGTGTTTCTGGCCTAAGAGCATCCATGTCCAACAGTGTTTCTGGCCTAACAGCATCCATGTCCAACAGTGTTTCTGTTCCAACAACATCCATGTCCAACAGTGTTTCTGGCCTAACAGCGTCCATGTCCAACAGTGTCTCTGGCCTAACAGCGTCCATGTCCAACAGTGTCTCTGGCCTAACAGCGTCCATGTCCAACAGTGTCTCTGGCCTAACTGCGTCCATGTCCAACAGTGTTTCTGGCCTAACTGTGTCCATGTCCAACAGTGTCTCTGGCCTAACAGCGTCCATGTCCAACAGTGTCTCTGGCCTAACAGCGTCCATGTCCAACAGTGTCTCTGGCCTAACAGCATCCATGTCCAACAGTGTTTCTGGCCTAACAGCGTCCATGTCCAACAGTGTCTCTGGCCTAACAGCATCCATGTCCAACAGATTTTCTGTTCTAACAGCATCCATGTCCAACAGTGTTTCTTGCCTAACTGCATCCATGTCCAAGAGTGTCTCTGGCCTAACAGTATCCATGTCCAACAGTGTCTCTGGCCTAACGACATCCATGTCCAACAGTGTCTCTGGCCTAACATCCATGTCCAACAGGGTCTTTGGTCTAACAGCGTCCATGTCCAAGAGTGTCTCTGGCCTAACAGCGTCCATGTCAACAGTGTTTCCGGTCCAATAGTTTCCATGTCAAACAGGGTCTTTGGTCTAACAGCGTCCATGTCCAACAGTGTCTCTGGCCTAACAGTGTCCATGTCCAACAGTGTTTCTGTTCTAACAGTATCCATGTCCAACAGTGTTTCTGGCCTAACAGCATCCATGTCCAAAAGTGTCTCTGGCCTAACAGCATCCATGTCCAACAGTGTCTCTGGCCTAACGACATCCATGTCCAACAGTGTCTCTGGCCTAACATCCATGTCCAACAGGGTCTTTGGTCTAACAGCGTCCATGTCCAAGAGTGTCTCTGGCCTGACAGCGTCCATGTCAACAGTGTTTCCGGTCTAATAGTTTCCATGTCCAACAGTGTCTCTGGCCTAACAGCGTCCATGTCCAACAGTGTTTCCGGTCTAATAGTTTCCATGTCCAACAGGGTCTCTGGTCTAACAGCAGTTGATGTGTCTTGATAGTTTCATGTTGAAATGACCTTTGTCCTCCTGTAGAACTCCGAACCCAATCAGAACTCTAACTGGACGGCTTCAGAACACTAACATTGCTTGATCACATTCAAATTCCGCTACTGGAACATTTGATCGGACCCAGAAAATATCATTTTAACACAGATATGTCACCTCAGGGTTTGATATGTCCTCCACAAGGAGGGTTAAACACCTTAAATCAATGCTTAAGCCGCAAGTTTGGTGAGTGGAAAAGCTGTCACAGAAGAATTACAATCAAAAAGTGAGTTGATTTTAAAATAAAGAACTAGGACTGAGAGCAGATACCAAACAGAATCTGAAAATCCTGTTCAGCAGAATCACATATCTGGTAAAAATCCTTTTACTGGTCTCATGTCATACTATCAAGTTCTGAGTAATGTCAAAACCATTGACACCTGTGAGTGAAATGAGTACAGAAACCATCGAACGGTTTCCCCCTTCAGATTAAAACAAAGTTTTTCCAACAGGTTTCCCAAGAAACAAACAAAAAAAAAAAAAACATCTGCTGGAACCAAAGTTTCTGTAGAAAATGACAACAAACAGAACCGTTTGGATCTCAGCATCTGGGGTAAGGACCCTGCAGCCAGGTATATGGACCCTGCAGCCCGGTGTATGGACCCTGCAGCCAGGTGGACCCTGCAGCCAGGTATATGGACCCTGCAGCCCGGTGCATGGACCCTGCAGCCGGGTGGACCCTGTGGCCGGGCCGCCCAGCATCAGCTGTAACTGGCGTTTTATTTCCGAACACATAAATGAGAACGGTAAAGTAGATGATGATGCATTAGAGGTTAGTGGAGGAGAAGCAGCCAATCAGAGACATGCATGTTAGAACAACATTCTGCACTGGAGGGATGGGCAGATATCTGTACCGGCCAATCATGGAGGGTTTGAACAGACCAGCGACGGGAGGCAGACATAGGAAGCTTCTGATTGGAGGAGAGTGGGGAGGAGGCGTGGCCCAGCAGCAGGGTGGGCAGGTGATTGGTCGGGGAGAAAAAATAGCAGAGGAAGAAAAAAAACAAAGAAAAGAGACAGAAGCCAATCAGGATGAAGGCGGACCAAAACCAGAACCTCTGCAGGGTTCCTCCAGCACCATCTCTGTTACCATGGTTACCTTAGGGAGAGACGGAGGAAGCCAGAGTTCTACCTTCACTTTGGTTTCTCTGTTAGGACTTGATAGTGATTAAATTGATGAAAGCTAGCTGAACTGGATCCAGGAGATACATTTCCTGGGTGTGTATCCACCAGGGTTCTGAGCCTGGCCCGACCCAGTGGACTCCCAGCTTTCCTGTGGTTTCTGTGGGTGAGTACCTGGGTTCCGTTGAGATCAATCCATCGGGTCCTAAACAAGTCTTCCAAAAGACACTTTGTTCTAGTCCGACAGTAAAAAAAAAGAACCGAAGGCAAGAGTCTGCTAACCTAACATCCCACCGCTTCCAGGCATGTTTCAGCTGAGGTTCTGCTAAAACTGAGAACTGAGACCAATCTCCAGCGTTCTGAGGTCTCAGGTTCAGCAAATCTTGCTCAGATGTCCATTAAGAAGAGCAGAGGTTCTCATGGTGAGGATGTTTGGGATGAAAGTCTAAGAACAGGTCTGGTCTGGTAAAAATCCTTCAAAATCAGACCTCCGATATCACTAGCACCCAGCAGGGGGACGCTGTGCAGAATCAGCAAAACGCAAATGATAGAGAAGATGGATACCTGGCTCACTTCCTGGGGGAAAGAACCAGCCCAGGAGTCAGTTTCCCTCAGCTGAGCCCAGATCTGAAACCAAACTGAGTTCTGGTTCTGTTTGTTTAGTCCTTCAGTGAGTGTGTGTGTTCCTGTGTGTCTCACCCGCTCTTTATAGTAGAAGGAGGAGATGGAGACGGTGTCTTTATCGGAGCGGGTCGGGCTCCCGCTGTACAGGCGCAGGGTGCTCTGAGACTCTGAACGCATCTTCATCGGGGTCAGAACCCCGCTGTGATAGGCTGACAGAGCCGACAGGGACCTGCACAACAACACACACACACACACACACGCACAAGTGTATTTCTATCCATGTTGGAACTTTTCATTGACTGTCAAGAATTTTATTTATGCCCAAACCTGACATTCACAGTAAAAATGACGTCTACCCTAAACCCTAATATTAACCCAAACCCTGACCTACTAACCGTAAAATCTATCCTTACACTGACATCCACCCCAACATATACCAAAAGTTTGACAACCACCCGTATCCTAACATCTAACCTAACTGATATCTACCCTAACCCTGACATCCAGCCTAACCCTCAAGTCAACCCTAACCCAGACGTCTAGTTTAACCCTGACCCTAACCCTGACATCCAGCCTAACCCTGAAGTCAACCCTGACCCAGACGTCTAGTCTAACCCTGACCCTAATCCTGACGTCTAGCCTAACCCTTAAGTCAACCCTAACCCAGACGTCTAGTCTAACCCTGACCCTAACCCTGACATCCAGCCTAACCCTGAAGTCAACCCTGACCCAGACGTCTAGTCTACACCTGACCCTAATCCTGACGTCTAGCCTAACCCTTAAGTCAACCCTAACCCAGACGTCTAGTCTAACCCTGACGATAACCCTGACATCCAGCCTAACCCTTAAGTCTACACCTGACCCTAACCCTGACGTCTAGCCTAACCCTTAAGTCAGCCCTAACCCAGACATCTAGTCTAACCCTGACCCTAACCCTGACATCCAGCCTAACCCTGAAGTCAACCCTGACCCAGACGTCTAGTCTACACCTGACCCTAATCCTGACGTCTAGCCTAACCCTTAAGTCAACCCTAACCCAGACGTCTAGTCTAACCCTGACGATAACCCTGACATCCAGCCTAACCCTTAAGTCTAACCCTGACCCTAACCCTGACGTCTAGCCTAACCCTTAAGTCAGCCCTAACCCAGATGTCTAGTCTAACCCTGACCCTAACCCTGACGTCTAGCCTAACCCTTAAGTCAGCCCTAACCCAGATGTCTAGTCTAACCCTGACCCTAATCCTGACGTCTAGCCTAACCCTTAAGTCAACCCTAACCCTTAAGTCTAACCCTGACCCTAACCCTGACGTCTAGCCCAACCCAGCCCTTTACCCCAATATTCAGTCCACCCTGAACCTGACATCTGAAATATCCGACAAATACTAAACCCATTAACAGTCCTAATGGGTCTTACCCTGGGTCCTTAGAGAAGAACATTTCTACATTAATAAATCATCTTAAAAGAGGTTCTAATCGATTAACAGAGGAGACCTATGATTCTGAACAGTTTTGTCCTCCTGGTAGGACAGGAACATTTGGTTCGGTGGCTTCCTGACAGATCTTCCTCACCAGGAACACCTGCCTCAGATTTTACCTGGGAGTGGGTTCAGTGGGAGGGGCTGAGCGGTGCATGGTGATTGGTCTGGTGAAGTAAACAAGACAACCCGTGCCACAGAAACGAGCTCCCGATGTCCGAGGAAACGGGATGTTGGCATCCTGAAAGAAACCCAACCATCGTGTTAATGAAGAGGATTATCATCATCATCATCATCTTCAGAGAGCAGGAATATTACCTGATAGGAGCCGTAGGTGTTGGTGACCCGCGGAAATGCCTGCAGGGACGGAGTCACCGGATTGGACAGGACAAAAGGGCCAGAAGCAGGACTGTCCTCCTGAGTCTGATGGGAAGAAAGATGAACAAGTGCTGATCCTGATGCCACCTGCAGGCCAGCGGAAGCACCAGAGCTACAGAGGCAACTGGAGCGGTCGATTGAGAGGTTTCTGTCCCGGCTCCAGGGTTCTCACCATGTCAGACTCCAAGCAGGACACCAGCTGCCGCACGCATGGCTCCAGACAGTTCTGGTTCCTCTTTACTTTTTGTAAAGAAGTATCAGTCAGGATCTGAGGCAGAGAAACATCCAGTCGTCAGTCCCAATGGAGGACGTTAATGCCCCTTTCTAAGCAGTACCAACTCTGGGCCATTCGTTACGGGTCGATTTATTTTCCCTGACATATCCGTCCAGTGTGGCAGCCTGGATCTACGGGGCCTTCACCTACCTTCTGGATCTTGATCTTCATGGCAGAGGGGATGGTTGTTGGGGAGACAAACTGGAACGAGGGTGCTGCGTTGTTAGGGTACTGAGCCGGAAACTTAACCACCAGGTGAACCTGATGACTTCCGAAGTGGGCCGACACCACACAGCTCCGATTCATGGCGTCCATCTACGAGCAAACACACACAGGTTAAACAGATGAAGCATACAGGTCGGTTCAGACCCGGCGGCTATCCAGGGTCCTGAACCTCACCTCCACGTTGACGTTCCTGATCTGCAGGTTGACCAGAGAGAACTCCTGCTGCAGAGTCTGAGCCAGACCAGAACCTGTAGCTGATTCCTGACGGCCGGCGTCCGGATCTGAGAGAGAAAGCAGGACCAGAATTAGAAGATTAAGCCATGATGATGTCAGGCATCATTTTTCCTCTTCTTCTCTGTGCTTCCATCACTCTGTGATTTTAATTAATGCCATCAAGTTGTTAAGTGTAAATCCATCTACAGAAACCAGGGTAGCTCCTGCAGTGAGCAGACTACGTTTGGCCTATTTACTGCAACATTTATCACTTTATCTGAACTAATAGTTTAATATTAGGAAATCTTAGCTTAAACATTAGCTATCAAAAACAAATAAACATCCATCTTTCCTGAAATGAATGCAGCTTTTAAGCAAAACATTGTCAGACTGCAGAGATCCATAGGTTTAAACTGTTAAACTGTGTCATCTGCATAAAATGTAATTCAGCATTTGATAAATCATCAAAATGATCGTTTACTTCTAGAGTAAAAAGCTGCTGATATGGAGCAAATTTAAACTTTTTATGGAGGGAATTTTATTCCATTATTATTGGAAGCAAAGGGCACCTTTTTTTAAAAGAAAAAAACTAACAAAAATGTTTTATAAACAAAATGTACAAAAAAAATCGAACTACAAATTAAACTTTGAAAAGTTTTCAATACAAAACTAAATTTTAAGATCAACTTTAAAAAAAATCTAATTTTATTTTTCAAACTTAAAGGAATAGTACACCCAAAACATGATTAGCCTTCATTTTCTACTCACCCCCATGCTGAACAACACTCTGGAGTACTTTTTTGATATCTCAAATGCATCTGGAGATCTGGGAGGCTTCTTGCTGTCTGCTGACATTCAAATAATGGAGGTCTATGGCGCCCGAGGCAGAAAGGTCCATAAAAGTCCACAAAAAACGTGTCAATATTCCTCCATACTGCTCGTCCAATGTATTCCAAGTGTCCTGAGTGGGTAGCGTCCATAATTTACTCGACACGAAGTCATTTAGAATGTTTTTAGAGCATAAACAGTAGTGTATAGGATTTCCTAAAAGCGCGTTCACGAGTCTACGGAAACCGCGGCAGACCAAACCAGATGAAAGTGCGCATTCAGCTCGGCAAAGAACTCATGCTCTTCCTCAACACTGAAGTCCTCAGACATTTTTCTTTCGTTGTTTCTTTCTTTGCACAGGTAAACAGCACATTTCTTCTTCTACGCTTGCATTATCAAGAGCAGACGCTGAATGCGCACTTTCATCTGGAATACATTGGACGAGCAGTATGGAGGAATATTGACACGTTTTTTGTGGACTTTTATGGACCTTTCTGCCTCGGGCGCCATAGACCTCCATTATTTGTGTTGGATTAATTGTACATAAGTTATTCTACTTTAATCATATTATATACATTTGTTATTTCTATCTTACTTATATTACAAAGAGTGAACTTTGCTTGCTATGATTACTAATGTTTTGCTGTCAGTTTGTGCAGGAGGATGTTGATGTAACACAACTGGAGTAAAGCTGTTGAACTTTACTCATTGTAAGTTTGTGCAAGGAAGTTGCTGGGGTCAAATCTGGGTTAATGTTGTGAAACAAGGAGAGCTGCGCAGAGTTGCACACACCGCAGAGTTGCACATCGGATGTGGAGAGAAGATTTCCTTATCTTATGATGATTGTTCGAAACTTCTGGTTTAAACTGGCTTCTGTTGACCCCCTTCCCCTTAGAGGTTGAAACCACATTGTAACCAGGGCGTTCCAAATAAAAAGCTTGGAGAGCAGAGACTGCTTCAGAGTGGGTTGGAGATTGTAACTGAATGCAGTCTCTGATCCCCTCTCCTTGCAAGTAAATTATACTCAATTCTCTGTGTCTTTCTTTGTGCAGGTTGCTGAATAAGGTGTTTGGTGTTTAAACCTAACATTTAAATGGTCCTTCGAGCCGGATTGCAAGATACCCGACGACCCCCAGCAGGTGAGTGAGATCCAGACAAGTCTGCGGCCGCAGCAAACAGACCCTTTACGGGACTGGTCTCTCCCTTACAAGCTGGGGTCCGACGGTTGAAGCATTTCGAGGACGCAGAGAATTGTGAGTAGTTTTTCTCTTTAATAAGGAGTGAGTGAGAACCGTGAGAGAAAAACAGCAAACAGTTTAAACCTCGTGAAGGACGGCGGTGTCCTCTATTTTTAATAGTTAAATTCCGCGTGGGGTAACGAGGTCCCCCTGTTGTACTAAAACCCTGACAATTCTAGACTCTATCAGGTAAAACAGAAATTTTAAAACAGTTAAAGTCCGCGGGAGGACAGACTCCCCTAGTTTTAAACTAGTTAAATTCTGTATAGGATGGCGGCGTCCTCTGTGTTTAAAATAAAGAAAACGGGAATAAAGTAAAAGTTAACTGCGCAGTGTGTGTGTGTGTGTGTGTGTTTGTGTGTGAAAGGAAATATAGATATCACTAGATATCTGTATTTCATACCAAAAAGACAAGGGTTAAATGGTGAGCTTTTGTGGATGTTTGTAGACAAGAAAACTCCACCTGCAAGGGTTGAAGTGAGTTTTACCACAAAGGTAGTTGATCACCATCTTGTCTGAAGCCCCAGTGTTTAGAACACGACAGGTGTTGAAAACCCACTGGGCCCAAATTTAGTTTAAAAATGGGAAAGGGCAAAGTAAACCATAAAAAAAATTATTGGAGGAACTCCAGTGTAAGGACTGGAAAGTAGTTGAAAATGATGACCCGGCGGCGGTAGAGCCGTTGTGTTACTGGATAAAAAAATATGGTTTTAATGGTAAATTGAGCACCACAAACATAAAGGAATTGCAACAAAAAATAAAAAAAAAACAAAAGGCAAAAATAAAGACACCCTGATGGCCAAAGAAGGTTTTAGTCAAACAATGGTGTGGATGAAGTTAGCAGGACAGAGAGAAAAGGGAGGAGAGACAGAGAAAAGAGAAAGAAAAAGAACGTGAAGAGAAGGAAAAAGAGAAAGAAAAGTCAGTTATCTTTCATAGGAAGGAAGACAATGAGTATGTGGGGCCTTATTCCAATCTTATGCATCAAATCCAGAATCTTCCACAAGCAGGACAGGCTGGGGGAGCTGTAGCCGGCCCCTCAGCCCCACTTCCCCCAGAAGAACCACCCAAATACACCGCCCTGCAACAGGTTGACTCTTCACCTGTGATTTCATCACAGGCCTTTGACAAACCACTTACTAGATCACGTGGGTACAGACTTGAATGGACAAAGGATTTGGTGTCAGGAATTGGTAATGTACTGTCCCCACAAACCCCTAAAACACTTATTAGACAAAAAACAGATGAGGAGTGCATACTCCAAATGGAAAACCTTAGGAGGTCTTACCATTTAAATGGAGTTGAGGTTCAGCAGGTCTGGATGTGCCAATTAGGGCCAGAATGGCACCACGTGAAAGGCGATTTTATACCAACCACAGGTGTCGATCCTCCAGTTCCTTACCCCCCAGATTCTGACGATCTGACCACAGCAGTTGAGCGTCTGATTGCTCGTATCAGAATCAGATACCACAGAAGAGCAAATTACACAGAAATAGGAAGATGTAAGCAGAGATCCGACGAACCCTTTGATGAATACAGGGTGAGAATGGAGAAGATATTCAGAGCACATAGTGGACTTCCTTATGCAGACAATGAAGACGGGCCATTTAAACAACAACTAAAAAATGCGCTCCATGCGGGGTCTCTGCCAGAAATTAAGGGATGGGTCGATCGTCACCACATAGAAATGAGTGGGGGAACACTCCAAAATTATATAAATCACGCCCTGCATGCCGAGAAAGTGAAGAAAGCAAAAAGAATAAGAACAAAGAATCCACCATGTTTTATCAGGAGGAGGAGGAGACTGTGTTTTATCAGCAGTCCAGAGGTAGAGGCCGAGGCAGAGGCTGAGGCCGTGGAAGGGGAACAGGCTTTGGATCACGCTCAACCGATAAATCCAGAGCGTGTTGGTCATGTGAAAAAGAAGGCCACATGGCTAGAGACTGTCGAAGTAACCCAAAAAGAAAAAATGCAGGGAGCTCAGCATGACTAGATGAGCAACCATTCTCTATTGAAGAAATAGAAGATGAAAACATGGATTTATTAAACTTGAGGATTTGATTTTTGAAGAAAAATATAGAAATAGTTCTGATGGTCCAGGGCATTCCTGTTAAATTTTGTGTGATACAGGAGCCTGCAGAACCACAATAAAAGAACCCATACCCCACGCACCTCTAAGTTCAAATTATGCAGGAATAACTGCACCGTTAAAGCTTTTTATGTATAAAGAGGAACTGAAAATGTCAGATAAACTAAAACGAAGCAGAAACGGCCTTCTGCAACATTAAGCAGGCTATGGTGAGCAGCTGCACGTTGGCCCTGTCAGACTATGAGAAAAAGTTTGTACAAATGGTGGACTGCAAAGGTCATTTTATGACCTCAGTCTTAACTCAAATGCATGGAAATAAATTAAGACCAGTAGCATACTATTCTACTAAATTAGATGATGTAGCATGTGCACTTCCACATTGTGTGCGAGCAGTGATAGCTGCTTCATTAGCAGTAACGTCCAGTGCTGACATAGTATTATTCCATCCACTGACATTAAAAGTTCCTCACTCGGTGTCTGCTCTGCTTTTACAAACAAAAATGACTTTTCTATCCCCAGCCAGACACCTCTCATGCATGTCTATACTCCTGTCACAGCCGCATTTAAAAATAGAACGCTGCACGGTGCTGAACCCAGCAACACTTATCCCCACACCAGATGATGGGGAATCCCATGATTGTGAGGCTCTGGCTGAACAAACTGCTAAAAGTAAGCCAGATTTAAAAGACACTCCTTTGTCAGAAGGAGAAACATTATTTGTTGATGGATCCTCTAAAAAAGATGAAAAAGGGAAAACGAGAACTGGTTATGCTGTAGTGGCACATACCGCTGTGCTAAAAGCGGAAGCCTTACCACAACATTACTCTGCACAAGCAGCAGAACTGATTGCTCTTACTGAAGCATGCAAACTTATGAAAGACAAAAAAGTAACTATCTGGACAGATTGGTAAACTAAACATATACAACCTATGGTTTTAATGTTTATTCAAAAAATTTTTGTAGAGCATGCTTAATATGTGCAAAGTACAATGCTCAGGGGAACCTAAGGCCTAAAAGAGGACAATTCCCAAAACCAAACTACCCCTTTCAACACATACATATGGATTTTATTGAACTAAATCCAAGCGAATGTAAAAATTCTGTTTAGTTATAATAGATTTGTTTTTTAAATGGATTGAACTATTTCCAATAAAAAACCCTGATGCCCTTACAGTAGCTAAAGCATTATGCAAAGACATAATCCCTCGTTACGGGATTCCAGAGAAAATTTATAGTGATAATGGCACACATTTTGTAAATCAGATAATAACCAAAATAGGACAAGCCTTTCACATAGATTTAAAAAACCACTGTGCTTACCATCCACAAAGCGCAGGCCTAGTGGAAAGAACGAACGGATTTGTTGAAAACCGACTTAGGAAATGTATGGAAGAAACGGGAAGATCATGGACTCAATGTTTGGACTTAGTTAAACTATACATAAACATTACAAGCACGACTGGGTTGACCCCTTATGAAACAATATTTGGCAGACCATATAGACTTCCCTATTTTCATAATAGCTGGGAAACAGATGATGAAAGTACTCTAGCAGACTACATGAGAAAGATGCTGGAGCAACAAAAGCAACAGCTGAACTAAACTGACAGTGTCCCACCCTCTGTGTCTCCACATGAAAACCAATTAGTTGAACCAGGTGATTGGGTCCTTATTAAGAGCATAAAGAAGAAACATTGGTATTCACCTAAGTGGGAAGGACCCTATCAGGTTTTGTTGACCACTCCAACTGCATTGAAAATAGCTGAAAGAAGCACATGGATCCACTTGTCACACTGTAAAAAGGTGATAGATAGATCAGATGATTAATGGATAAAATCACTCTCCTAATTATTCTGTAGAACCTTACTATAGTGTTTAGCATTCTAGTAATCCTACTGTGGTACCTGTTATAGAATACACATTTGGTCTCCTTCACCGACCTTCAGAGGAAGTCCATCGTACAAAGGGGGTTGTATTTTTAGTATACAACCGTCTCAAACTGGTGAAGATTGTCCACAACTCTGCCGAAAGGTCATAGGAAGTAGACCATTGTGTAAAAAGATTACCCATAGGAAACTTTTTGAAGTTTGAACCTAGATAATGTTGCGACTACTCATATTAGTTTTGTCTTTAGCTCTCACTCAGGGCAAGGATTCTTGTTGCCCTCATGATCCAGCTATTTGTAAAAGGGACGTCTATCTCTGCTATAACTCTACTAGACTAATCAGTGTAGTGACTATTCCTTTTCAAACATTCTCGCAAAGATTCAAAATTGACCCAGGAGTCTAGCAAGGTTATGATTTCTACCTATATCCCCGTGTAGTTCAAAGAACTCAAAAGAGTTGGGGAGACGTTTTTAGAACCACTGGACAGTGGAAGAAAGGATCATATGGATGGACATCTTTAGCTAAGAAATGGATGAGTAGAATATCAGGGTTCACTGTTAACCATGACTCCAAAGTTTTCACCATGACGATAAACTCCACAGCAGAACCCCTTGAGAAGGAAGGCTGTTCTTCCTCATTTATATGTGCACGGTCTGCTGGAACCGATCCATGTTGGACATTGTATTTGTGCCCTGCAAATATTACACAAGAAGGAGATGAGATACAAGGGATTCTTACTTCTGCTCAAGGTGAACAGATAAAAATTCAAAATATTAATGGACCGCTTAAAACAGATGACAGATTGTTTGACAGACTTCCATACAACACCACTGGATTGTGTGCTGCGGTCACTTTGATTTTACCTGTTTCTATTACATCACTCACAATGGATGAATTGTTAACGACTATAAACAGCATTTTACCTCACATAGGGCATACTAGAAGGAAGAGGGCATCTGAAAACGCATGGAGTGGAGATGACCCTACTTATATTGACAGCATTGGGGTACCCAGAGGTGTTCCAGATGAGTATAAACTAGTGAATCAAGTTACTGCAGGATTTGAATCTATCTTATGCTGGTGGTGCACTATAAACAAAAATATAGACAGAATAAATTACATCCACTATAATGTCCAGAGGCTGGGAAATAAAACAGAACAAGGCTTCTCCGCTGTTCATGAACAATTGTCAGCTACCTCTCTGATGGCTTTCCAGAACCGTATTGCTGTTGACATGTTGTTAGCTGAAAAAGGTGGTGTGTGCTCTATTTTTGGAGATCAGTGTTGCACCTTTATTCCCAACAACACCGCTGCTGATGGCAGCCTCACAAAGGCCCTTGAAGGCCTTCGGTCTCTTAACAGCAAAATGAAAGACCATTCTGGAGTTGACACAAAATTGTGGGACGGATTTGGAGACATTTTTGGTAAATACAAACAATTGGTAGTTTCTATTTTAATGTCTATAGCTGTATTTGCCGCCATCCTGACCTTATGTGGATGTTGTTGTATTCCATGTATTAGAGCGCTGCTAAATAGACTAATTACCACAGCAATACAACCCATGAAAACAGAAATGTATGCCCTCATGTCCACTGAGGAACACCCATCGGATGATGCAGACAGTGAAGAGGATGAAACCTCTTTACACTTTCCTGGTCTTTATCCTAATCCCAACGACAATAACCCACCAGCTTAAAGTACCTTTGAGCGTACCCTTTACAGCTAAAAATGATTTCATAGTTGAAAATCTTGAAAAGAAGTAACTATTGAATGATAAAATAAATAGCTTAAAGTGAATAAACAGGAGGGAAATGTTGGATTAATTGTACATAAGTTATTCTACTTTAATCATATTATATACATTTGTTATTTCTATCTTACTTATATTACAAAGAGTGAACTTTGCTTGCTATGATTACTAATGTTTTGCTGTCAGTTTGTGCAGGAGGATGTTGATGTAACACAACTGGAGTAAAGCTGTTGAACTTTACTCATTGTAAGTTTGTGCAAGGAAGTTGCTGGGGTCAAATCTGGGTTAATGTTGTGAAACAAGGAGAGCTGCGCAGAGTTGCACACACCGCAGAGTTGCACATCGGATGTGGAGAGAAGATTTCCTTATCTTATGATGATTGTTCGAAACTTCTGGTTTAAACTGGCTTCTGTTGACCCCCTTCCCCTTAGAGGTTGAAACCACATTGTAACCAGGGCGTTCCAAATAAAAAGCTTGGAGAGCAGAGACTGCTTCAGAGTGGGTTGGAGATTGTAACTGAATGCAGTCTCTGATCCCCTCTCCTTGCAAGTAAATTATACTCAATTCTCTGTGTCTTTCTTTGTGCAGGTTGCTGAATAAGGTGTTTGGTGTTTAAACCTAACATTTAAATGGTCCTTCGAGCCGGATTGCAAGATACCCGACGACCCCCAGCAGGTGAGTGAGATCCAGACAAGTCTGCGGCCGCAGCAAACAGACCCTTTACGGGACTGGTCTCTCCCTTACAAGCTGGGGTCCGACGGTTGAAGCATTTCGAGGACGCAGAGAATTGTGAGTAGTTTTTCTCTTTAATAAGGAGTGAGTGAGAACCGTGAGAGAAAAACAGCAAACAGTTTAAACCTCGTGAAGGACGGCGGTGTCCTCTATTTTTAATAGTTAAATTCCGCGTGGGGTAACGAGGTCCCCCTGTTGTACTAAAACCCTGACAATTCTAGACTCTATCAGGTAAAACAGAAATTTTAAAACAGTTAAAGTCCGCGGGAGGACAGACTCCCCTAGTTTTAAACTAGTTAAATTCTGTATAGGATGGCGGCGTCCTCTGTGTTTAAAATAAAGAAAACGGGAATAAAGTAAAAGTTAACTGCGCAGTGTGTGTGTGTGTGTGTGTGTTTGTGTGTGAAAGGAAATATAGATATCACTAGATATCTGTATTTCATACCAAAAAGACAAGGGTTAAATGGTGAGCTTTTGTGGATGTTTGTAGACAAGAAAACTCCACCTGCAAGGGTTGAAGTGAGTTTTACCACAAAGGTAGTTGATCACCATCTTGTCTGAAGCCCCAGTGTTTAGAACACGACAGGTGTTGAAAACCCACTGGGCCCAAATTTAGTTTAAAAATGGGAAAGGGCAAAGTAAACCATAAAAAAAATTATTGGAGGAACTCCAGTGTAAGGACTGGAAAGTAGTTGAAAATGATGACCCGGCGGCGGTAGAGCCGTTGTGTTACTGGATAAAAAAATATGGTTTTAATGGTAAATTGAGCACCACAAACATAAAGGAATTGCAACAAAAAATAAAAAAAAAACAAAAGGCAAAAATAAAGACACCCTGATGGCCAAAGAAGGTTTTAGTCAAACAATGGTGTGGATGAAGTTAGCAGGACAGAGAGAAAAGGGAGGAGAGACAGAGAAAAGAGAAAGAAAAAGAACGTGAAGAGAAGGAAAAAGAGAAAGAAAAGTCAGTTATCTTTCATAGGAAGGAAGACAATGAGTATGTGGGGCCTTATTCCAATCTTATGCATCAAATCCAGAATCTTCCACAAGCAGGACAGGCTGGGGGAGCTGTAGCCGGCCCCTCAGCCCCACTTCCCCCAGAAGAACCACCCAAATACACCGCCCTGCAACAGGTTGACTCTTCACCTGTGATTTCATCACAGGCCTTTGACAAACCACTTACTAGATCACGTGGGTACAGACTTGAATGGACAAAGGATTTGGTGTCAGGAATTGGTAATGTACTGTCCCCACAAACCCCTAAAACACTTATTAGACAAAAAACAGATGAGGAGTGCATACTCCAAATGGAAAACCTTAGGAGGTCTTACCATTTAAATGGAGTTGAGGTTCAGCAGGTCTGGATGTGCCAATTAGGGCCAGAATGGCACCACGTGAAAGGCGATTTTATACCAACCACAGGTGTCGATCCTCCAGTTCCTTACCCCCCAGATTCTGACGATCTGACCACAGCAGTTGAGCGTCTGATTGCTCGTATCAGAATCAGATACCACAGAAGAGCAAATTACACAGAAATAGGAAGATGTAAGCAGAGATCCGACGAACCCTTTGATGAATACAGGGTGAGAATGGAGAAGATATTCAGAGCACATAGTGGACTTCCTTATGCAGACAATGAAGACGGGCCATTTAAACAACAACTAAAAAATGCGCTCCATGCGGGGTCTCTGCCAGAAATTAAGGGATGGGTCGATCGTCACCACATAGAAATGAGTGGGGGAACACTCCAAAATTATATAAATCACGCCCTGCATGCCGAGAAAGTGAAGAAAGCAAAAAGAATAAGAACAAAGAATCCACCATGTTTTATCAGGAGGAGGAGGAGACTGTGTTTTATCAGCAGTCCAGAGGTAGAGGCCGAGGCAGAGGCTGAGGCCGTGGAAGGGGAACAGGCTTTGGATCACGCTCAACCGATAAATCCAGAGCGTGTTGGTCATGTGAAAAAGAAGGCCACATGGCTAGAGACTGTCGAAGTAACCCAAAAAGAAAAAATGCAGGGAGCTCAGCATGACTAGATGAGCAACCATTCTCTATTGAAGAAATAGAAGATGAAAACATGGATTTATTAAACTTGAGGATTTGATTTTTGAAGAAAAATATAGAAATAGTTCTGATGGTCCAGGGCATTCCTGTTAAATTTTGTGTGATACAGGAGCCTGCAGAACCACAATAAAAGAACCCATACCCCACGCACCTCTAAGTTCAAATTATGCAGGAATAACTGCACCGTTAAAGCTTTTTATGTATAAAGAGGAACTGAAAATGTCAGATAAACTAAAACGAAGCAGAAACGGCCTTCTGCAACATTAAGCAGGCTATGGTGAGCAGCTGCACGTTGGCCCTGTCAGACTATGAGAAAAAGTTTGTACAAATGGTGGACTGCAAAGGTCATTTTATGACCTCAGTCTTAACTCAAATGCATGGAAATAAATTAAGACCAGTAGCATACTATTCTACTAAATTAGATGATGTAGCATGTGCACTTCCACATTGTGTGCGAGCAGTGATAGCTGCTTCATTAGCAGTAACGTCCAGTGCTGACATAGTATTATTCCATCCACTGACATTAAAAGTTCCTCACTCGGTGTCTGCTCTGCTTTTACAAACAAAAATGACTTTTCTATCCCCAGCCAGACACCTCTCATGCATGTCTATACTCCTGTCACAGCCGCATTTAAAAATAGAACGCTGCACGGTGCTGAACCCAGCAACACTTATCCCCACACCAGATGATGGGGAATCCCATGATTGTGAGGCTCTGGCTGAACAAACTGCTAAAAGTAAGCCAGATTTAAAAGACACTCCTTTGTCAGAAGGAGAAACATTATTTGTTGATGGATCCTCTAAAAAAGATGAAAAAGGGAAAACGAGAACTGGTTATGCTGTAGTGGCACATACCGCTGTGCTAAAAGCGGAAGCCTTACCACAACATTACTCTGCACAAGCAGCAGAACTGATTGCTCTTACTGAAACGTGCAAACTTATGAAAGACAAAAAAGTAACTATCTGGACAGATTGGTAAACTAAACATATACAACCTATGGTTTTAATGTTTATTCAAAAAATTTTTGTAGAGCATGCTTAATATGTGCAAAGTACAATGCTCAGGGGAACCTAAGGCCTAAAAGAGGACAATTCCCAAAACCAAACTACCCCTTTCAACACATACATATGGATTTTATTGAACTAAATCCAAGCGAATGTAAAAATTCTGTTTAGTTATAATAGATTTGTTTTTTAAATGGATTGAACTATTTCCAATAAAAAACCCTGATGCCCTTACAGTAGCTAAAGCATTATGCAAAGACATAATCCCTCGTTACGGGATTCCAGAGAAAATTTATAGTGATAATGGCACACATTTTGTAAATCAGATAATAACCAAAATAGGACAAGCCTTTCACATAGATTTAAAAAACCACTGTGCTTACCATCCACAAAGCGCAGGCCTAGTGGAAAGAACGAACGGATTTGTTGAAAACCGACTTAGGAAATGTATGGAAGAAACGGGAAGATCATGGACTCAATGTTTGGACTTAGTTAAACTATACATAAACATTACAAGCACGACTGGGTTGACCCCTTATGAAACAATATTTGGCAGACCATATAGACTTCCCTATTTTCATAATAGCTGGGAAACAGATGATGAAAGTACTCTAGCAGACTACATGAGAAAGATGCTGGAGCAACAAAAGCAACAGCTGAACTAAACTGACAGTGTCCCACCCTCTGTGTCTCCACATGAAAACCAATTAGTTGAACCAGGTGATTGGGTCCTTATTAAGAGCATAAAGAAGAAACATTGGTATTCACCTAAGTGGGAAGGACCCTATCAGGTTTTGTTGACCACTCCAACTGCATTGAAAATAGCTGAAAGAAGCACATGGATCCACTTGTCACACTGTAAAAAGGTGATAGATAGATCAGATGATTAATGGATAAAATCACTCTCCTAATTATTCTGTAGAACCTTACTATAGTGTTTAGCATTCTAGTAATCCTACTGTGGTACCTGTTATAGAATACACATTTGGTCTCCTTCACCGACCTTCAGAGGAAGTCCATCGTACAAAGGGGGTTGTATTTTTAGTATACAACCGTCTCAAACTGGTGAAGATTGTCCACAACTCTGCCGAAAGGTCATAGGAAGTAGACCATTGTGTAAAAAGATTACCCATAGGAAACTTTTTGAAGTTTGAACCTAGATAATGTTGCGACTACTCATATTAGTTTTGTCTTTAGCTCTCACTCAGGGCAAGGATTCTTGTTGCCCTCATGATCCAGCTATTTGTAAAAGGGACGTCTATCTCTGCTATAACTCTACTAGACTAATCAGTGTAGTGACTATTCCTTTTCAAACATTCTCGCAAAGATTCAAAATTGACCCAGGAGTCTAGCAAGGTTATGATTTCTACCTATATCCCCGTGTAGTTCAAAGAACTCAAAAGAGTTGGGGAGACGTTTTTAGAACCACTGGACAGTGGAAGAAAGGATCATATGGATGGACATCTTTAGCTAAGAAATGGATGAGTAGAATATCAGGGTTCACTGTTAACCATGACTCCAAAGTTTTCACCATGACGATAAACTCCACAGCAGAACCCCTTGAGAAGGAAGGCTGTTCTTCCTCATTTATATGTGCACGGTCTGCTGGAACCGATCCATGTTGGACATTGTATTTGTGCCCTGCAAATATTACACAAGAAGGAGATGAGATACAAGGGATTCTTACTTCTGCTCAAGGTGAACAGATAAAAATTCAAAATATTAATGGACCGCTTAAAACAGATGACAGATTGTTTGACAGACTTCCATACAACACCACTGGATTGTGTGCTGCGGTCACTTTGATTTTACCTGTTTCTATTACATCACTCACAATGGATGAATTGTTAACGACTATAAACAGCATTTTACCTCACATAGGGCATACTAGAAGGAAGAGGGCATCTGAAAACGCATGGAGTGGAGATGACCCTACTTATATTGACAGCATTGGGGTACCCAGAGGTGTTCCAGATGAGTATAAACTAGTGAATCAAGTTACTGCAGGATTTGAATCTATCTTATGCTGGTGGTGCACTATAAACAAAAATATAGACAGAATAAATTACATCCACTATAATGTCCAGAGGCTGGGAAATAAAACAGAACAAGGCTTCTCCGCTGTTCATGAACAATTGTCAGCTACCTCTCTGATGGCTTTCCAGAACCGTATTGCTGTTGACATGTTGTTAGCTGAAAAAGGTGGTGTGTGCTCTATTTTTGGAGATCAGTGTTGCACCTTTATTCCCAACAACACCGCTGCTGATGGCAGCCTCACAAAGGCCCTTGAAGGCCTTCGGTCTCTTAACAGCAAAATGAAAGACCATTCTGGAGTTGACACAAAATTGTGGGACGGATTTGGAGACATTTTTGGTAAATACAAACAATTGGTAGTTTCTATTTTAATGTCTATAGCTGTATTTGCCGCCATCCTGACCTTATGTGGATGTTGTTGTATTCCATGTATTAGAGCGCTGCTAAATAGACTAATTACCACAGCAATACAACCCATGAAAACAGAAATGTATGCCCTCATGTCCACTGAGGAACACCCATCGGATGATGCAGACAGTGAAGAGGATGAAACCTCTTTACACTTTCCTGGTCTTTATCCTAATCCCAACGACAATAACCCACCAGCTTAAAGTACCTTTGAGCGTACCCTTTACAGCTAAAAATGATTTCATAGTTGAAAATCTTGAAAAGAAGTAACTATTGAATGATAAAATAAATAGCTTAAAGTGAATAAACAGGAGGGAAATGTTGGATTAATTGTACATAAGTTATTCTACTTTAATCATATTATATACATTTGTTATTTCTATCTTACTTATATTACAAAGAGTGAACTTTGCTTGCTATGATTACTAATGTTTTGCTGTCAGTTTGTGCAGGAGGATGTTGATGTAACACAACTGGAGTAAAGCTGTTGAACTTTACTCATTGTAAGTTTGTGCAAGGAAGTTGCTGGGGTCAAATCTGGGTTAATGTTGTGAAACAAGGAGAGCTGCGCAGAGTTGCACACACCGCAGAGTTGCACATCGGATGTGGAGAGAAGATTTCCTTATCTTATGATGATTGTTCGAAACTTCTGGTTTAAACTGGCTTCTGTTGACCCCCTTCCCCTTAGAGGTTGAAACCACATTGTAACCAGGGCGTTCCAAATAAAAAGCTTGGAGAGCAGAGACTGCTTCAGAGTGGGTTGGAGATTGTAACTGAATGCAGTCTCTGATCCCCTCTCCTTGCAAGTAAATTATACTCAATTCTCTGTGTCTTTCTTTGTGCAGGTTGCTGAATAAGGTGTTTGGTGTTTAAACCTAACAATTTGAATGTCAGCAGACAGCAAGAAGCCTCCCAGATCTCCAGATGCATTTGAGATATCAAAAAAGTACTCCAGAGTGTTGTTCAGCATGGGGGTGAGTAGAAAATTTTTTTGCCCTTTTTGGGCCGATTTTCCAGTCGATTCTTCTTCTTCTTCTTCCTCTCAGATGTAAACCCAACAGCATGGCGGGGGGGCAATGAGTGAAATGGAGTTCTTTCTGTCAAACTGACAGACCGTAGTAGCCATGTTAGCTCAGCCATGTCTTTGTCCAAATACGTCGTCTGCTTTTGTTTTAAAATATCCAAATATCCTAGTGAGCTTCAAATTCCTCTTCTACTGGTTTGGCTTCCGGATAGACGAGTCCGAGTAGCGCCATCTCACTGCGGAGCTGAGTCCCACCTGGTTTACCTGCTCACACATGGTACAGCGTAAGCAGGTAGATTGCATCAGAGCGTCGGGCTGAACATGCACCCTGAGCTGTGAACTGTGCAGCTGTAGCTGCGTGCAACTATTGAATAAAATCGCACAGTGTCTGCCAGGCTTTATTAGGATTATAAGAGTTGGTAACAGTTCAGCTAACCCTGAGGGTGGTGCTGAAAGCACTGAATGACTACTACCTACAAGGGATCCAGAGTACCTATGGCAATGAGAAGACCCAGATGATCCTTCTGTAAGAAACTGGACTAGAGGACAAGGGGAGGCCACATCGTGTAAGACTTTCAGTACCGTCTTTAGCTGTTAGCAGGGACTGAATTGAAATGAATGGAGCGTCCTGGAGAACTGGACCTGCCTGGACGGTGAGATTCACTGAGACAGCCAAACAAGGTCCAAAGAGGATCTCTGCCCCAGAAGCCCAGCTTCAGATGAACTCTGCCTGGATCTGAACCTCCTGAAGCTGTCAGACCGGCTCCTTGAGGCAGTTTCTGGTCCTACCCTGAAAGCTGTCTGCAGAAGGGCCCGTGCTCTGCTGGCCTTCAGGCTCCTGGGACCCCAGAGACTTCTCGGACTCCACGGTGAGCGTCATCCCCTCCATCAGCTCCTCCACCATGTCGCTGACACACAGCTGCATAAAACACAACCGATCAGAACCTGGTCCGTCGGAGCTGGAGCGTAAAGCTGCACACCAACCTTCTGCAGCTGAGGATCCACCCTCCATATCCTCAGAGTCTGGTCTCTGGACCAGGTGACCAGCTGGAAGTCCTTGGAGCCTAAACAGCAGCAGACAGGAAGGAGTCAGTGTTCTGATCCGTGGTCCGATGGGTCAGCGGGCTGCAAGCGGTCTCACCTTCTTTCTGTGGACGCCACTGGAACTCCAGAACCACGTCGTCGTGGCCAACGAAGGCATGGACAGGGCTGTTGAGGTCCAGTGTGCTCCAGAGCAACAGACTGTTCTCCCTCCTCAGCTGAGGAACCATGACGGTTACCAGGCCGTTTGAGAACGGCTGAAGACACGTAAAAATTGAGAAATTTTTAGTTTTTAGTGCGACTTCCTCAGCCAGTGTTCCAACGGCACCGGACTCACCGTGTAGCGGGCCTTCCACACCGGCACCTGGCAGGACAGGATGTTCAGGTATTTCCTGGGCTGTCGGTAATCCCAGAACTAGAAAGCAGACCCAGAAAGGCCGGTCAGTTCCTGATGTTCTCTTTCCCTTTGGATCCACTGGTCCACCCTAGAGGAACCTTTTCACCCTGTTTGGACCGATTCCGGGATCCAAACCTGATGTCACCAGACTGAGGACCAGGAGGAGGACCTGATGGTCTCAGCGGGAGATAACTTCCCGTTTCCTCCCAGCTTGGACTGACTGAGACATCAGGACAGGGACGATGTGTGTCCTCACCCTGACTGAGTTGTCCTGGCTGGACGTGGCAAAGATGAACTCGTTGTCCGGATGCCAGTCGAGGCCGTGGATCTTGGACAGGTGAGCGGCGACGTACTCCACCGCCGTGTTGGGTTTCTGTTCAGACACATGAGGACAGACCTCCATGACCCAAACTTTACCGTTTCACATCCAGCAGATCCAGTAGTCTGTCGTTGCCATGCAAACCTTTGGCAGAGGTTTTTCTGACTCTAGAAATCTAGAAAATATCTAGAAAGTAGAAACCAGGACGAAGCTGCTTCTAATTTCCAAGTTCCTGTTATCGTTGCGAAGCAAAGCAAAGAATCTGTAAGTTAGTTTTTAAAAATGTGAACCAGAAATCAAACTTTGAAGAATGTTTTAATTAAGAAAAGGTTTTGGGAGCAACCTTGCTGCTTTCTTAGATTTTGTGTTTGCAAAAATAATTTTTTTTCTATTTTCTATTTTAATAAAATTTTCTTTTTTTTTTTTTTTTTTACAGATTTTATATTTTCACTTTTTTTTTCTGTTTTACAGATTGAGTTTTAATGAATTGCATTTTTTTTTTTTTTTACAGATGGCATCCTCTTCACTTCTAGGCGGCTTTCCTCTGGAGTTTCTACTGGTCTGCAAGGACGTTATCCAAACCATTTTTATTGGTCAAGCGTTTATATTGAGACATATTTCCTGTAGAGCTGAAAGAAATAATCAGATCAATTATTCAAATAATCGTCAACTAATTTAGTTATCGATTAATTATTCACTCGAGTATACAGACTCTAAAACACGTCTTTAGCGGACAGAGTGACCTACTTAGAGCAATAATTATATCAAAATACAAAAATCTAAAACGTTAACATTTTGAATTTAAAGGTATAGAGGACGATTTATTTCCAGGTGGATCATCTCAATCAGTGGTCCTCCTAACTGTCAATCATTCAGGTGATGCGTTTCCGTAAGGCCGTCCTTCGCGCTCGTCCCGTTAGCTGTCATTTTCTTTCAGGCGTATATCTGTGGTAAGCTGCGGTTTCAGACAGTAAGTGAAGCTCACCTTTCTCACCGCGGTTCTTTGAAAATGGCCGAAGGTCGGAAGAGAAAAGTTTCTACGAAGTGGATGAGAAGAAAGGAAAGGCCTCAGAAGAGGCAGATATATCCCAGAATCATAGATTAGCTGTCACAGCGACTAACAAAGATGGCGGCGGCACCGCGCGGTGGAGGAGGAGTTATGTGACCAATGGAGCAAAAAGCATCTGTCTGAACGGTCAGTTAACTGAGTTCACTATATAGTCCCCGCTGCATGTGGACACATTAAGAGCTATGAGAACAGCATATTTCAAACAGGGCGTGCACCAGGAGAAATGAGCTGTGCACGCTCTTGCACACGCATTTTTTTTTTTAAGTGGAGAGGACCGGTCTTCACTACTAAAAGTATATCCTCCACTATACCTTTAAGATAAAAATCTTTTTCAGCTGTCAATAGGCTTTATGTTTTACCTGGTTTAATTTCATTTAAAAATCTTCTTTAAGGAACCTTTGGATATTCTATTATTAATCGATCAATTGAAAAATAATCAACAGATTAATCGATTAGCAAAATAATCACTAGTTTCCTGTGTTTTTTGTGGCTAGCTGCTCTCAGAACTTTCTGACTGGCATATCTAGATCACACATTTCTATTTGGATGGCCCATTCTGAGTCTGTATTAATCCAATCCGATCTAACTGTGAAACTCTACTTTAAGCTCTACAGCAGATGTGATGCAGCTTTAAAACTGCAACCAGCAACACAAACCAGAAGGTTCATTTTATTAAGGAGGTGTATCCAGAACAATCGTCAGGCTAGAATCCAGGACTTTAAAAAATAACTGACAGCTGTTAGAGATTTTTTTTTTTTAAGGATTGTTATAAAAAACGTTCTTTAATTTAAAATTAGATTGGCTTTTAGGAACTTGTGGAAAGGAATGGTCTCACTCACCCTTTTGTCCCAGATTCGGACGTCTCCATCATGGCTGGACGCCAGCAGGTGTTGGTTCCTCCGATTCCACTTCACCTGAGCTGCTCCGGCTGAGACAGACACAAGGAGACGGTTGGTTCTACTGAAACCGCTCCACAGAACCAGTGTCTAACAGGACGCTGCATTCAGGTGAACTGGGACAGGAGCATTACTCACCGACAGCAGAGAGCGCCACCGTGGGCTTCCGGGTGTCCCTGAGGAGGCAGACAGACAGACAGCGGCTCAGTCACCCAAATCATCAGCGGAACCAGAAGGAGCTAACTGCTTCTGGGTTTTGTCTCCTCTTACCTGGTGTCCCAGATGTAGATGTACGTGTCCACAGAGCTGGTCACCAGGAGCTCCGGATCGAACCAGGACCAGTCTAGATCGCTGAAAGCACAAACACACCACAGTGAATCAGGCCTGCAGGCGGGGTCGGCCCGTTTGACCAGAACCTGGTCTCACCTGATGACCCGGGTGTGTCCCTGCAGGGAGGTGTGGGCCTCCCCAACGCCTTCCCTCCACGAGTACAGATCCACGCGCTGGTTGCTCTGCAAACAAAAGCCAAGTTTTATTCAACCACAGAACCGCCTCAAAGCAGCAGCGGAAGGTCCAGAACTAATCAAACCTCTGAGTGGGACCGGTTAACCCAAACACCTGCTCTGACACCCTAAGATCACTGCTTCATGTCTCCACTGGATCCAGATCTTTCCCGACTGCATATGAACCCGGTTTACTCCTCCTGGTGGCCTGCCAGGCTCCAGAGGTCTCTGAGGGACGTCTGGACGAGAGCGGGGACGCCTTCAGGGCTGATGACTAGTTACATCTAACTAGTTACAAGCTGATAACTCAGGTATTGATCGGTCAGAATAACCAGCTGTTTGCAACTAGAAAGAGTAACAAGTAACTAGGATACATAATTAGTTATTATTGCAAGTAACAAATTACTAGATGGAAAAATTGGTCACCAATAAAAGCAACTACTTACTGGGCAAAGTAACTGGTGACTAGTCATAATAAATAGTAACTAGTTGGTTGGTAAAGTAAGTAGTTGCTAGGAAAAGTAACAAATTATTATTAAAAGAAACTAGTTACTAAACATAACAGAAGTAATTTGTCAAAATGGGTAACTAGCCAGAGTAATTAGTTACTAGTCAAAGTAGCTAATTACTGGGCAAAGTAACTAGTAACTTTGACCTGTTACTAGTCTGAGTAACTTGTAACTGGGTGATGTAACCTTGTTCTTGGTTACAGTAATCTGTCAGAATAAGTCGGATTAACTTTTCATTTCTGCCGTCAAACACCATCTTGTTCCGCTCCATTTTAAACGCTTCGACTCCGACCTGAAAAAGGTCGGCCAATCACATTGCAGCATTAAGGTTTGGGTGGGACATGTCGCCGTGACAAAACCAAGAGCTGCTGAACCCAAAGATGAAGCTAAATAAACATGGCAGCACAGGAGGACGTTCAGCCGCCGCCGTCACATCGGCTCGCTGAGATTAAACAACTTTAAAAGACGAAGAGCAGCAGAAAAACAGAAAGTATTAACCAGAAAGTATTGTGGTTTCTCATGGCGTCTGCTGCCATTTCTGTTGAGACCAGGATTGGCTGAAACCACACCTAATAGAAAGACTTTAGGCCTCGTTTTGCCAAATCAGCTGGAAAGGTTCAGTTTAATGTCTCTCCTTCCTCCAGACAGATCATGGGAGCAGATCCAGATTAATACAACAAAACCTGAGATTATTAATCTGGCTTCCAGGTTAAGAGTAACTAGTTACAAGCAAAGTAACTCTGCAGATCCTGGTTTATGATTCAAAATCTGAAAAATGAGGATGATTGTCCTTTGTTATACATCTGGTAGTTTAGTTATCTACGGAAGAGGATTAGGGCCACTGAAAAAAAAGCTAGCTGATTTTCTAATTTTATTTCAGCATAGTATAGGAAAAACGTCAGAATTCTGAGATTAAAGTCAGAATTCTGAGATTGAAGTCAGAATTCTGAGAAAAAAGTCCGAATTCTGAGATTGAAGTCAGAATTCTGAGATTAAAGTCAGAATTCTGAGAAAAAAGTCAGAATTCTGAGATTGAAGTCAGAATTCTGAGATTAAAGTCAGAATTCTGAGATTGAAGTCAGAATTCTGAGAAAAAAGTCCGAATTCTGAGATTGAAGTCAGAATTCTGAGATTAAAGTCAGAATTCTGAGATTAAAGTCAGAATTCTGAGAAAAAAGTCAGAATTCTGAGAAAAAAGTCAGAATTCTGAGATTGAACTCAGAATTCTGAGATTGAAGTCAGAATTCTGAGAAAAAAGTCAGAATTCTGAGATTGAACTCAGAATTCTGAGATTGAAGTCAGAATTCTGAGAAAAAAGTCAGAATTCTGAGATTGAAGTCAGATTTCTGAGAAAAAAATCATAATTCTGAGAAAAAAGTCAGAATTCTGAGATTAAAGTCAGAATTCTGAGAAAAAAATCAGAATTCTGAGAAAAAAGTCAGAATTCTGAGATTAAAGTCAGAATATTCTGAGAAAAAAATCAGAATTCTGAGATTAAAATCAGAATTCTGAGAAAAAAGTCAGAATTCTGAGAAAAAGTCAGAATTTTGAGATTAAAGTCAGAATTCTAAGAAAAAAAATCAGAATTCTGAGAAAAAAGTCAGAATTCTGAGATTGAAGTCAGAATTCTGAGATTAAAGTCAGAATTCTGAGAAAAAAAATCTGAATTCTGAGAAAAAAAATCAGAATTCTGAGAAAAAAAATCAGAATTCTGAGATTATATAAAACTGTAACTGGAGCGTGTAACAAAAGTAATTTCCCTCTGGGATTATTAAAGTATTTCTGATTCTGATTAAAGTCAGAATTCTGACTTTTTTCCCATACTAAACTGAAATATAATTTTAAAATGAGTAAACTTTTTTTTTTTCCAGTGGCCCTAATCCTCTTCCGTAGTTATCAAATATAGAATTTTTGATATAAATAAAAAAACTTATTGACAAATTAATGAAATAAACGACATAACTAATCTACACCATGGGGGTGTGTGTGGTGAGAGAGGGAAGCCATGACACTTCATTAATTTATGTAGAAATGAGGCGTTTAATGTTTATAATGAACTAATAATGCAAACTTAGGGTGAAGTGATAACCCCATCAGCAAACCTTTAAACACAACTAAAAATAAAAAAAAACAACACTTGGTTTGCCCTTCAGGGCCACCGTACAAACTAGATGTTTAGTACTTTATATATGGAGTCATCGATGCGCCGTAGTAACACACCGAGTTAGATCCAAAGTCACGCTTGTTACCAACATATATACAATCATGCTGTCCAGCATGGTAATGGCAGCATCATGCTGTGGGGCTACTAAAGATTTCAGTCTATTTTTGTATCTTTGCTGGATTTAGGGGAATTTTCCATGTGAATGACATTAAGAAAACCAACAGCGGGGACACGGATGGGTAACCATGAGTCTTCTGGACAGGTCCAGCCTGCCTGCTCTCTATAGATCAGGTTTAAAAGCCCTAAAAGTTCAAAGAAACTGGTTCAGAAGCACTGATGGATGCTTACATACGAGGAATCGACCATTAGAGAGGCTGGAAGCCAGGTTTGATGATTATGATCCTCTGAGGATCAGAGAAGACGCCTGAGCGTTGCTCCAACCCAGAAACCCCAACAGCTGAACTGAATCAGAGGCGGAATCCTGGTTCTGTTCATCGGATGTTTCCATGTTGGATAAACGCTTCCTGATGTTCCACAGAGACACGAGCAGAACTCACCGAGGCAGCGAAGACGTGGGCCTCTGATCTATGAGGGTTCCACTGGACCGTCCCCACGTCCCACTTACTGTGGCGCCCAATTTTCCGCGGCGCCTCAGACGGAGCCTCCAGGTTCACCATGTAGAGGAAGCGGCGCCTGAACAGCAAGAGAAGCATCAAAGACACAGACACCGACGGTTTTTCTCTTAAGAATCTTAACTGTTATTAAATCAGCTTGATTCTTAGTGCCTGCAGTCGGGAATCGAACCATCGACCTCAGCAGCAGCAGCTCACCCTGACAGAACGGCGTGGGATCCCAGGCAGTCCACAGACATGGCGGTGGCCTAAAACAGAAGAGAGAAGGTCTGATGGTCCATAATGAACTTTTTGAAGAGTTTCAGTCTGGCTTTAGAGCTCATCATAGCACTGAAACAGCTCTGGTGAAAGTCACTAATGATATTCTCATGGCCTCAGATAATGGACTTGTATCTGTGCTCGTCCTGTTGGATCTTAGTGCTGCATTTGATACAGTTGATCATAATATTCTTTTAGAAAGACTTGAATATTTTGTTGGAATTAAAGGAACAGCACTAGACTGGTTTAAATCTTATCTATCTGATCGAATTCAGTTTGTTTACGTTAATGATAGATCTTCAACACGCTCAAAGGTTACCTGTGGAGTACCACAGGGATCAGTGCTAGGACCAATTCTCTTTACTTTATACATGCTCCCAATTGGTAGAGTTATTAGACAGCATGGGATTAATTTCCACTGTTATGCTGATGATACCCAGCTATATCTGTCTATAATCCAGATGAAGCTAACCCATTACATAGATTACAGGCATGTCTGAAGACATAAAAACCTGGATGACTCTTAACTTTCTGCTTCTGAATGCAGATAAAACAGAAGTTATAGTCTTTGGACCAGAGTCTCTGAAAAAGAAGCTGATTAGCCAGTCACTTCATTTGGATGGGATTAAACTGATTTCAGATAATAAAGTAAAAAATCTTGGTGTTATTTTTGATCAGGACCTGTCATTTAAATCCCAGATCAAAGAGGTTTCTAGAATTTCCTTCTTTCATCTGAGGAATATTGCAAAAATTAGAAATCTCCTGTCCAGGGGTGATGCTGAGAAACTAGTCCATGCATTTGTTACTTCAAGGCTGGACTATTGTAATTCTTTACTATCAGGAAGTCCACAAACTGTAGTTAAAAGCCTTCAGCTGATCCAAAATGCTGCAGCCAGAGTTCTGATGAAAATGAAAAAGAGAGATCATATCTCTCCTATCCTGGCTTCTCTTCATTGGCTTCCTGTTAAATCCAGAATAGAATTTAAAATCCTCCTTCTCACATATAAAGCCTTAAATGGCCAAGCTCCATCTGATATCAGAGATCTGATTGTTCCTTATGTTCCTAACAGAGCACTTCGCTCCCAATCTGCAGGTTTACTAGTGGTTCCTAGAATTTCTAAAAGTAGAATGGGAGGCAGATCTTTTAGTTCTCAGGCTCCTCTCCTGTGGAACCAACTACCAGTTTTAGTCCGTGAGGCAGACACTCTGTCTACTTTTAAGGCTAGGCTTAAAACTTTCCTTTTTGATAAAGCTTCTAGTTAGGGTGGCTCAGGTTATCCTGAGCTATCTCTATAGTTCTGCTGCTATAGGCTTAGACTGCTGGAGGACATAGGGACCCCTTTTTCATCATTCTGCTTCATTCTATCTCTATTCTCCCACTCTGCAGAATCTGTTAGTTCAATCTCTAACGTTCTGCTCTCTCTGCTTTTTCTCATAGTAGCTTCATCTGGTCTGTTCCTGTTTGGCTGTGACTCCATCCTGGAGAGAAATATCAGCTGTGCTGCTGCCATCAACACCTTTGTTTCTAGATGTTGGAGCTTGGCCTGTTTTCCAGTGTAGTCCTGTTTCTCTGACTGTGACTAACTGGATGTGCTCTCTTCATCCTCTGACATGGGAGCTGGCTCGGAGCCCGTCTGCCTGGCTGTGTGTTTCCTGGACGGGGCCGCCTGTGGAGCTGGTTGACAGTTGCCTTTTGTATCTATGCTTCTTTTTCTATGTCTGCTTCTGTCTCCTTGAACCCCAGTGGGCCTCAGCAGATGGCCGCTCACACTGAGCCTGGTTCTGCTGGAGGTTTCTTCCTGTTCAAAGGGAGTTTTTCCTCTCCACTGTCGCTACAAGCATGCTCAGTGTGAGGGATTGCTGAAGAGTCAATGAGTCGATGCAATCAGCTGGTTTTCCTTAGATAGAAAACTTTGAATCAATCTGACTGGATTATCTGGTGAACTGGAAAGTGACCTGAGATGACATGATGTGAATTGGAGCTATAGAAATAAACTGAATAGAATTAAAAATTGAATTGACGGTCAGAGATGATCATGGTGTCTCCAGGATTATCACTGCAGCAGAACCAGAACTCTTTAGACCTTCAAAGCAAAGAAAATGGTTCAGCCTCAGTAAACACCAGAGTTCCACATTAAGTTCAAACTTCAGGACTAACCCAAAGCTACATTCCAATATGGCTGCTGAGGGAGTTCCTCAGTTTGAACATCTGGTCTGAGTCTCACTAGAAGATCGATGTTCATCAGAGAGAACATCGATCTGCAACCAGGACCAGAGACACCAGAGCAACCAGTGACAACATCTCACTGGGATGGTCCTCAGGATGAGCTGGACACCACAGGGATGTCTGTGGCTCCCTGCTGTCGCCTTAGCAACCTGGACATGTTTATCACGTGACCTTCCGGTCAGAAACGGCTGAGTCAGCATAAAAATTTATAAATTAAATAAATAACTAAATAAACACCTGAGCATCCCGAAACTCCACCACTACATTCTCACTGCTCCAGCGCGCCGCCATCTTCCCCTCTTTCTCCACTGTCAACAAAACCTCACGTGACCTAATGAGCTCGGATGAAGCGTTCTGTGACGGTGGGAATTTAGAAGTCCAATGATGAAAAGCATGAATCCCATGTCCTCTACCGGAACGACTTACACCTTTCCTGCACAATTAGAAGATCATTACCTAAAGAATTACTGTTAATGAATAATTAAACAGTTTATTCAGTGTTTTCTTATTATATGGAGCACATAAGCCAGGGAAGCATGACAACTAATAATGTGATGATCCATGTAGGGTTTGACCATTAATAACTTCAAGTATTAATAGTTTATAATCACATTAATTAATTTATTACTTAAATAATAATGTTTTCATTTAGGTAAATCTATTTTACAGGGTATTTATTTATTTAAAGCGATGAAAGTTCCCACCCGGAGGATGCTTTTAAAGCACCTTCTACGTCATCAGACCGTATCCTCGCCTCTGATTGGTCACCAGAGCTTCCAGTCGTCAAAGCAAGATGGCGCCTTCCCTGGTGGAGCATGTTGTCGCGGATGCTGGAGCGTTTTTAAAGAAAGCTCCGCTGCAGGTGAGTCGTTATGTTCCGGTGAGCGGAGCCGGGCCGCCGGTGGCGGAGCTCCGGCTGGGGGGGAGGGGAGGCTCCGCAGGCAGACCGACGACAGCTGCTCTTCAGCGGCCAGAATGTGGCCTCGGTCCGCTGCTGGGAAGCCTGGGGGAGGATTTAACGGTGGGTCACAGAGCAGAACCATTCAGTACCGAACCTCCAGGACAGTTAACAGGGTTATAATCCCAGTCACAGCGGGAGACCATCCTCTATAGACCTGAGCTGGGACCAGTTAGGGAGTCCAGGAGCTGCTGTGGTAGCGCCTGTCCATGATTGGCTGGTGGGTCACCTGCCAGGTGTTCTGAAATCAGAGACTATGTTTCCATGGCAACCGGCACCACGAGACATCAGCTCTTTGGACTACTCTGGTGTCTCCATGTCTGCTGATCTGTGAGGTTCTGTTCAGCAGTAACAGAACTTCTGTCATGACCAGGAGGATCCATCCTGAGAACCATGGGCGGTTCTAGACAGGGGCCAATGGGGGCCAGTGCCCCTGTAGATCATGTCCTGGCCCCTGTTATGGCCCCACATAAAACTCAAAGAAATTCTAATGATGATCTGAGCTGGAACAGACATGGTTACTGAGAGGTCATTTGGATCTATTTCATTTATTTCTTTACAAATTCTGTTTTACTCATAATTTAAAAACAATAAGGTGATAATAAGGCTTCAGTGGCATTAAGGTAGGATCCCAGTTTTCATCTGCTAAATGTTTTTTTCAAAACAAATAAAAAAAATTATTTCTACAGCTGAATTTATCCGTTTTTCTTGAGTTCTAGTTCAGATTTGATAGAAAAACTGTAATTTTACTTAAATTAAGTTACAAATATGTTAAATTCCTAAATTATGAATGTATATTGACCTAATAAGACACAGAATTTGAATTAAATCTAATTGAATAGAAATTTCACTTCATGCTGCTCTCTTAATATATTTGAATCTCTTGTTTTTTTATTTCATGCTTTTCTGTTCCCTCATGAAAACAACGCTGCCCCCTCATGGCCCCCTGATAGACTTTTCTTCTAGAACCACCACTGCTGAGAATCATTCACCCCGCTTGTTTTCTGCTGCAGGAAATGGGTCAGAACATTTACACTCTGAAAGAGGTTCTGGACGAGATCAGAGACAGAGCCACAAGGAGGAGCCTGGCCTTCCTGCCGTACCAGCTGATCTTCAAGGAGCCGCACCCAGAACACATCAGAACCGGTAAGAAACCCGACCCAGAACACATCAGAACCGGTAAGAAACCCGACCCAGAACACACCAGAACCGGTAAGAAACCCGACCCAGAACACACCAGAACCGGTAAGAAATCCGACCTAGAACACACCAGAACCGGTAAGAAACCCGACCCAGAACACACCAGAACCGGTAAGAAATCCGACCTAGAACACACCAGAACCGGTAAGAAACCCGACCCAGAACACACCAGACCCGGTAAGAAATCCGACCCAGAACACACCAGACCCGGTAAGAAATCCGACCCAGAACACACCAGAACCGGTAAGAAATCCGACCTAGAACACACCAGAACCGGTAAGAAACCCGACCCAGAACACACCAGACCCGGTAAGAAATCCGACCCAGAACACACCAGAACCGGTAAGAAACCCGACCCAGAACACACCAGACCCGGTAAGAAACCCGACCCAGAACACACCAGAACCGGTAAGAAACCCGACCCAGAACACACCAGGACCAACCACTAATCAGAACGGGTAACTGGGTCATTAGTTTAACCAAAGCGACCCGCCTTATCTTTACCTGAAGCTTCCAGAACCCTAGAATGAAAAGGACCTTAGAACTTCTCGGTATCAGAGCTTCAGACATGGATCTGGACTGAAACCAGACAGTCTAGATTCTAATCTGGAGCTGAACTTGGAAGTTCTGGTCCAGTAATGAAACTTGGTGAAGTTCCGGTCCAGTAATGAAACTTGGCGAAGTTCTGGTCCAGTCATGAAACTTGGCGAAGTTCTGGTCCAGTCATGAAACTTGGCGAAGTTCTGGTCCAGTCATGAAACTTGGCGAAGTTCTGGTCCAGTGAAGAAACTTGGCGAAGTTCTGGTCCAGTAAAGAAACTTGGTGAAGTTCTGGTCCAGTCATGAAAATTGGTGAAGTTCTGGTCCAGTCATGAAACTTGGCGAAGTTCTGGTCCAGTCATGAAACTTGGCGAAGTTCTGGTCCAGTAAAGAAACTTGGCGAGGTTCTGGTCCAGTCATCCTGGGCTCCTCTTATGGTTCCAGTGACGGAGTTCTCCAAGAAGACCGGGGACTACCCGAGCCTGTCGGCCACCGACATCAAGGTTCTGGCTCTGACCTACCAGCTGGAGCTGGAGCACGTTGGACCGGATCACCTGAAGACAGAACCGGAGCTTAAGGTAGCGGCTCCGTTTGCCTGGGTTCTCATCCGTCAGCTCCGGGAGTCAAAAGTTAAACCAGTAACTTCTGTTTCAGGTGAATGTTCAGAGCACACGGCGCCACCCAGAGGCTCCAGTCAACATCGCAGGATTCCATTTTCCCTCCAAGGTACCGGAGCGGACGCTGAATTTAACCTTCGGGATCCGGCGTGGGAAGCCTGAGTTCTGTTTGTCTCCTCAGAGGTCTGCAGACGGTCCGGCCGTCGGACACGTTCGGAACGAAGCGGAGTCCCCAGACCAGTCGGACCAGTTCAACAGCTTCCAGTTCTGGAGGGACCCCCTGCCGAGCATCCAGGGAGACCTGCTGGAGCTACTGGTGGGTCGGCGCCCTGCAGACTCCGCCTCCAGCCGGCGGGTGTTTGGTACTAACAGGCCGTGGTTCTGTTCCATCAGGGTCCAACTGAGTCTCTGAAGGCTGACGTCCAGCAGACGGTACCAGACGGACATTTCAACAGCTTCCAGTTCTGGAGGGACCCGCTGCCCTGCATCGACGACGACCTGTTGGCTCTACTGGTGAGGTCATCGTCCAGCCTGGTCTAGAACCCGAGACTAGAACGGCAGGCAGACGGACCCGTGACCTCTGGGGTCACCAAGGGTCTGGGTTTGTGTGTCACTTTAGGGAGGAACCAACCTGAGAAAGTGAACTGCCTGTGATTGGCTACTTCTCAGGAAATCCCGCCTCTTGAGACGGAACAGTTTTCTTCCTGGTTTGGCTCCTGGTGTTAGCAAAGCCTCTTTAGGCTAAAGGCTGAAATGAGATCATCAAAAACAGAATAAAGCGCTGATCCAAGCAGGGCCAGGACGGATTTAGGAAATTTGGGGCCCGGGGAAAAGACTGGGGCCCCTCTGAATGGAGAAGACAACACATCAAACAGCCCCATTCTCCAGATAGATAAATGTTAATAGAATAGACATCCATCATCTGTTCTAGGTTGTGTCCCTCTCTTCTTGTCCCTTTTCTTCTTGTTTTCCTCTCTATGTTTTGTACTCAGCTGACTTTTCATGCTGTCTCTAAAGGAATGAAAGATTTTTTCCAAGCACTAAGCTCACTTAGCTGATTGCTCCTTCCTGTGTTTCCAAAAAGGCCAAAGTAAATAACCCAGTCCTTCTTTTCACTGTAGACAAGCCATGATCTGCTTATCTGTTCTCCATTTTTCATTTGGATGAAATAATAGCTGCATGAATCATGACAGCAGACAAGATAGAGGAGAGCAGGAGGCGGGGTTACCAATCTACTTGCTCTGGAGAGCAGAGTTCGCTGCTTTTAGATGTTGTCTCCAAAGTCTCCAGTAGCATAAAAAAGTCTCTAGATTTGGCGCTAGGAGCTTTTTAGAAATCAAAGTGCTAGAGGGGTCTGAAAAGTGGCTAAAGTGATTTGCCTATGACCACCTTACGACGGCCGACTGAAAATCAAACATTTTTAATTTTCTCCTGACCTTATGATTCCTGATGGGGGGGTGGTCGTTAGAGGCTGATCACCCCTCGTTACCCCCCGGTTACATTACACGATGCACCATCAGGCTGAAAGTCGACCCGATCGAATAATTCTCGCACGACTGGAAAATGGTCCAGTGTTTGACCGGCTTAATGGTAAATCCAGCTACTGAACCTTTGGTGTTTGTTTCCAGGATGTAGACAGAGCCTCACCACAGACGGAGCAGAGGGCAGGGGGGCTGCAGGACGACCAATCAGACGACGAGGATAAAGAGAACGAGCCTGAGGATGATGATGATGATGATGGGGGTGGTGGGGGCTGGATCACTCCCAGTAACATCAGTCAGGTGAAGATGGAGTCAGCTGATTGGACGGAACCGGCTGACGTCAGAGTCGGATGTCTGACCACCGACTTCGCCATGCAGGTAAGGCTCTCAGACCAGAACCCTGGAGCGCTGCGCTGCAGAGGAGGTTGATGAAGTTCCTGTGATTCCAGAATGTTCTGATCCAGATGGGCCTCCGTGTTCTGTCTGTGAACGGCATGGTGATCAAACAGGCCCGCAGCTACATCCTGCGCTGCCACGCCTGCTTCAAGTGAGTGAATCCCTTCCAGGGAGACGGGTCGGAACCGTCTGGCCTCGGTGTATCCATGAAGTTCCTTTGGTTCTGCTCTAACATGATGGCGCTCTGTCTCCAGGACGACCAGCAACATGAACAAGGCCTTCTGCCCCCACTGTGGGAACCGGACCCTGAAGAAGCTGGCAGTGACCCTCAACGACGACGGCAGCGTCCAGATGCACTTCTCCAGGAACCCAAAGGTTCTGAACCCCCGAGGGCTGCGGGTGAGGATCTCCTGCTGGTTCTGCTCAGATCAATCATGGATCTTTGATGTTCTGATCCGACTCTGGTCCTGAAACTTCCTGATTTAACAAGAGATTCAAAAACAAACTTTACTGATAAAAGTTTCTATGAACTAAATCCTGCAGGTCGGTAGATTGATCTGCTCAGAGACACGAGAACAGGACCTGTTTAGGACGTTTAGACCGGTTCAGAACCGGTCTGCGGTTCGGTCGCTTCTGCTGCAGAACCGGCCCGCGGTTCGGTCGCTTCTGCAGCAGAACCGGTCCGCGGTTCGGTCGCTTCTGCAGCAGAACCGGTCCGCGGTTCGGTCGCTTCTGCAGCAGAACCGGTCCGCGGTTCGGTCGCTTCTGAAGCAGAACCGGTCCACGGTTCGGTCGCTTCTGCACTAGAACCAGTCCACGGTTCGGTCGCTTCTGCAGCAGAACCGGTCCGCGGTTCGGTCGCTTCTGAAGCAGAACCGGTTCGCGGTTCGGTGGCTTCTGCACTAGAACCGGTCCGCGGTTCGGTCGCTTCTGAAGCAGAACCGGCCCGCGGTTCGGTCGCTTCTGCAGCAGAACCGGTCCGCGGTTCGGTTGCTTCTGAAGCAGAACCGGTTCGCGGTTCGGTGGCTTCTGCACTAGAACCGGTCCGCGGTTCGGTCGCTTCTGAAGCAGAACCGGCCCGCGGTTCGGTCGCTTCTGAAGCAGAACCGGTCCGCGGTTCGGTCGCTTCTGAAGCAGAACCGGTCCGCGGTTCGGTCGGTTCTACTGACTGAAGGTTCTCTGTTGGCTTCATGGTCCCAACATGCTGGGTCTGGAGTTCTCCAGCTTTTCCGGTTCTCCTCCATGGAGGCCTGGTTCTGGGTCTGGTTCTGAGGTCCGTTACAGAGGTCGTCATGTTTCTGATGTGTCTCCATCAGAGAGCATAAAAACACCCGGCATGAGGTCCGTCCACTTCCTGGTTCTGCCTCCATTTTGTTCTGTTGGACTCAAAGTCCAGAGAGACCAGATGTTTAGGAGGTTTTGCAGAAGTTCTGCTTCCAGAAAAGATCCTAGACTGATTATTGGTACCAGAACCAGAGAGGCCGGGTCGGTCCAAAATGGACCTCTGAGGGATCGGACCTGCAGCAGATCTGGTTCTGAAGAAACCTCCTTTTACCAACCGGTTCCATCTGCAGTTTTAGCCCTAAAACCGGATCAGAACCAGGAGGTCCGTGTCTAACCGGGTTCTGCTTCCTGTCTGTGTTGCAGCACTCCCTGCCGCTGCCGCAGGGCGGGAAGCACGCCAACAACCCCCACCTGGTGGAGGACCAGCGCTTCCCCCAGCAGCGGCTCTCCAGGAAGGCCCGGCAGAAGACCGACGTGTTCGACCCGGACTACCTGGCCGGAACGGCGCCGTTCTGCCAGAACGACATCTACAGCCGAGCCGCCAACCTGCAGATCCGAGACGGGCAGAGCGGCGCCGGCAGGAGGCGGGCCAACCCCAACGCCGCCCGCAAGAAGTTCGTCAAGAAGAAGTGATGATGTCATTGCCCACGGTCCCCCCCGCCCTTATGAACAGAACCAGGAACCTCTATGGTTCTGGAGGCTTTTATCGGACCGTTCAGACCATTGAACCAGAACATAATGGACCGCTCTTTCTTTCACAGGTTCTGGTCGTAGTTTAAAGTTATTTTCTGACCCGTTGGTTCAGTTTTCCTTCTTAATGAACATCTGAGGCCCGTTTCACTAAAGCTGAATCTAAAGTGGAGTTGGACCCGTTCTGGTCGGTGGATCCTGGCTTCATCCGATCCGCAGCTTCATCAGGCCAGGCGGCGGTACTGGAGCTAAATGCTGCCGGCAGAATCGGACCATGAGGTCCATCAGATGATTCACTGAAACCATCAGAATTTAAGGAGATTCTGTTATTTTTCTCTAATGAATAAATAACCTAAAAATGAAAACCTGTCATTTAGTCTCTCTGTGACGTCGTGGAGATCAAATACATCCTGAACGACATCTGGTATAAAAAGCAGCAGATGATTGACGCCTTTATTTATGATCCACATCAGACCCCATAGAACTAGACAACCTAGAACCTGCAGCAGGTCAACATCAAACAGACTGATAAAATGTCACTGATCCAGAAATCCATGTCTGAAGCTCTGATACCGAGAAGTTCTAAAAAACATGCAGAAATGAACAATTAATTTAATGACATATTAAAGAAAATCAGCATCCAGCAGATGTGCAGCTTCTGCTCAAATATTTTCTCTTGGTTGTGGATAACTGGGATCGTCCAAAACTGCTTTTTATTTTTTAAACTTTGTTTATAGAACATTTTAAACATAAGACAGACATTATTGGGACAAATTCAAAAAATGTATAAATAAAAAGCATAAAGAGAAAAACAGATCAAAAAGGGTAGACATGAATGTAAATGTAGATAAATAAGTAGAGATCCAGTATCCTCAGGGTCAAGAAGATTCAAAGAGTCAAAATATCTAAGAAAGGGGTCCCATGTAGCCTGAAATAACTTGATGGAGCCTCTAAGAGAAAACTACGGAAGAGGATTAGGGCCACTGCAAAACAAAAAAATTAACTGATTTTTTAATTTTTTTTTCAGTTTAGTATGGGAAAAAAGTCAGAATTCTGACTTTAATCTCAGAATTCTGACTTTAATCTCAGAACTCTGACTTTAATCTGAGAATTCTGTCAGCTAACAAACATGTTAGCATCCAGCCATAGCCATGTCTGTTTTAGAGACTAGCTCTCTAAACTGAAAAAAAAAAATCAGTTAACTTTTTTTTTTCAGTGGCCCTAATCCTCTTCCATAGAAAACCTTAATTTCTTTGAGGTTGTAAAGCACTTCTCGAATCCAGCGGGCATGTGAAGGGAGTTGAGAATCTTTCCAGTTACGTAAGATCAACCTACGAGCTAAAAGCGCGGTAAATGCTATAGCCCACTTCATTCCTTTAGGCCAGTTAGAAGTAGGGGGGGATGCTAAAGGTTGCAGACAACCAGAGAACCATATGCTTCAGACCGTGATTTAAAAATCCCTGTCCAGAATAGTTTCAATTCGGGACATGACCAAAACATTTGCATCTGCCACAGGCGTTTACAGAGGAATACAGTTGAATTAGTCTATGGCGGGCACAGATGGAAGATGAATAAATTAAAGCCAGTGCAGATGTCCAGCAAAACTGCTTTTATACGAACTGTTTGTTCTCTTCATCAGGCCTGACATGAGAAGTTTCTCTGGATTTGATCAAACTTTTTAGCCCTTGGTATAAAATTATTAGTTTTTTGGAATATATAAGAATTATGCTCTAATTTGTAGATACAGATCTTTCGTTACCATATTTGAATTTGACAAAACAGATATTCTTGACGTTCGTTTTCCTGTTTGGTGCGATTGCTCTAGTGGATCCGGACCCAGCGGCCTGCAGGTAGCGGCGTCATCCACAGAACGAGTTTATAATCTGGATTAGCTGTGGCAAATGAAGACATTTACATTTATAGTCTGATTTCAACAATCTCTCTAATCCCGTCATCGCAGGAATAGCCTATTAGAGGCCTTTCTGTCAAACGTAGGACTATAGATATAGAACAAAAGTTAATGTTTTAGGAAAGTTTAAATAAAATTAACTGTATTTAATCTGGGCTGGATTTAAAAAACACAGAGAGGAAACTCCGGTTTCTGATCTGTGTGATGTTGACTAAACAGTTGGGTCTGCGCAGAATGAATCACCATGGCAACCAACATTACTGCTGTGGTGAAATAGTCCTGGCTTAAATCAGGATATTTGGACAAATAAGAGTTAATCTCTCATCCTGATTTTGTTCAACAGGCATCAGATCTGCCTGGTTTCTGCCTGTTTTAGTTCATCTTCTTGTTTCTGGAACTGATTCTGAAGCAGAAATCTAAATAAATGAAAGTTTTATTCATTTATTCGTAGTGATGTTAAAGAGGCATCTGGAAGCCAGACTGTTGATGCTGCTCTGATTCTGTCTCAATACTGACACCTGCTGGACATTTAAAGACACTACAGGCAGCAGATTGGACTGAATTGATTTGATGACCTAAAACTATAATATAATTTAAGTTATTAAAGGTTATATTGCATTATTTCATATCTATGTTTAAATTGAAATTATCTTTGATATTTTTAGACGCAATAAATGTAAAAATATAACGTGAACATTTAGGAGAAAATGAGGATGCTTGTGGACTAGGATTTTAAATCATATTTTTAAAACAATAAGTTCAGTAAATAAACTAAGAGTCAATTTGAAATAAACTTTAATTCAGATAAGCTGAGTGTTAAACTGAGAGGAAAAGGATGAAACAAGGAGAAAATAAAAACAGCGGAGACGTTCCTTTTCCTTTGAGGCTCCAAAATTCATAATAATTTTAACGATAAAGCGCAAAAGACGAGACTTTTTTTTCAGCAGATGCATCAAGTTGACAGAAACAGCTCCTGTATCGGTCACATGACTTCCTGCGCTCCGATTGCGTTCTTCTCTACGGTTTCACGCACGCAGCGACGCATCGCTGCTAATGGATCCATCACAGAACCTTCTCTGAAGGTTCTGATGGTGCTGATCCAAACCTCACATCTCAGCGGTTCTGTTCGATGAAATCACCAAAGACTCGACGCTTTAGGAACTTTTTATTGAACATAAAAATATCCCAACCAGTCCAACGTTATTTAGATCCCATCACCAGAGTCCAGAATGAGTCCGTCTCTCCAGAACCCAGCAGAGGTTCTGTCCTCACTGTCCCTCCTCCTGTTCACCAGGCTTCAGTTCTGCCGCTGGATCCGACTGACCGGATTCTGCTGCTCCGAGCGGCGGGTCAAAGGTCAGCGGGTCCAGCTCAGCGGTGGCGCCGACCTCCGGCATCAGCGGTTCCGGCTCCTTCTGAGGGAGAATGAATTCCAGCGGCTGCAGAACCGCTGAGACATCTATGGAGCCCAGTCCAGCGTAGCGGGTCAGCTGAGAAGCAGGAACGCCTGCAGAAACAAGCAGCAGGTTTCAGAACCACCGGGTAAGAACCCGGGTTCTACAGAACCTAAACCTTCTGGAGAGGTTTGTAAAACCAGTAGAGCTGAAACAATTAATGAGATTAATTGGGATTAATCAATTAATGAAATAATCAACAAATGATTCAAATAAAGTTTAGCTGACAGAGCGACCCACAACCAAGATAGAGAAAAAAATATAAATATTTAGCATTTAAGATAAAAGAACCTTTTATTCAGTCAGTCTGCTCTATCCAGAACCGACAAGTGGAAAAGTTTTAGTTTCTCCTGGTTTCATTCTGTATAAAAACTTCTTTAAGGAACTTTTGCGATCCCATTATTAATCGATTAATCTCGCTCTACTCTATGCGTATTTTCTGTTTGGTTTCTTACCGGCTGGTTTTGTTTGTATAAAGCCATTGTGGAAAGCGAGCAGCTAGCAGAGTGAGGTGGGACCCTTCCTCCAGCCTAAAGGTCTGGTTCTCCTCCCCCAGCAGTTGAAGCGTGGTCTGCGCTATGTTATTCCTCGCCACAACGCCAGAGGGCCAATCAGGAACTAGCTGTGGGTCTAGATACGGCCGAGGCGGTGAGGAAGTGGGGGCAAGTTTGTGCGACAACGGAGGGACATGAGGGCCAAAAAGAGCGGGGATCCAGGTGGAAAAGGGTCCCAGCGTTCTCGCGCACCTCGCTCTGCTAGCTGCTCCATCTTCAGTCGTTTTCCACAATGGAGGTCAGACAAACAAAACAAGCCCTTAAGGAACCAAACAGGAAATACGCATAGAGTAGAGCGGATGGAGATCTGACCAATCAGAGGCCTCCTGTCTGCGCTCACCTACAATATTGGAGAGGTGCAGCAGAGTGCCTGCAGAAGGGGGCGGGGCTTATCTGCGTTAACTGCGACACAAACGCAGACGGCCTGGTTTCTGGGCATAAACCAGCCTTTAGGAGACGTCTGCTGATTCATTAACATTTTCACAGACTTTAACGCAGCGTTCATTTCTGCACCCAGCTGTGCTTCATCACAGCGCCACGTCAACGCTGTACCTGAGGCCCCTGGTTCTGATCCTGCTACAGTCTGGACCTGGTTCCTCCTCCAGGAGGACAATGACCCCCATGTATCGGAGGAGGTCCAACAGTCATCCAGCCCAGACTGGAGTCAGTGTAGATCTGTTATTATGGGATGTTTGCACATCTCTGAGGTCAAATGAATGGATTCCAAAGGTGAACCTGATGCTCAGCAGCTAAAGTGGAGGAAAGCGGACTGGAAACCAGTGTTTCCAGTGGGGTCCTCACCCAGAACCAGAGCCAGCTGAGCTGGAGGGAACAGAACCTGCAGGCAGCGGTTCAGGAAGGGCAGCAGGTCCTCGGCGTAAGACGAGCAGAACTGGACGAAGAGCTCCTTCTCTCTGCTGCTGAAGGCCGACTGCTCGGCCCGATGGAACGCCAGAACATGGCGGGTCACCTGGAGAGGAACGCACAACATGTTTTAGGTTCCTACCCAGAATCCACTCTGTTCCAGTTTAAAACGCCGACATCTAACTGGTGGAGAGTCACTCAGTGGAGCAGAGCTGCAGATGAAACATGGAGCGGAGTTTGGAATCGTTCCTGGACGTTAAAGCATGTTTTCCCTTTGCCTATTTGTGGGATAAAATGTTTTAATTTTTCCTTTCCTCTGCATAAATAGGGCTGATTGTTTAGAAGTCTGGTACCAGTCTGTATGCAGGAGTTTAGATTGGGGAAAACAGGAAGCAGCTTCCTCCCTGCTCTAGATAAGGACGAACCATGAGAGATAAGATGAGTTCAATCAGCCACCTTCATGCCATGAGCGGCAGACCTGTTCTGAGTGTTTATCTGCCTAAAATGAACGTCCTTGATGAATTAAAGCAGATTATCTTGGGAATAACCAAATGTGTTGTATGTGAGAAAGTTCTTTATGTAGAGATGGGATAGTTCCTAGGGACAGTGTGTGTGTTGGCAGTTGCTGTATAAAAGTACTGAGCGTTTCCCAGTCAGAGCTCCGTCTCTCCATCTGAGGACATTAAAGACATTTGAACCTCTGCTTCCTCCTAAACTCCACTTACAACTTACTACATAGAGCTCACCTGTCCCCAAAACAGGTATCTAAGTTTAAACTAGGGTTTAAACTTGTTTGCTGTGCCCTAAATGCAAACTACATGAAGGCAGCCCCCCCTCACCGTCTCTGGTCATGTTCCAGTTATACTGGGAATCTATTGAGGTGGAGACGAGGAAATGATTAACGCCTATAATGATCATTCCTCTCCTCGGTCGCTCAAATAAACACCCAAAATCAAAACAACAGCAAACTCTATAATGTCCTAATTTTCTGAAGAATATTTTGTTACAATGGATTCCTAATAAATCTATTTTCGGGTGGAAGAAGCTTCTTTTGGAATAAATTTCTCTCTGGAACAGAAAACGCGGAAAAAGTTGACAGACAGAGGAAATAATAGGGAAGTAAGAATAAAACATCTCCAGTCTGCTTCATCACCTTCTGTTCTGTTATGTTGTTATTAAACAAAAATGAATAAACATATCTATAAAAAAACAACAAAACACTGAAATTCAAAGTGTGACATCATAGCCTATGAATCAAACTTTATCTTTTAAAGCTTTTCTTTATCAAGTTTCTGTTTTTCAGATCAGGTTTTTCTAAATTGTAACATTTACATTGTTTACATGGATGTAGCTTTAATATGGTTTATTTGATTTAAATCTATTCTCACGGATTAATTAATGCCTTCTTTCACTGTTGTAACGTTACTGCCATCCACTGGAGGGCGCCAACGTTCACTCCCAAATGAAGCCTCACCGGAACTAACCCAACCAACACCGACCCAAATGTTTGGAACATGATAGAAAAAGACCTGCTAGATGTTATTATGGTAAAAGGCGACGCTTTAGTGATTTGATGCGTTTCATGGAGTCAAATTTTAAAAAGTTCTCTGTCAGCGTTTGATGTTGGATTAGACTAAAACCAGAAAATCTTCCAGTTCAGTGAACCAAAGCAGATCGTCTTTAGAGAACGTCAGAGCATCAAACTCTGTCATCCGAGGATAGTTTTATATCTTTGTACGTCGCAAATCAGAAACGTTTTCCATGTTTTGTACATTTTTTTCTATTCATTTTCCAAATAACTTCCTGTTTTTTGGTTTATTCGGTCAGTATTTATCACAGCTGGAACAAAAATGAGTTAAAATATAGTGATGTACTTTTTAACAAAAAAAAAAATTAGGGATGCACGATATTGGGATTTTGGCCGATATTTTAAAACTCATGTAGCCGATAACCGATACCGATGTTAAAGCTTAAGGGTGCTCCGATTGATCGGTCACCGATCGTTATCGGCCGATAAAGGCTTTAAATAGTTTGATCGGCGGTCTCCATAAAGGCCGATGAGACGCACTACTTGTTGGATTCACTCCTCCGATTCCTCTAGGGGCGCTGTAGGTGCTCTGCATTGGTATGCGACTGGAAGTGGGGAAGGAGAAGAAAACGGACGGTGGCCCGGTAGTGCATTTAGGTAATCTACGCGCAGCTAAAATAAAATCTTGTTTGTTTAAGTAAATCCATTTAAGTTTTATTTTTATTTTCAACCAAAACCGACGCACTCAGGCCCCAGATTCGCGGGCTGCTTTCTGATGTCCTTGTCCTGGAAGCGACTGGCGCCGAGCCCCCAGAGAAAGTACCACGAGCTGGCTCCTTACACGCTATGTATGCTGAGTTGTTGGATGAAGACGAGGAACATGGTGGCGGTGACATCAGCAGCTCAACATCATCGCAGATGAACCTCTACCTATCAGAGCCAGTCATCCCACGCACAAGCAGCACAAGCCTACCTCTGGGCTCCGTGCACAAGTGTAGATAGTGAGCGACTTTTTAGCACAGCAGGGAATATTGTAGATGAGAAGAGGAACAAGCTGTCTGCCAAAAATGCAGAGATGCTTATATTTCTAAAGAAAAATCTGCCATTGATGCTTAACAAGTAAGCTTTAAGAGAAATGGCTTTACTAATCTCTATTCCTCTTCCTTCTTTCTCGTTGACTCATGATTTCCATGCTGTGCACTTTAAATGTATGTAGATTTAAAGGAGCTAAAAGAACATTTAAAGTTAGCATTTGTTTGAATTTTACAAAACTTTATTACCACTGAAAAATGTGTGCAGTGATTAAAAGGACATTTTAGACTTTGAGCTAGGACAAAAAGCCAAACAAGTACTGATATATTATCTAAAGATGTGTGACTGTTCCGCCATGGCTTCTATTTTCAGTTAATTACCGCAGGACAAGCCTAAAATAAATACCTTATGCCTTTTTATCATGGCATCCCAAAATATTTGATTTTGTTTTCTTTGCTCTGCACTTTAAGTTTAAGTACACTTTAAGTTTGTGTAAATTAACAATGACAGATTTTTTGTATCTTATTTAGAAATGAGGCTTATTTGTTAAGCTCTAAGCTGTTTAAGATGTTTCTAAGGAAGTAAAATATTGAATGTTTCCTGTCAATAAAACTATACAGTTGACAATTCACAATACATTATCTTCTGTTAATTTTAATACATATACATTTTTGTTAAGACTATTAAAATTGAATATATGACATGATAAAAGGAAGGCTTCAGATAGACCCAGTGATCGGTTACTGGTGATCGGACCCAAAAATCCTGATCGGAGCACCCTTATTAAAGCTGGACAACAATAAGTAGTCATTGAAAATAGTTTGTTATCCATGTCTGACACTTTGAAAAATAATAAACTCAAATATATTTTCATATGCTGATATCAAATTGATTTTTAAAAACGCGGTATCGATCTATTTTACTTTCAAAATCTCGTGAAATTTCATCGTTCTGTTACAAACTCTCGTGATATTTTGCAAATTCTTGTGAGATTTTGTTAGTAAAATAGATCGATACCACGTCAATATATCAACATATAAAAATATGGCAACATTTGGTGAATTTTCGGGGGATTTCGTAGCATAACGATGACATATAGCAATATTTCATTAGTAAAAGAGATTGATATGGTGTTTTTAAATGGCAATATATCAGCATAGGAAGATATTGGGATATTTTAATGGATCAATATTTTTCCCTTCGTCTTTAGAAGTTTTTAAGTCTGTAAAAAAGACGTTTTAGAGGAAGAAGAAGTAGTATTTTTTTATTTTATTTTTTTTAGACTTTGGAAACTCAGAAGCTGATCAAATATCGGGTTAAATATCGGTGGGGGGGGCGATGTCCCATATTCAGTTTTAAGGCCGATACCGATAGGGGGCCGATTATATCGTGCATCCCTTTCAATGCGAGATAAATGTCCAGTTTTTAATGTCATATTATTAATGTCAATTCATTTTAAGCTTTATCGGCTTTTTGTGAAACATCTGAAAATGTGCTTAATGCAGACGAAGCGATCAGAGCGAATCAGTGTTAAATTCGATTCTCTGAATCTCAGCCGGTCAGACTTATTTTGCTCACTTCCTCCGATTCTCTGTTCGTTTCGCACTCTTTTCGCTTCCGTTTTATCGGCTTCGTTCTTCCAGGTTCTTTTCTGTGGAACTGAGCTGCAGCTCCGTATCCGCCCACCGCTGTCACGCTACATCGGATGATCCGCCATCACGCCGAGGCTACGGACACAAACCCTGAAAACTGCGACCCTGGAGCTCCGCCTACATTCTGACATCATATCTGCTCTTCGTGACCCTGAGATGTTTTTTCGGTTCTTACTGTTTTCTTTTGCTTCTTTTCCCAGAAATTAGAATCAAACCTGAAAACAATCATTTTACCAAAGCCGCGTTTTAAAGACTTTTTCTAGATCTGAGGAAGCAGGAGATCAGGGTGCGACTCACCGCCTGCAGGCCGCCCTCCAGACTGCGGCTGACGTCCTGGGCCAGCCCCAGGGGGCAGCAGAGGCGCAGGTCGTTGAAGGCACTCAGGATGTTGTTGAGGAAGCAGGCCAGCGGCTGGAAGTCCAACAGAGCCATGGGGGGCTGCAGGGTGCCGGGCTGCACGCTGGGGGCCACGGGGGGGACGGCGCCCCCGAGGGCAGAGGGGAGGGCGATGAGCGTATACATGTTCATGTCCTCCTGGAACTTCTCCACTGACTCCTGCACCGCCCCCTGGAACGTCTCCAGCGCCACCCGTTGGAACAGCGGCGCCAGCTGCCCGCGGAAGTCGGCCCCCACCCTGCTGAAGGACAGACCGAAGTACATGCACTGACCCAGCAGGGAGTCCAGCCGGCCCCCCACGCCGCGCTGCAGGTCCCTCTCCAGCGTCTCCAGGAACTCCGCCACCTTCTGCACCACCCAGCCGTGGAAAATGGCGCCCTCGCTGAGGGCCGCCTGGCCCCCCGCTGGGGGCAGCAGAGGGTCCTCGTCAGAGAAGATGGCGCGGTACTGTGTGATGATGTCGAACAGGTGGACCCTGCAGGCCTCGATGGTCTTGGTGATGTGGAAGTACGGGTCCTCCTCAGGGACGGCGGCCAACATGGAGCTCAGCCAGCTGCCCCTGGCCTGCAGGAACTTCACCCGAAGCTCCGCCTCCGTGAACACGTCCATCCTCCGCAGGTAGCCAATCACACGCAGGCACACCGGCAGCTGGGAGTTGGAGCGCAGCTGCTGCAGCAGCTGGTTGAGCATCAGCTGCGCCGACTGACGCACCTCCCGTACGATGCCCTGCAGGAGCCACAGCAGGGAGGAGTTTACCGCCTCCGCTCCTAATCCAGATTAGGATTAACCACCTGCTCTACAAGACGCCTCAGCTCACCTGGATGACGGGCAGCGCGGCGTGCTTCTTCTCCAGCCTCTTGACGTACGCCGCCAGCTCCAGCGCCTCCTCGTAGTAGCCGTTCCGCACGCAGGTGTCCATGAGCTGAGGGATCTCCAGGATCTCCAGGATCTCGGTGTGGCGGTTCAGCGTCAGGCTGTTCATCCGCCGACTGACGGCGATCTCCTCCGCCTCCTTCATGAAGGCCCTAAACCCACAAACACCTTTAGAGACGCTGCAGCCGGATCAGACCGGTTTGATCCAGACTTTAAACTGAAAAATCCTAAAACATTGTTAGTTTTAATTATGTTCATCTATTTATAGAAATGGCTAAAACACGGTCACATGGTGTTTCATCCACACGCCTTTCAAACGGGGCTTTAAAATTTATAAAACTTGTTTCAGAATTAGTTTTTCACAACTAAGTTTGGTTTTATAGCAGAGTAAACAAATAAAATGAGATTTAAAATTCCACCTGAAATGTGTGACTCTGCAAAAAATCTAAACCTAGATGAGTCATTTTTCCCTTAAAATAAGTGCATTTGTTCTTGGATTGAGGAGGTAAAAGAGACATTTTGCCAATGGAACAAGACACAATTGCATTGTCTTATTTCAAGTGCATGTTATCTTATTTTAAGACTAAAATTACTCATTCCATTGGCAAACTATCTCATTTACCTGCTGAAATTAAGGGTGAATACACTTAATTTAAGAAATTTTTACTTATTTCTAGATCGTTTTTGCAGTGCAGCAGGTATTCATGTTTAGCCCCGCCCCCTAATGGCTGCCATCCTTGGAAACTAGGGCTCTGTTCAAAAACCTGGGCTGCATCCTCCAAGGACGCGGTCTACCTAGACTGGATCCTTCAAAGTCCTTGAAAATAAGGAGACCAGAAGAGTTCTGGCTGTGAATTCGACCAGGTCTACCCTTTGGCGGGTTTTACCGCCGTATGCTCTGTTGCTTAGCAACCATAAACGTTGACACACAAAGCAGGAAAAGAATGAATACAGAAGTTTTCAAAACTGTTTGTTTATTTATTTATTTTTTATTATAAAGTGAACAAAGACTGATGAGAATCCAGAGTGGAATAAAGGTTCCAACCACCAGCAGGAACCAATCAAATCAAATGTAAAGATAGAAACCTTAGTCAGTTAAATAACCTGCTGCTGTCATTCTGCACATCTCTGATGTTGCTGCTATTTTCAAATATCCATTACTGTAAAAATGTCCATAGCTGCATATTGGTTATTTATTCTCCAGTTTGATATTGTTAAAACACTTTACAGGATTTTATTGTTTTTATTTTAACTCTTCCCTATTATGTTATTCTTTATTCTATTGTGTGACCATTTTCAATAATCTTTCTGCTGCTGTAAATCATTGTGGGACAATAAAGGGATGTTCTGTTCTATTCTATAAAAGGGGTAGAAAGATATAAGTAAATCTAAACAATGTATATATAAAAATATATCTGCAAAATCTCTAATATTCAACAACAAAAATTACGTAGTTAAGCCTATTGTGCAAAACAGCAATAAAAAAATTAAACTATCAGATTTATAGTCCCACCCTGCAGATATATTAGAATCTGTCCTTAAATTCCAGCCAAACCCATTTACACAGTAACAGATAAAAACCTTTAGATAAATCAAACATTACCGCCACATATCTGACTCTATAACCATTAAAACAACTATTTTCATTCATTTCAGACGGAACTATTCACAGACTGGATTATATTAAACTGAACTTTCAATTCTCACCACTGTTCGGCGCCAAGTAACCTTTCCTCTGATCACGGCTTGCTTGGTGTCGCAATGAATCCTGGGTAAACCAAGGATAGCGAGGATACATCGGACCCGTCCTTCAAATCAGGCAAAAAGAAGGACGCATTTTAAGGTCGCATAACGAGGAGTCTTGGAATCCAACCAGACCTCGGCGCCGCACTATGACGTAATCGTCCTTCGAATCCGGCCTTCTAAGGACGCATCCTAGGTTTTTGAACAGAGCCTAGAAGCTCGGACCTTTCCAAGGAGGGGTCGGAGGTCATTGTGCGACCATTTCAGGGGATGTAACCGTCATGCGTTACATAAGCTGCTTTATTCTTATTTTCTATCCAGTTTAGTGATATTATTGGTACATTTCAATGAAATAACGGCTAAATCTCAGGAGCAAAAGCTTTGCCTCATGCTGAAGGTCTCCAATGATGGAAATCAGCATATTTATCTGACCAGATTCCCTTTGATGAGCGAAAAAATTAATTTTTGCATGGTTGGAATTTCGCCAAAATCCCATTTCCACCAATCACACTTCCCACTAAAACCTCTGTGGAACAAACATGCTTCATCTTATTTAGTCCAGATTAGCTTGAGTTCTAGTAAAGATGTGGATCTATAGAGTCTGAGCTTCATCCAGAGTTTAAAACGGGTTTTCATGGTATTTTGCAATTTTTATCTTGGAAAAAAAATTGTGGCGAGGCGAAATATTTTAGACTTTTTCTGTTTAATCACCTATAAATCAGACATGCTGACATTTAAAATAGTGGTTCCACCTTAAAAATCTTCCTCAATGCATTTATTTCGCACAAATACAAACAATTGTATTTCCGATTTACAGTTTGGGAGCTGAACTTGCTTTAATTCACATCTGGAATTCCAGGCAGAATTTACTCCAAGAGCCTCGGTGCTTAAAGGGTTAAATAACCTTCAAATCATTTAGAAGTCGATTAATTGTTAACTGGAGTTTAGAGATTTTAAAACATGCCTTTAGCTGACAGAGCGACCAACTTACAGCAGTATTTATAATAAATTTGTAAAACGAAATATGTGAAGATTTTTTATTTAAGATAAAAATATTTTTCTTCTCTCATATTTTCTATCCTGAACTCCTCAAGTGGAAAAGCGGCCTTCATGGTGTTTTGCAGTTTTTATCTTGGAAAAAATGTGGCGAGGAAAAATATTTTAGATTTTTTCTGTTTAATCTCCTATAAATCAGACATGCTGATATTTAAAATAGTGGTTCCACCTTAAAAATCTTCCTCAATGCCTTTATGTCATAAAAATATAAATAATTGTATTTCCAATTTATAGTTTAGAGCTGAACTTGCTTTAATTGACATCTATATCGCTTAAAGGGTTGTTTAAGATTATTTCTGTTTTCATTTTGTCCCTTCTGACTCTCCATAGAGAGTCTGAGTTTTGACAATTATTAATAATTTGAGCCAAACGAACCGTCCAGTTCGGTTCGGTAACAGAACTGTTAATCCAAGCCCAGTCGGAGCTCCGGTACCGACCTGCATCTCTCCCCGAACCGGGGCAGCTTGTCCAGCAGGCGGGACACGCTGCCCTCCACCTTCCCGAAGTCCCTGTAGATGTGCTGGGTGCAGTCCGCGGTTCGGATGAAGGTCTGGTAGTTGGAGAACGCCAGCTCCCGGGTCTGCTGGAGGATCTGCTGCCGCTCCTCGGCCAGCCGCTCCGGCTCTCGGCTAAGCGAGTCCAGGCCGCAGGAGCATAGCTCGGACAGGTAGGCGGAGAAGTCCGGGTTTTCCCTCCAGCTGTCCGGGAAGCTGTCTTTAAACACCGACACCAGGATGCTCTCATCCTCCACGTCCATGATGCCGCAGCCGGTTCCGAACGCCGCTGCCCCGGATCACGGATCTGAAGCTGTTTACCTGGAGGTGACAACCACTTCCGGTTTGACTTCTTCTTCTCCTACAGTAGCAGCTTTACCGCCACCTAGCGGCCGGACTGAGTCACAAAAGTGACCTGTCTGTAAATGAGAGCTGCTCACTGTCAGATTCAGATCAGGGTTATTATTTCAGATAATAAAGTAAAAAATCTTGGTGTTGTTTTTGATCAGGACCTGTCATTTAAATCCCAGATCAAAGAGGTTTCTAGAATTTCCTTCTTTCATCTGAGGAACATTGCAAAAATGAGCAATCTCCTGTCCAGGGGTGATGCTGAGAAACTAGTCCATGCATTTGTTACTTCAAGGCTGGACTATTGTAATTCTTTACTATCAGGAAGTCCACAAACTGTAGTTAAAAGCCTTCAGCTGATCCAAAATGCTGCAGCCAGAGTTCTGATGAAAATGAAAAAGAGAGATCATATCTCTCCTATCCTGGCTTCTCTTCATTGGCTTCCTGTTAAATGCAGAATAGAATTTAAAATCCTCCTTCTCACATATAAAGCCTTAAATGGCCAAGCTCCATCTGATATCAGAGATCTGATTGTTCCTTATGTTCCTAACAGAGCACTTCGCTCTCAATCTGCAGGTTTACTAGTGGTTCCTAGAATTTCTAAAAGTAGAATGGGAGGCAGATCTTTTAGTTATCAGGCTCCTCTCCTGTGGAACCAACTACCAGTTTTAGTCCGTGAGGCAGACACCCTGTCTACTTTTAAGGCTAGGCTTAAAACTTTCCTTTTTGATAAAGCTTCTAGTTAGGGTGGCTCAGGTTATCCTGATCTATCTCTATAGTTCTGCTGCTATAGGCTTAGACTGCTGGAGGACATAGGGACCCCTTTTTCATCATTCTGCTTCATTCTATCTCTATTCTCCCACTCTGCAGAATCTGTTAGTTCAATCTCTAACGTTCTGCTCTCTCTGCTTTTTCTCATAGTAGCTTCATCTGGTCTGTTCCTGTTTGGCTGTGACTCCATCCTGGAGAGAAATATCAGCTGTGCTGCTGCCATCAACACCTTTGTTTCTAGATGTTGGAGCTTGGCCTGTTTTCCAGTGTAGTCCTGTTTCTCTGACTGTGACTAACTGGATGTGCTCTCTTCATCCTCTGACATGGGAGCTGGCTCGGAGCTCGTCTGCCTGGCTGTGTGTTTCCTGGACGGGGCCGCCTGTGGAGCTGGTTGACAGTTGCCTTTTGTATCTATGCTTCTTTTTCTATGTCTGCTTCTGTCTCCTTGAACTCCAGTGGGCCTCAGCAGATGGCCGCTCACACTGAGCCTGGTTCTGCTGGAGGTTTCTTCCTGTTCAAAGGGAGTTTTTCCTCTCCACTGTCGCTACAAGCATGCTTAGTGTGAGGGATTGCTGAAGAGTCAATGAGTCGATGCAATCAGCTGGTTTTCCTTAGATAGAAAACTTTGAATCAATCTGACTGGATGATCTGGTGAACTGGAAAGTGACCTGAGATGACATGATGTGAATTGGAGCTATAGAAATAAATTGAATTGATTACAAAATAGTTCCTTTAAAATGTTCCAATTTTATTCACCGACAGTTAAGAGCTAAAAAATCTACTTCCTGTGTTTGTCTGCTGAAGAGTAACCATAGCAACCAGTGACTCAGCTTCTCCTGTTTCCCTGATTGACCAGCAGTCGACTCCATTTGGATGAGGATGATGAAGAGGAATGAGACTCATTAAACACAGAAGGCTTTTTTTCCATATGAACAGTTTATATTTGTGGTTCTAGAGGCAGAATATGAACAGAACAGGAAGTAGAAACAATAAATAAGACACTTGAGCTTCGCTGACTGAGCACTACGGTTAAAAATCAGTTAATGAAGCGAGCCGATGACACTGATGAGCTGATATTTGGTTGGAACTCCTCCCCCTCCTCGGATATAATCTCGTTCATGTCTCATTTGTGCGTTATATTTGATGTGAATGTTGTGGACACAGAACACCTCCTTAAACATTCAGAGGCACCTCCCTGGATGATTGAAGGAGGTCAAAAAGTGACAGAGTCAGCGGAGGACCGGGCAAGCCCCGCCCCCCTCAGCTCAGCCGCGTCAGTCCAGATCCTGGACGCGACGGCAGATCTCAGCGGTGAACTCTGAACACTTGGAGTTTCCTCCCAGGTCCTTTGTCAGCATCTGAAACAGAAGCAGCCAATCAGCTTCAGCCTCAGCAAAGAGCGTAAACCGCCGTCGACTCCATCCAATTATAGCGCAGGAGGCTGGACTTTACGATGGGCGAGCCTCAGTGCCAGAATTACCCATAATGCAGCAGTGCTTTTCTGCTAGCGTAAAAACAAGCTTGTGATCGCAATGGAGCAATGAAACTAAAGAAAGTACCAGAAAGCACAGCTTCTTTTAAGGAAACCGGCAGAAATCGGCCACTGGAGACTTCGATGAATAAAAATGTTTCACAGACAGCAAAATGACAAAAACGGAGCGCGTCGCTTGGAGTTTTTGCTTCGCATCAGTAGTTATCGGATTGATTCTAACCTGATGAGGCTAACCCATTAGTCCCGCCTTTGAAATTGATCTGTTCCAGCTCTTTATGATGCTGTAAACAGATAATATTCTTGCTTAAACTAATCTGGTCCAGTAAAACCTTAGAGTTTAGGAGCAGGGATTAAAAACAGCATCATCCACCGACAAAATAAAACCAACCCGCCTCACCTTCTTCTCCTTGATGGTTTCGAAGCAGGCTGTCTGGACCTTGGTGGCGTGCTCATGCAGACCCATGTGGCGCAGCATCATGACGGCGCTGAGCAGCAGGGCGGTGGGGTTGGCCAGATCCAATCCAGCTATGTCGGGCGCGGTGCCGTGGACCTGCAAGAAGGACACGCATCTAGTTTACACATCCTCAGAAAGTTTCTATTACAGCAGGGAGGTTCTGGAGACAAACATCCGTCCACATGAACGGTACGGTACCCCAGTCAGCCTCAGCAGATGGCCGCTCACACTGAGACTGAGGTTTCTTCCTGTTCAAAGGGAGTTTTTCCTCTCCACTGTCGCTACAAGCATGCTTAGTGTGAGGGATTGCTGAAGAGTCAATGCAATCAGTTGGTTTTATTTAGATAGAAAACACCGGGTCTAAGAGAATCCAGCAGCAGGAACCTGATGCTGAAACTAGTTTCCTCTGAAATGGACCCAGTTCTGCCTGCTGATAACAGGCGGAGAGTGCCAGCTAATATGAAATAATAACCAGTTTAATTGGCTGCTAACCAGTTTAACTGACTAATAACCAGTTTAATTGGCTAATAACCAGTTTAATTGGCAAATAACCAGTTGAACTCACTAATAACCAGTTTAACTTGCTAATAACCAGTTGAATTGGCAACTAACCAGTTTAATTGGCTACTAACCAGTTTAATTGGCTACTAACCAGTTGAATTGGTTAATAACCAGTTGAATTGGCAAATAACCAGTTTAACTGGCTAATAACCAGTTGAATCGGCTAATAACCAGTTTAATCGGCTAATAACCAGTTTAATCGGCTAATAACCAGTTTAATTGGCAAATAACCAGTTTAATTGACTAATAATCAGTTTAATTGGCTAATAACATGTTTAATTGGCTAATAACCAGGTTAATTGACTAATAACCAGGTTAATTGGCTAATAACCAGTTTAACTGGCTAATAACCAGTTTAATTGGCTAATAACCAGTTTAATCGGCTAATAACCAGTTTAATTGGCAAATAACCAGTTTAATTGACTAATAATCAGTTTAATTGGCTAATAACATGTTTAATTGGCTAATAACCAGGTTAATTGGCAAATAACCAGTTTAATTGACTAATAATCAGTTTAATTGGCTAATAACATGTTTAATTGGCTAATAACCAGGTTAATTGACTAATAAACAGGTTAATTGGCTAATAACCAGTTTAACTGGCTAATAACCAGTTTAATTGGCTAATAACCAGTTTAATCGGCTAATAACCAGTTTAATCGGCTAATAACCAGTTTAATTGGCAAATAACCAGTTTAATTGACTAATAATCAGTTTGATTGGCTAATAACATGTTTAATTGGCTAATAACCAGGTTAATTGGCAAATAACCAGTTTAATTGACTAATAATCAGTTTAATTGGCTAATAACATGTTTAATTGGCTAATAACCAGGTTAATTGACTAATAACCAGGTTAATTGGCTTATAACCAGTTTAATTGACTAATAATCAATTTAATTGGCTAATAACATGTTTAATTGGCTAATAACCAGGTTAATTGACTAATAACCAGGTTAATTGGCTTATAACCAGTTTAACTGGCTAATAACCAGTTTAATTGACTAATAACCAGTTTAATTGACTAATAATCAGTTTAATTGACTAATAATCAGTTTAATTGGCAAATAACCAGTTTAATTGACTAATAATCAGTTTGATTGGCTAATAACATGTTTAATTGGCTAATAACCAGGTTAATTGGCAAATAACCAGTTTAATTGACTAATAATCAGTTTAATTGGCTAATAACATGTTTAATTGGCTAATAACCAGGTTAATTGACTAATAACCAGGTTAATTGGCTTATAACCAGTTTAACTGGCTAATAACCAGTTTAATCGGCTAATAACCAGTTTAATCGGCTAATAACCAGTTTAATTGGCAAATAACCAGTTTAATTGACTAATAACCAGTTTAATTGGCAAATAACCAGTTTAATTGACTAATAATCAGTTTAATTGGCAAATAACCAGTTTAATTGACTAATAATCAGTTTAATTGGCTAATAACATGTTTAATTGGCTAATAACCAGGTTAATTGACTAATAACCAGTTTAATTGGCTAATAACCAGTTTAACTGGCTAATAACCAGTTTAATCGGCTAATAACCAGTTTAATTGGCAAATAACCAGTTTAATTGGCAAATAACCAGTTTAATTGGCAAATAACCAGTTTAATTGACTAATAATCAGTTTAATTGGCTAATAACATGTTTAATTGGCTAATAACCAGTTTAATTGACTAATAATCAGTTTAATTGGCTAATAACATGTTTAATTGGCTAATAACCAGGTTAATTGGCAAATAACCAGGTTAATTGACTAATAACCAGTTTAATTGGCTAATAACCAGTTTAACTGGCTAATAACCAGTTTAATCGGCTAATAACCAGTTTAATTGGCAAATAACCAGTTTAATTGACTAATAATCAGTTTAATTGGCAAATAACCAGTTTAATTGACTAATAATCAGTTTTTTTGGTTAATAACATGTTTAATTGGCTAATAACCAGTTTAATTGACTAATAATCAGTTTAATTGGCTAATAACATGTTTAATTGGCTAATAACCAGGTTAATTGGCAAATAACCAGTTTAATTGACTAATAATCAGTTTAATTGGCTAATAACCAGGTTAATTGACTAATAACCAGTTTAATTGGCAAATAACCGTTTAATTGACTAATAATCAGTTTAATTGGCTAATAACCAGGTTAATTGACTAATAACCAGTTTAATTGGCTACTAACCAGTTTAATTGGCTACTAACCAGTTGAATTGGCTAATAACCAGTTTAAAGGGAATTGTTGACCTGGCTAAACAGGCAGCTTGTTCTGTTCCCCTGTAAAGGGGTTGGGGTCCAGATGACACTGGGAAGGGATCAACTCTATCGCTGAGTTAGTTGGTTTTCAAGAGCTGAAATCTGAGCCCCCCCCTCTTTACATAGATGGCTTCCTTCACGTCCCTCTCAAACCAGCTGTCTTCTTTATCCACAATGTGAACATTCTGGTCCTCCAAAGAATGTCCTTTGTCCATCAGGTGTAGATGTAGCGCAGAGTCTTGTCCAGAGGAGGGCGCTCTGCTGTGTTGGGCCATGTGTCTGTGGAGAGGTTGTTTGGTTTCTCCAATATAAAGATCAGAGCGTTCCTCGCTGCATTGACCTGCAGACACTCTGCTCAGATTAGGTCTGCAGGTTTGGTCTTTAGGACGCTCTGGTCCAGTGGATTGTTTTTGACCTTTTTTTGGAATGACTGTGACCTGGAGGACTGAGAATCTTCACCAGCAAACATGAATTTTTTTTTCCGAATGACTCATTACATCAGTAAATGTTCCATACAGCGACGCTTAAAAGTATAATGTTCTTCTCGCCTCAAATGATCTTAAAACAAACTTTTATTAAAAAACAACAAAAAAAGAGAACTTTTAACTTCATTCTGTGAGTTAAGAAGATGAGCTGCCAATCAAAGGGCAGAAGGTGAACCTCTAAGACACGCCCCCTTCCTCCTCATTTGCATAATGAGGCAGAAACGCAGACAGAAAAACTACAAGCAGAAATAAAAGAAAAGATAAGAATAAGGTAAGAATAAAACAGACAATAAATATTATAACATACACAGAAATAAATACTTAAAAAAATCAGTAGCTAATAAATAAAGTTGAAGATTATAATGGACAATAAATAAATAAGGTAATTATTACCAAGGCGAATAAATAAATAAGCTAATTAAAAGAGATATATACATTAATGTCTCACTGTATAACTTAATTTCTACCTACATTTATTTGGTTATTGTATTTTTAGGGGCAATTAATTGTCTGCATAGTTATTTATTGAGCATTTACCGTAAATTCCGGACTATAAGCCGCTACCTTTTCCCCGCTGTTTGAACACTGCGGCCTATAATACAGTGCGGCTTATACATTTTATTTTATTTTTTTTCATGGCGCGATAAACAGACCAATCAAATTGATGGGTATTCAGAGAGGTCAAATGAAATTGTGCGATACATAATTCTCACTTTCACTGTTATTTGCAGTCTTGTAAATCAGTCATTCATACTGACCCTCAACATGGATACTCGAAGAAAAGCATACAATGCCGCTTTTAAGTTAAAGGCAATAAATCTGGCGATTGAAAACGGAAATCGAGCTGCTGCACGTCATTTTGGGATAAATGAGTCGATGGTGAGACGGTGGAGACAACAGCGTGAGGAACTGACTCGGTGCAAAAAGACCACGAAAGCTTTCAGAGGTAATCACAGCAGGTGGCCGGAGCTTGAAAACTGTCTTGAAGACTGGGTGAACACAGCGAGCGGGATGCCGCGGTGTGTCCACCGTGCAGATCAGGCTGAAGGCTAAAGAAATAGCCACCGACATGAAAATTAAAGATTTCAGAGGTGGGCCATCGTGGTGTTTCAGATTTATGAAACGAAAAGGCCTGGTGGTCCGGGCGCGCACGACGTTGTGTCAGCAGCTCCCTCCCGACTATGAGGAAAAACTCGCTCTCTTCCGTACTTTCACCCAAACAAAGATAGCGGAGCATTCCATCAGGCCAAATGAAATTATAAACATGGATGAAGTACCTTTGACTTATGACATGCCTCTCATGCGGACTGTTAATAAAAAAGGTGACTCGTCCATCTCTGTAAAAACCACGGGTCACGAGAGGACGCACTTCACCTGTGTTCTGAGCTGCACAGCATCCGGACTAAAGCTTCCACCCATGGGGATTTTTAAGAGTCTGACAATGCCAAAGGAAAAAATCCCAAAAGAAATCGTGGTGAAAGTTAATAAGAAAGGCTGGATGGAAGAAAGCCTAATGAAGGAATGGCTTACGGAGTGCTATGGCAAGCGTCCGGGGGGATTTTTTCATTAAAAAAAAGCACTGCTCGTGATGGACAGCATGAGGGCCCATATTACAGACTCTGTAAAAGCTGCCATCAAGAGGACAAATCAATTGCAGCTGTGATTCCTGGGGGCACCACCAAGTATTTGTAACCACTGGACATCAGTGTGAACCGTGCATTTAAAGTGGCACTGCGCAGTGCGTGGGAGACGTGGATGACCAGTGGCGAGAAATCCTTCACCAAAACTGGCCGCATGCGAAGGGCATCTTTCACCGATGTCTGCCAGCGGGTTCTCAATGCGTGGAGCCGCGTAAAAACATCCAGCATCACCGGCGGGTTTCGGAAGGCTGGGCTGCTGCGGGATGAAGAGGACCGAGTGCTCAGGTGAGAGACTGAAGTCAGCGACAGCATCCTGAAGCGGTTCCATTCAGACACCGAGGAAGAGGACTTTGAGGGTTTTAGTGCGCAGGAGGAAGAAGAAAATGATTAAGGACTTTTCCTGGTCGGCTGCAATGTTCTGTTCAATGCGTTGTTCAATTAAAAGTACCGGTACATGCAGCGTTATTTGCGTGTTACCGACACGTGTTTTAAAATATGTTACAGGTAGTTTGAAAAAAAAAAAAAAGCGTTCATAATATGTACCGTATTCGTTTTTTTAATCATATGGATTAAATCAAACGTTAAAAAAATGCTCGCGTGTAATATCTTTATTAGTAAATATCTCATACAATGTGGGAAACCTGCGGCTTAAAATCCAGTGCGGCTTATAAAAGTACAAAATTGTTTTTCTTTCTAAAATTAGAGCGTGCGGCTTGTAATCAGGTGCGCTTTATAGTCCGGAATTGACGGTATTTATTTCTGTATTTATTTTTAAATGTGGTAGAGTTGGTCCTCCATAGCCGCTAATATCCAGCAAGTAACATCAACTATCAGCTAATCCCACCGATACTCGGTGGGTCTTGGTCACAAGTAAATCCCTGAGTTAAACCCAGACTGGATCTGAGCTGCTGTATCTAACCCTGATGTCGTCATGGCGATATAACCCCACATCTCTTGTCAGCGCTCAGCTGTAGTCTCTCACCGATTCAAAGATGGCCACTCCGTTGGCGCCGATGTTCCCGCTGGGAGTGACGCCGAGTCCTCCGATCAGACCGGCACACAGGTCACTGAAACAGAGTCACATGATGTCAGAATCCCAGGCTTCCGATTGGCTGCTAGCCGTCTGACTCGCACTAACCTGAGGATGTCGCCGTACAGGTTGGGCATGACCAGAACGTCAAACTGGGTCGGATCCTGAACCATCTGGAAGCATAGAATGAAGCAGAGGATGAGGAAGATATCCGGCAGCTTCGCCAGAACCATCAGATTCCCTTAGACCCGGAAAACGTCTCCATCAGAGCAGACGATGGTTGAAAAACCAAACTAGCTGTTGGGTGGGAGTTTATAAAAAACTCTCAAACTCACATTAAGACACACGGTGTCCAGGTACATCTCTGTAAACTTGATGTCCTTGTAGTTCTCCGCCACCTCCCTGCACTTCCTCAGGAACAGACCGTCTGACATCCGCCTGCAGAGAGAAATCACATCTCCATCAAGCTGCCTGGTTCTCCTCAGAAGGAGACGGTCTGCGGGGCGGAAGCTCTCACATGATGTTGGCTTTGTGGACGGCCGTCACGCTGCTTCTCTGGTTGTTTCGGGCGTATTCGAAGGCGTACTCTGCGATGCGTGTGCTGGCGTTTTCCGTGATCAGCTTGATGCTCTGAACGACGCCGTCAACAATCTGAGGCAACGACACCAGAGAAATGTTAAACTCGCCCTGCTGCATCCAGAGGAACCAAGACCCCCGACTGATGAGACGTCATGAAACTGAACGTCCTACGGCAGCAGAGAGATCTGCAGATCTACAGACATGAGCCGACGCACCGGGACCGTGCCGCTGCAGCTCAGGAAACATCCATAACATTTAACCAAACCTCTGGGGCCTACAGCGCCCCCTATAGCTCAGCCTGATGGTTAAAACTTGAATAGAAATCTAACATTTGGTCTGAGGAGCGAATCATCCACATCGATGGAGAAGGAGCTCAAACTTCCCTCAGTTTCACTCATTTCTGAAATATTTATTTATTCATTAAAAATGTGTTTATCTCGTTTTATTTCAATGTTTTTGGGCCATCTGAGAAGCTTCTAACAGGATTAATAAGAAGTAAAAACAATAAAAACAAAAGAAAAAAAATCTACACGTAATTCTAAAGAGACCAAAGATCCATCAGGAGAAAATCTTTCATTTCCCATGATTCAGTGCGGGCCGGAGCTAGCCAACAATACGAGTCCATACTCGTGTCCTCGCCAAGTACGTTCTTTAGAAGAACACAGAAAAGTGTGGACTCTGGGAGAACGGAGCGCAAATCTGGGTCAACTGGAACAGAATAATAATAAATTCTGACTTTTTCATTTAGTGGAGGAACAATAATGAACACAGTCAGATAAACACAAATCAAATGAACATTTTGCCTAATGAAACTTAAAACTTGGCATCAGAGCCGGCGGTCCTTCACACGCGGCTATGCAGAGAGTTGTCGCCATGGTCCTCTCAACATCAGAAATGTTTTTTAAATTACGCCTTAAATCGGAACATGTTCCATATAGTGATGCTTAAAAGTATGGTATTCTCGCCTTTGTTTTTGAGATCTTTGAAGGACCTGGAGACGGAGGAGGAGACCAGTTCTCCGTCATGACAGGAACCCAAAGCTAACAGCTAACTCCTCTCTGTGTTCACCAGCCTGAAATATCTGCAGCCCCTCAGTGAAGCACGGGGGCGGCAGCGTCAGGATGTGGGGCATAAAAGCCCAATTAGTATGAAAGAACACAATCAGGAGAGAACCACGCTCTAGAACCGGGCCAGAAATTTCCACCATGATGAGGGTGTGGAGGCTCAGCCATGAGGGTTTGGGCCTTCAGAACCAGGACCTTCTGGTACTCACCACATGCTCGATGCCGCTGTACTCGCCCTCCGTGTTCTCCCGGATGGTGACCAGGTCCACGTCTGTGTAAGGCGTCTTGTAGCCCTCGATGGAGAGACATGGACGCACGTTGGCATACAGGTCGAAGGTCTTCCTGAGCAGCAGGTTCATGGACGGGTGTCCGGCAGCGATGGGCGTCTTCAGAGGACCTGAAGGAGACGAAGGTCAGAGCGATCCAGAGGAGCTATGGCAAAGTGGGAGGAGCAGACCGACCTTTCAGGCCGATCTTACTGCGGTCCATCGACTCTTTGGCGTCAGGAGGGATCATCCACTTTCCGCCGGGTCCTTTGATGGCCGTCACGTTCCTCTCCTCCCATCTGATTGGGGCCTGCGGGGAAACACAGGTCAGTTTTCCACATCTGAACCAGGAGAGGCGGTTCTGATCCAACAGGAGACTTACTTTAGCAGCGTCGAAGATCTTCACCACAGCAGCAGAGATCTCTGGACCGATCCCGTCTCCTGGAATCAGGGTGACCGTCTGCATCTGCAGCCAAACACAAACGCCATCAGCTGGTCGGTTTGAATACTTAACACAGAACTTTATGCTGCAGAACAGAGAACATCCAGAACCCAAGAGGATCCGTCCAAAGCTGCAGGGTTCTGTCCGAATGACAGCGGCACCTTCACTGCTGCTGGAGGATCACCAAGAGAAGAAGATTCAGAAAGAGGACTGAGGTAGAGATGTTTGGGCAGAAGACCCATGAGGACTAAGACTGGATACCTTAGCTAAAGACCTGAATCGATTCGCTTTTCATTCATACAGTTCTGAATTGATGAATTTCGATTCGATCTGTTTTTACAATAATGAAAATGGTTCAACTATGTTTCAAAAACACTCATGTATTTTAGGTTTTCCTCTTTTATTAGAAACAAAGTTCAAACTTGTAAATCAGACAGTTTAAACTTGAGATGTAAACAAAACTGTATCAAAAGTGCAAACTTGTAGTGAAAGGTGAAACAAATGTGACTAAATCACTCCCCTCGAGCAAGCAGACGTGACACGGTGGGGTCTTTAGACCCGTTAGTGAGGAAGTTCAGTGCGTGGGCGAAGCAGCAGACATGCATGAGCTGCATCATCTCTGCTGCACAAACCATATTTACAGCGTCGCCTCCAACAACTACAGTAGCAGCCATTCAAAATGGCCGTTCCCAGTCAAACGCCGCCCAATGGCAGAAATATCCCCTCCCAACTTCCAGCCACTGGTCTTCTCCTGGGCATGAATACTTTTTACTCTGACTCCACCCTTTCACTGAATTACAGGGTCTGATGTGGCTTTAGGTCTTAATGTCCACAAATCATGACAGAAAGAATATTCTAGATGTTTAAAAAGGAATTGTAGGGGACTAGCCAAGGACTAGCCAGGGGCCAGCCAGAGACCAGCCAGGGACCAGCCAAGGACCAACCAAGGACCAGCCAGGGACCAGCCAAGGACCAACCAAGGACCGGCCAAGGACTAGCCAGGGGCCAGCCAGAGACCAGCCAGGGACCAGCCAAGGACCAACCAAGGACTGGCCAAGGACTAGCCAGGGGCCAGCCAAGGACCAACCAAGGACCGGCCAAGGACCGGCCAGGGACCGGCCAAGTAATAGCCAGGGACCAGCCAGGGACCAGCCAGGGACCGGCCAAGGAACAACCAAGGACCGGCCAGGGACCGGCCAAGGACTAGCCAGGGGCCAGCCAGAGACCAGCCAGGGACCAGCCAAGGACCAACCAAGGACCGGCCAAGGACCGGCCAAGTAATAGCCAGGGACCAGCCAAGGACTAGCCAGGGGCCAGCCAGAGACCAGTCAGGGACCAGCCAAGGACCAACCAAGGACCGGCCAGGGACCGGCCAAGTAATAGCCAGGGACCAGCCAAGGACCGGCCAGGGACCAGCCAGGGACCGGCCAGGGACCAGCCAAGGACCAGCCAAGGACCAGCCAAAGACCAGCCAAGGACCATCCAAGGACCGGCCAGGGACCAACCAAGGACCGGCGAAGGACCAGCCAGGGACCAGCCAGGGACCAACCAAGGACCGACCAGGGACCGGCCAAGGACTAGCCAGGGGCCAGCAAGAGACCAGCCAGGGACCATCCAAGGACCGGCCAGGGACCAGCCAAGGACCAGCCAGGGACCAGCCAGGGACCAGCCAGGGACCAGCCAAGGACCAGCCAAGGACCAGCCAGGGACCAGCCAGGGACCAGCCAAGGACCAGCCAGGGACCATCCAAGGACCGGCCAGGGACCGGCCAGGGACCAACCAGGGACCGGCCAAGGACCAGCCAGGGACCAGCCAAGGACCAGCCAGGGACCAGCCAGGGACCAGCCAGGGACCAGCCGAGGACCAGCCAGGGACCAGCCGAGGACCAGCCAAGGACCAGCCAGGGACCAGCCAGGGACCAGCCAAGGACCAGCCAGGGACCATCCAAGGACCGGCCAGGGACCGGCCAGGGACCAGCCAAGGACCAGCCAGGGACCAGCCAGGGACCGGCCAGGGACCAGCCAAGGACCAGCCAGGGACCAGCCAGGGACCGGCCAGGGACCAGCCAAGGACCAGCCAAGGACCAGCCAAGGACCAGCCAGGGACCATCCAAGGACCGGCCAGGGACCATCCAGGGACCAACCAGGGACCGGCCAAGGACCAGCCAGGGACCAGCCAAGGACCAGCCAGGGAACAGCCAGGGACCAGCCGAGGACCAGCCAGGGACCAACCAGGGACCGGCCAAGGACCGGCCAGGGACCAGCCGTTAAGCTACTACAATATTTACAGCTGTGTGGCGCATAGTAATCTCATGGTTTGTACGCATGAAGCGTCATGCCTACAGACCAAATAAGTCACCGACATGCAGGACTAGGTTGGCACCGACATCTATGTGTCACAAGTTGTGCCGACTTTCTCTCCTAAATGCATTTTCATTGGGATTTCCTCTTTCACTCGTCTGTACATCATGGTGCTTTCCCTGTCCATCAGATGTTTGCGCTGCACCATAACATAATGTGGTTCGAGCACATGAACAAAGCCGCTTAAAGCCTTCTTTTTCCACTACAGAGTGATCTGATTCCCTACACATCAATTTTTGCAAAAATGTAAAGGAATCGATCCAAAATTGATTAAAACCAATTTTTTTACTCAGCCCTAATGAGGACCAACAGAACCTCTGCATGTAAGCCCCTTTTCCACTACCCTTCAGAAACCGTGAGAGATCGGTCCGAGCACAGTTACCGAGATGATTGTTGAGCATAAATAACACGAAAACAGAACTAACCTGTACCAGACACAACCGTGCCGAGCTAACATGGTACTAGTTCATCAGAAGAGCTCGGGGTGGTTCAGTTCTGGTTCGGTTGTCAAATAACAAAGAGCGCATTAGCAGACGGCGTCATCTCCTTACAGTCAGCCTCCGTAGTCAGGAAATTTCAGACTTTCATGAAAATCCTAGCTTCCCTACCGTGCCGCACGATTTCCAGTGATGATGCTGCTAAGCAGGGTGATGAACCTCAACGTCTGTCGTTGTTTCCTGCATCTTTAAGCCCTAATTAGACAATCGTTTGTCGTATCCACTTCCCAAAAGCCGACTCTGTCAAGCAGATTCACCAAAGGCTGCTCTCTTCCCCTGACTCTCCGCAAACTTCCTGAATGTTACGGGTGCAGCCATGTTGATTAGCTTGATTCTCTCTAGAGAGCAGTAGTACCATAGATCGCCACTAGGAGGCCAGGAACCGTGCTAGCATGGTTTGTAAATGGTCTCCAGGGAACCAAGCTCGACACGGATCGGTTTTTAGAGGGTAATGGAAATGGGACTATAGGAAGAAACCGGTGGAGGTGTCTCCATCCAGGGACCAGGGAAATTCCATGGATGACCCGGCGATGGTCCAAAAGGTTGGACAGATGCTGAGATGTGAAACGGCTGCTGTGTTACAGGAAGCTGCTGGAGTCGAGCTCTCAGAGCCGGAGTCACTCACCCCTCTGGAGAAGGACGACACAGCAGGTCTCCGCACGGCGCCACCCATCCCCCGGCTTACCTGCAGGACACAACATGACAAATCAGTAAACCCACCAGAACCGCAGAGAAAACAGACGTTTTATTTAATGGAATCCGGAGCTAACAGTTTAAAATAAAGAACAGAATTCTGAGTGAGGTTCTGATCCATGGTTAAGAAAATGGACCAGAACTGGGGCCGGCTCGATCTCCTCCAGCTTGACCTGAACCTTCCTGGAAAGCTCTGATCTCCAGAATGAGTAAAGACTCTCCACCAGAACTCAGGCTGGAGTTCTGCAGCTCAGCATCAGTTCTCCTGGCCTGTTAAAGTGGTGATAGAATGATTCTATAGGGTATCTGGTCCTTCAGGTCTCTAAAAGGGTGATAGAATGATTCTATAGGGTATCTGGTCCTTCAGGTCTCTAATAGGGTGATAGAATGATTCTATAGGGTATCTGGTCCTTCATGTCTCTAATAGGGTGATAGAATGATTCTATAGGGTATCTGGTCCTTCAGGTCTCTAATAGGGTGATAGAATGATTCTATAGGGTATCTGGTCCTTCAGGTCTCTAATAGGGTGATAGAATGATTCTATAGGGTATTTGCTCCTTCAGGTCTCTAATAGGGTGATAGAATGATTCTATAGGGTGTCTGGTCCTTCAGGTCTCTAATAGGGTGATAGAATGATTCTATAGGGTATCTGGTCCTTCAGGTCTCTAATAGGGTGATAGAATGATTCTATAGGATATCTGGTCCTGCAGGTCTCTAATAGGGTGATAGAATGATTCTATATGGTATCTGGTCTTTCAGGTCTCTAATAGGGTGATAGAATGATTCTATAGTGTATCTGGTCCTGCAGGTCTCTAATAGGGTGATAGAATGATTCTATAGGGTATCTGGTCCTGCAGGTCTCTAATAGGGTGATAGAATAATTCTATAGGGTGTCTGGTCCTTCAGGTCTCTAATAGGGTGATAAAATGATTATATAGGGTATCTGGTCCTTCAGGTCTCTAATAGGGTGATAGAATGATTCTATAGGGTATCTGGTCCTTCAGGTCTCTAATAGGGTGATAGAATGATTCTATAGGGTATCTGGTCCTTCAGGTCTCTAATAGGGTGATAGAATGGTTCTATAGGGTATCTGGTCCTTCAGGTCTCTAATAGGGTGATAGAATGATTCTATAGGGTATCTGGTCCTGCAGGTCTCTAATAGGGTGATAGAATGATTCTATAGGGTATCTGGTCCTTCAGGTCTCTAATAGGGTGATAGAATGATTCTATAGGGTATCTGGTCCTTCAGGTCTCTAATAGGGTGATAGAATGATTCTATAGGGTATCTGGTCCTTCAGGTCTCTAATAGGGTGATAGAATGATTCTATAGGGTATCTGGTCCTTCAGGTCTCTAATAGGGTGATAGAATGATTCTATAGGGTATCTGGTCCTTCAGGTCTCTAATAGGGTGATAGAATGATTCTATAGGGTATCTGGTCCTTCAGGTCTCTAATAGGGTGATAGAATGGTTCTATAGGGTATCTGGTCCTTCAGGTCTCTAATAGGGTGATAGAATGATTCTAAAGGGTATCTGGTCCTTCAGGTCTCTAATAGGGTGATAGAATGATTCTATAGGGTATCTGGTCCTGCAGGTCTCTAATAGGGTGATAGAATGATTCTATAGGGTATCTGGTCCTTCAGGTCTCTAATAGGGTGATAGAATGATTCTATAGGGTATCTGGTCCTTCAGGTCTCTAATAGGGTGATAGAATGATTCTATAGGGTATCTGGTCCTTCAGGTCTCTAATAGGGTGATAGAATGATTCTATGGGGTATCTGGTCCTTCAGGTCTCTAATAGGGTGATAGAATGATTCTATAGGGTATCTGGTCCTTCAGGTCTCTAATAGGGTGATAGAATGATTCTATAGGGTATCTGGTCCTTCAGGTCTCTAATAGGGTGATAGAATGATTCTATAGGGTATCTGGTCCTTCAGGTCTCTAATAGGGTGTGTAACATTGGTTGGGCTGAAAATGGAAGATTAGCTGTTCTATGAGCCCTAATGCAGCCTGGTTAAAAGCCCTAGAATGAAACCACAGTTTTCTTCCTTTTATGGTTTGATCATGAATATTTAGATGAGCTGTGCTCTGATTGGTTGGTTTACAACGAGCCAAGCTGCTGAGCAAAGACATCATCGCAACAAGCACTCACTCACTGAAACATCAGATTGTTGATATGGTAGGGGGACCAGACGTCCTCGTTTTCCCGGACATGTCCAGGGGGGAATTTAAAAATCGTCCAGGATTTTGGTCGACTACAGTGCAGCACATAGTCGAAACACACCAGGTTCTCGAACCGGGGCAGGGAGCCAGTGGGGGGACGGAGCTCTGACAGGTTGCACCCAGGGTAGAAACTAATCCCATCCCTGACCATGAATCTCCACATTCAGCACCTGTTCAGAACTGTTCATTCCAGGACCTCCTGACAACTGTAATAAATTAGCTATCTCATTAAATCCTTGGATTTAGTCCAAACTTCCAGGTGTTTTTGTGATTTAACCCTTTTGGTTGTGATGTGAATGGAGCAGTACTATCAGTTGGACTGGCTCTATACTATTTCTATATAAACAGCTGAGGGAGGAGCACCGTCCTCCCTGAAGGTCACCCCTCATCACGGACAGACAGGTATGAGCCGCACGCAGGGCTGTGCGCTAATCTGTTGCTGCGTCCTAAATCTCCACAGAGGTGAGATTCTAACAGGATCTGCAGCCGCAGGTCTCAGCAGCCACACCTAAACATCACATCCTGATTTATAGCAACTGTTTCCAAGAGTGATGCATTTAATATCAGCCGAATTATCCAGAGAGCCACTATCTTCCCTTTCTGGTTCAGATCCTTTAGTCTGACCTGCAGGGTTTAAGTTTATCCTAAAAACAATCATTAATAAGTCACTTTTCAATAGAGGTCTGGTGCCAACTTAGAAAGCGGCCTCTGCTTCTAGCGGTACCGGCTGTTAGCGGGACAAACAGGCCGGTAAGTCAGCCGGATGTCCCGGTTCAAAGCTTCAAATAGATAGAGGACTTCTGAGGGAAGCTGAGGAAACTTCTCCATCATCTGACTTCCCTGTTGAAGGACATTGATCGATGCTAACAGCTAAGAGGCTAACAGTGGAGTCTAAACGCTGATTTATCGGGACACTAAGACCCGGAGCCGTCATTTCCCTCGGTAACCCCCCCGCTGAAGCCAACCGCAGCCCGCGGCGCGGAGGTAGAACCGCGGGGAGAGAGTTTCCAGCAGTTAGAAAGATGTTCCCTCTTACCAGTGACCTCCACACGCTGCCCGCTGCCATCCTGACGAGAAGCTGAGATCCTCCGAGGGCGAGATGCCTCACTACAACCTGCTTCTGCTGTCCTGTCGATCTGTCAAAGAGGTAAAAACCTTGTGTGCGAGATGCATCACTCGCTTTACTTTTCTCAGGTACGAATTTCTGTTCTGATTATTTTTATGGTGCTTTTAACAAATATTTGATACTTTTATGTTTTAACTTTTCTTCACTTTGTGCAGATTTTTAAAATCTTTATATATATTGTCTTGAAACATGTTTTTTATTGCAAAAAAAAAAAAAACATACAAGAACAACATTGAACATTAATAATTACACTCAGATACAACATCAAAGGGCTTTACAAAATATACGGCAATTATTTTACAATTTAAAATCAAATCTGTACTCTAAGGTTGCAGTTCTTTAAGGGCAGTTATCATTTGAATGGCTTTAGCATTTGAGCTAAAATGTAAGGATTCTATGTAGATAATAAAATCTGGAAATTAGTTTTTTGTTGTAAATATTTTGGGGGGTGGATATGATATTTGCCATAACTACAAAAAAAGTTAGAAACATATAAAAATTCTGTTTTGATAAGTTCACATTTCTCCATCCCAAACAAAACATCTTTATCCGTTAAAGTAATGTTGAGATTTGTTGATGAAAAAAAGGACATAACTCTCCAGAATATTTAGGTGTAGTTAAAATCCCAAAAAAGATGAATAATCTTTTCTTCATTATTTTTACAAAAAGTACTCATCAGGTCCAATGTATTGAAACATGTCCTTTTCTAGTGGGCTGCTCAGTGAGGCAGTGGGCAGCAAGAAGGTTCCGGGTTTGATCCCTGGTCTTTCTGCATGGATTCTGCATGTTCTCCATGAGCATGCGTGGGTTCTCTCTGGGTACTCCTGCTTCCTCCCAAAGTCCAAAAACATGACTGTTAGGTTAATTGGCTTCTCTAAATTCTCCTTTGGTGTGAATGGTAATATGAATTGAGAAAGCTTCCTGGAGACGTGGTGAAACGTCTTTAAATCTTGAAAACTAAGTCCAGTGGATATTTTTGGAATTTTTACGGAATGGTTGTTTGTCTCTGTGTTTCCCTGCGATGGACTGGAGACCTGTCCAGGGTGGACCCCGCCTCTCACCCGTAGACAGCTGGAGATGGACACCAGCACCCCTCGCCACCCCGCTTGGGATAAGCTTGATGGAAAATGGATGGATGTCCTTTTGCTGCATATAGAATAAATTCATTTAAAAGAAAATGCTCTGAAATCAGACACAACTTTAACACAGTTGCAGTGTGTTCACTTTACTCCATCTTATATTAATTTAAATACATCATTGTTCCTTATCTTCCTAACAGAACACCTGGCTCTCAATCTGCAGGATCACTAGTGGTTACAAGAAATTCCAAAAGTAGATTTTGACGGGAAAAAGTATTTTATAATCTGTGCCTGTTTCGCCTGTAGTTATTAACTCTGATTGTGAGATTGTTTTGTTACCTTTATTGCACAAAAGTGTTTGTTTAGGCTGTTGCACACCAGCAAGGATACAGAGTGTCTGAATGAGAGGAATTGTTTAATACTGTTAGGAAATGTTTTGGAATAAGAGTGCAGACTTATTCAACTCAATGTTTATTCAACATTTGACTGTTTTCTGCAGCTGTCCTTATCTTGTTTGGATTAACTGTATGTGAAAACCTTCAGGTTTGCAGACTTTAAGTTATTTAGAAAACCTTGTCTAGATCAGAATAGGCAGGAAAATTGACAAGGCTGTTTTCTCCCTCGCAAGGATTAATAAACACAGCCAGGGGTGGGTATTCCCAAAGAAGTCACGATTCGATTCGAATCACGATTCACATGCCACGATGCGATTCTATCACGATGCATCACGATTCTTGAATTATTGCGATGCATTCATACATAGCTGTAGTTTTGAAATGACTTTTGGAGGTGTTGCCATGAAAACAAATACTACTGTAACAATATATCAACTTTATTTTTACCTTTGTTTTTAAAACCAAAATGCTTCCAAACATCGGATTTGAAATGTGATGGAGCCGGACGATGTTTCTCAATCTCCTCCGTGTTTTGTTTTTGAATGACTCGGCGCAGTATCCCGCAGCCGGAAATGCTTGTGACACAAGGCAGCGTGCGTCAACACATCCGCAGCGACACCTACTGGACTGGAAGTTGTATTACACTTGTTTTTGGCTGATGTTCGCCAACCATTCATGCAATTTTATCTATTCAGTTTTTTCTAATTAATCATCAATACTTGGCGTCAAGAATCGATGCAGTAGATCACGAAAATTAGAATCACGATGCATCATCATGACGAGACTCAGACTTTTTTTAATTATCAGGCTCCTCTCCTGTGGAACCAAATACCAGTTTTAGTCCGTGAGGCGGACACCCTGTCTACTTTTAAGCTAGGCTTAAAACTTTCCTTTTTGATAAAGCTTCTAGTTAGAGTGGCTCAGGTTATCCTGATCTATCTCTATAGTTCTGCTGCTATAGGCTTAGACTGCTGGAGGACATAGGGACCCCTTTTTCATCATTCTGCTTCATTCTATCTCTATTCTCCACTTTATGTTCCCTATCTTTATGTTTTCTCTCTTCCTTCTCCACTGTGCCTCCAACATGTTGCTCCTCTTTAGAGGCACTAGTGGAAGCCATCTGTCATCTCTACTTCCCCTTCAGGTTAAAACAACAATGAGGCTCGTATGAAGAGCCCAAGGACAGAACCACCGCTGACCCAAAAGAACACAAAAGCCCGTCTCAAGGCAAGGAACATTTATTTGTTTTTCACAATTAGGTACAGAGAAAATTCATGTAAAATGCTTTACAGGCATTTACATGAACAATAAAAACAGGAATAAAAAGCAGAATAAAAGCAGGCAAAGATTAAGAAATGATAAAATCTGGTAATAAAACAGTTGGACCATAACCTTAAACTAATAATACCTCCGATAACAGTTTAAGAGGATCAAAGATGCTTTGATTTAAATTGATTGTGTATTGAATTCTGTGAAGCTCTCAGTAAATAATTAAAGGCAGCTTTATAATGGCGATATATAGAGCAGGACTGAATATTCTGCTGGTATGAGGAACTGAACTCTGTAGTGTAGATATTAGGTTCCTATAAGGACATCCTCACTTAATCACCTTGATGCCTTCAGGAGCCCTCAGAAACCTCATTACCCCAGAGAACTGCTTTCAGACCGGTTTCAGTTCTTCCTCATGGGAGGAGGAGAATGAACGGATCAGTCAGTGTTTAATCGCTTAAGCCTGAAACAAACGGGAAATCTCAGAATATTTAAATAAGTAAAATATGAACTTAGTCTGTAATGGAAAGCAGAGATTCCAAGCAGCACTTGAACGCAGCACAGCAATCCACCCTTCTTCCTCCTCCTCTCCCTCCTCCTCCTCCTCCCAGGATCAGATTTTCCTCTTTGCTGCCTCCAGCTGAACAAGCATCACCCTCGGAGCTGGATGCAGATGCAAAGACTTCCCATCCGGACCGCGTGAGACCCCCCGCCTGGACGTAGAGCGACCTGAAGGGTGGACGTGGTGGAGTCTTCCAGGGGGATGCAGCTTTGTGATGGGAGGATCCGCCGGACACGATGGGCAACAAACAGACGACCTTCACCGAGGAGCAGCTGGAGGCGTATCAGGTAGCAGGTCTTATGAGTTTCTGTGAGGTTTAAGGTGAGACGGCAGATAACATGAACATAAATCAGAAGCTGGACGATCAGAACGGCACAGCTGCTGCTGATTGGCTGATCCCCAGCCTCCATCTGCATCCTGATGCCCTGAAACCAGATCCTCCCAGAGGACTCATCCTGTTTATCTGTTTGTTTACAGGACTGCACCTACTTCACCCGGAAGGAGATCCTGAGGTGAGTGCTGGAGCAGGATCTGTTTGTTTGCTGAAACATAGATCTTCTTAGTCAGGATTCCAACATGGTGCATGATGACCTGAGCCTCTGGAGTTATATAACCCTTTGTGAGAACATGTGGAAGCTTAAAGAAACATGGAGAGAATGAGCGAGAAGAATAAGAGTTGAGGTGGAGCTACAGAGGAGTAAAGCTGATGATGAAGATCTGTTAAAGCTGGAGAAGCTTCAGGAAGCCACTAGATTAGATGTTATAGTTCTTCTTCCCTCTGGAGATCATCTCAGGCATTCAGGTCCTCCAGCTTCCACTGACCTCTCACACATATGGAGTCTTCAACTGAGGATGAAGACCATTGATTGTGTGAAACCATTCTCTCATCTTTTAATTTTATATAAAGTATGATGCGATCAAAGAAATGCTTTTCATGGGAGAAGTTTCAGAGAGATTTTCCAGACTGAAACCTTTTCAGCCTCCATGATGGTTGTTAGGATTACAGCTGATCTCCTAACATTCAGGCAGGAAACTCAAGCCAGTTCATGGAGGTTCCAGGAAGTCATGAGGACTTTAGACCAGTAGAGGGAATATTCAGTCTTTTTTTCACACATGCAAATAAATATATAAATAAACTCTATTGATTTAAATGCCACATATTCATAAAGTAATAATTATAGAAATTAGAAAACATTAGTTTTATTACATATTTATCAAAGCTACTGTAAGACATGTGGAAAAATGGCACCCGGACAAAGATGGGTTAAAAGTAATGCACTAGATGCTGATGAAGATTCTCAGTCATCCAGGTCATAGTCATTCCGTAAAAATTCAAGAAATATCCACTGGACTTGGTTTCCAATATTTGAAGATTCTTCAAATCTTGGAAACCAAGTCCAGTGGATATTTTTTGAATAATTCACTAGATGTCTCACTCTGCTCCCCTTTAGTGACAAAGGCTAAATTTGAATGTGCGAATTGTAGTCCCTACTAGGGATGCACGATATTGGGATTTTGGCCGATATCCGATATGCCGATATTTTAAAACTCATGTAGCCGATAACCGATATCGATACCGATGTTAAAGCTGGACAAAAATAAGTAGTCATTGAAAATAGCAGTTTTGTTATCCATTTCTGACACTTTGAAAAATAATATACTCAAATATATTTTCATATGCTGATATCAAATTGATTTTTAAAAACGCGGTATCGATCTATTTTACTTTCAAACTCTCGTGAAATTTCATCGTTCTGTTACAAACTCTCGTGATATTTTGCAAATTCTTGTGAGATTTTGTTAGTAAAATAGATCGATACCGCGTCAATATATCAACATATAAAAATATGGCAACATTTGGTGAATTTTCGGGGGATTTCGTAGCATAACGATGACATATAGCAATATTTCATTAGTAAAAGAGATTGATATGGTGTTTTTAAATGGCAATATATCAGCATATGAAGATATTGGGATATTTTAATGTATCAATATTTTTTCCCTCGTCTTTAGAAGTTTTTAAGTCTGTAAAAAAGACGTTTTAGAGGAAGAAGAAGAAGTAGTATTTTATTTTTAGACTTTAGAAACTCAGAAGCTGATCAAATATCGGGTTAAATATCATTGGGTAGGCCGATGTCCGATATTCAGTTTTAAGGCCGATACCGATAGGGGGCCGATTATATCGTGCATCCCTAGTCCCTACCTCCTCTTCATTCAACTATCATGGTTTTAACAGAAAGAAAACTATCCCGATTGCTTTCCTGAATCCTTACAGCCTGCAGCAGATTGGTACAACCTACAGGAAGAGAACTATATAAAAATTATACCCAGAACAAATAAAGGTGTTTACATTAGCGTGTATCATGGGTGTAGGTTTGCATAGGGACCATAGGGACATGTCCCTACCAACATTTTGGCCCGACCTACTTGTCCCTACCAATAATTTCATGTGAATAACATGTTTATAATTTAAAATACAGTGTTGTGGCAGCAGTTGCTTCTTTTCTCACAACTTGTATATTAAAGTTAATAATTTAAATTCTCAGTGGCAGTTCCCCGTATAGTTCCCATGCCTATGTAAATACAATAAATCTATTTTAAGTCCCTTGAATATGTTATTTTGCTTTGTTTTACACTACAGAGAATATTAGCACATATTTTTAAAAATAACAACGGTTTTACCTCTGTTTACCTCTGCACAATTCTATTTCTTCAAAAGAAAAACACTGGATAAATACATAAACAACAGACATATTTAGACTATATTTGGTTAAAAAGATAAATATTTGCCTTCCATCTTAGTCACTGGTAAGTTCAAATGTAAACCCTTTTCAAAGTGTTAAGTTGTCCCAATTTTACATCATTCCGAGCCACTAATGCTTCAAACATTGATAAACAGCATCTTGTGTGTGTAGTGCTTATAAAATTTTTAGAAATGTTGCAAAAATGCTGTTTTCTCTTTAAACGAAAGGCTCACTTCAAGCATAAAAAAAAGGATTATACATAATAGGGGTGTAAATCACATCCATCATGGCGATTCGATTCAGTATCGATTTCCTGACCCCACGATTCGATTTTTTTTTTTTACACCTTACAGGCTAAACAAAGTTTCAAGTTTGAAATAAATCAATGAAAGCTGTAATATCATTATGCATTCTCTTTAGAAACAACAGCAAATAACAGAAGTAGAAAAGTTGCATCAAAAAATACTGCAAAAATACTGCACAATATCAGTGTAATGAGTTCAATGCAATACCTCGGCTCCAGAGAAACATATTTTTTTAGAATCTAATAAATATACTCAGCAAAGAGAGATGTTGCGTAGAGATTTAGACAGGAATAAAAATAAACTAGATATAAGGGAATTGTTTCAAAGGTCATCTGGGGATGTAGTTTTTGGGAGTATTTTTAAGTTTCTAAGAAGAACGGGTATTTTAGGGAGAATATAATAGTTTGTCTGGTCCATACTCCATTCTGGAAGGTGGCGGTAATGCACCTATAAATTGTTTGCCAACCGCCATTAAAAAAAAGAAGAAGAAGAAGCCTCCAGAGTGTCGACGTCACCGCCCCCTTGAGAGACGCTCCGCTGCACCTCTCCCAGATTGTAACTGACCGCAGACAGCGCCGCAGACAGGAAGCCGGCTTGTTTTGTTTTTATGACCGAAATTGCGGAAAACAACTCGTGAAGTTTGACCCGCTAGAAGAGCGAGGTGCGCGAGAACGCTGGGACCCTTTTTCCAGCTGGATCTCCGCTCTTTTTGGCCCTCATGTCCCTCCGTCGTCGGACTAAACTCGCCCCCACTTCCTCACCGCCTCGGCCGTATCTAGACCCACAGCGTGTAGCACAGACCACGTTTCAATACTGAGCATAATTTAAAAATGTCTGCATCAAGCTCACTGCAACACACTGCTGTAAGAGTATAACCAGGAAGCGAGGTAGGAGGGCAAAATAGGTTTAGCGGCACCGCAGCACGGGAGGGAGAATTACGCCCAGGAGCAAATGGATAAAAATAGACCGGAGGAAAAAAAAAAACATGAATCGATTATCTTGCGGACGTTTCGATGCATCGGATCGTCGGCTTTTGGATCGATGCATTGATACAAAACGATTATTATTTACACCCCTAATACATAATGAGTAGGACCAATGACATCAGAACAATTCAACTTAAGACCTATAGTGTCCCTACCAAAGTTGAGTTCAAACCTACGCCCTTGGCGTGTATCACACAGAGTACAATGAAGAAATATGTTTTGTTAAACTTTATGGGGTGCAGTGCCTAAACATCTTGTCACGCAAAGGATTGTGGGAATAATCTATAAACTTCCTTTATGTCAGATTGAAACGCCCTGAGGTCTCTATGCTAAAGGAACTATGGCAGAGTCCTCTTCCTACCCTGGTTCCTCTTCCATGATTTAGAATTTAGCCAATGATCTGCTAATAATTTATCTTCAGTTGTGCCTCTTTGGGGCAGTCTTGGAATCGATAACCTTTCTGTCTTTGGTCTTCCACCATCTTTGTCAAACAGTGATTGTGAAACATTGTGTCCTCGTTGATCTGCAGGCTGCACGGACGATATCGTGAGCTGGCTCCTCATTTGGTGCCGCTGGACTACACCAACAATCCAGACATCAGAGTCCCTCTGTCACTCATCGTCACCATGCCTGAGCTGAAGGTAAACTGGTGGTGGGAGCCTCACCGGACCGAATGTTCTCCAAGGACCAAACACCAGCAGGTGGATGTTCATCTCCACTGAAATCTTCTTCTCTATCCGATGCGTGACAGGAGAACCCGTTCAGAGACAGAATCGTGGAGACGTTCTCAGAGGATGGGCAGGGGAACATGAGTTTCAACGACTTCGTCGACATGTTTTCTGCTCTCTGTGAGACTTCGCCCAGAGAGCTTAAGACGATCTACGCCTTCAAGATCTACGGTAAGATTGTGTGTCTAAGACATGAACAGCGTTGACCTGGTAGGGACTGATCTAAGGATGAAAGGAGAGGTTGCAGCTCTGATGAACCAACGTAACGTGATAAGCAGGTTGTCATACATCATCTCTCCATGGGCATGCTCCAAGACCTGAGCCCAGAGCTCCCTTTTTCCCCCCAAATATTTTACCTCTTTTTTTTAACAGTGTCCTGTCTGGCAATGTGGCTATAAGAATAACTGTCTTGATGCCAAAAAGAGCCCAAGAGACTTTACTTTCACCAGTGGAGCAGTACGGCTATCGCCATTAGTGTTGGGCACGTTACTTTGAAAAAGTAATTAGTTATAGTTACTAGTTACTTCTCCCAAAAAGTAACTGAGTTACTAACTGAGTTACTCCACAAAAAAGTAACTAGTTACTAGTAAAAGTAACTATTGCGTTACTTTTGCGTTTCTCTCGCCCCCGTAACCCTCCCCACCCAGCCCCCACCTTCTTGCAGCGTGTTTCCAAAGCCAGCTGAATAGTGCGGACGACAAAGACAAGAACCTGCAGAGAGTTTAGCATTTATTGCAACTCAATGTAAATGACATCAGGGGGGAACGCCATGTGAAGTTTTTAACAGGGCGTTCAGATCTGGTGAAATTAATAACTGGGGATGTCTAATTCTGAAATCCTGTGTGTTTGGCTTGTTATAGATACTGCAACATCTATCTATCATCTATCTATCTAGATCTATACTCTGTGTGTGACATAAAATATGGATCTCCATCCCTGCCACAAAGGCCATCAGATAATGTTTAAAATAAAAAATACAGTAGGTTGAAAAGGCAGAGTATCCATCCATCCATCCATCCATCCATCCATCCTTCATCCATCCATCCTTCATCCATCCATCCATCCATCCATCCATCCATCCATCCATCCATCCATCCATCCATCCTTCATCCATCCATCCATCCATCCATCCATTAATCCATCCATCCATCCATCCATCCATCCATCCATCCATCCTCCATCCATCCTCCATCCATCCATCCATCCATCCTCCATCCATCCTCCATCCATCCATCCTCCATCCATCCATCCATCCATCCTCCATCCATCCTCCATCCATCCATCCTTCATCCATCCATCCATCCATCCATTAATCCATCCTTCATCCATCCATCCATCCATCCATCCATCCATCCATCCATCCATCCTCCATCCATCCTCCATCCATCCATCCTTCATCCATCCATCCATCCATCCATTAATCCATCCTTCATCCATCCATCCATCCATCCATCCATCTATCCTTCATCCATCCATCCATCCATCCATCCATTAATCCATCCATCCATCCATCCATCCATCATCCATCCATCCATCCATCCATCCATCCATCCACCATCCATCCATCCATCCATCCATCCATCCATCCATCCATCCATCATCCATCCATCCACCATCCATCCATCCATCCATCCTTCATCCATCCATCCATCCATCCATTAATCCATCCTTCATCCATCCATCCATCCATCCATCCATCTATCCTTCATCCATCCATCCATCCATCCATCCATTAATCCATCCATCCATCATCCATCCATCCATCCATCCATCCATCCATCCATCCATCCATCCATCCATCCATCCATCATCCATCCATCCATCCATCCATCCATCCATCCATCCATCCAGATTTCTCCCTTTCATTTGATCGTTCCCGCTCTCCATAGTTCTCCTGTGGCGCGAGCACAGGGCGGCTGTTGCGCGCCTTTAGCCAGCATGCGCGTTTCCTGTCGCTTGCGCGGTGAATCGTGCCGCCTGCGCTGTGCGGAGATGCAGGGGAAACCGTATCTGATGGGGAAACGCAGCTCGACGTAACACCGGTATTTTCATGTGGAAAACGCTGTTTTGCTGCTGGAGTCCTCCTGACTCTCCATCTCTCTGTGTGTGCTGTACGTTAACACCCGCCAGCGGAAACACCCACCTACCCAACTGACAGACGGAATCTACCTATACATCAGCCAATCTCATCCTCCCCTCTCTCATGACAGGGCGCGCACGAGTCCTATCATGAAAAAAAGGTTCATTGTGCGACCTGAGTAACGCGCAGTAACGGGGTGTCTGCAGTGGTAACTGCGTTATAGTTACAGTCAAAGTAATTAGTTAGATTACTCGTTACTAAAACAAGGTAACGGCGTTAGTAACGCCGTTACTTTCAACGCCGTTAGTCCCATCACTGATCGCCATAGTGTTCCGCCTGATTTATGCATATAAATAGCTTCATTACAATTCATTCAGGGAGTTTTACAGATTATATGGACACTGCAATTTAAATAAAACAAGAAAGGAAAAACAGAAAAAGGAGAAACGATGAAAGAAAGAGGAGATAAAGGAACATAAAGATAAAACTTGTCTACCTGTTTGTATTATAACCCTGTATGCAGATGATACCATTGTGTTTTTATTACTGCTGACTTCGTGGTTTCTGATGGAATTTGAGATTTCCATGTTTGATGCACACACAGAGATGAAAGAAGAAAGATTCAGTTGTCGTCTTCAGGTGGATCTTGTGATTGTTTCATCTATGAACAAAGAGCAAAATTAGTATTTGATTGTGGCACCAGTAGCCTTTCATTTACAGCAGGTAGACTAGAAATGTAGAGACAGACAAGAGAGGGACGGTGTAAAGCAAAGGAACCCTGGACCCCATGCAGAGATGCATCTTTGCTCTAAATATACACAATAAGCCTGACCCCTAATAAAACTGTGCAGGATAGAGCGGGAAAGTTAAACACTTCTTGAGTTTGCTGGATTCATTGATGGTTCTAAAGTTTGACAGCAGCTGGAGGAAGAATCTGTGATAACGTTCCTTAGGGCTCCTAGAGGCTGCAGACGGTCACTGAGGAGCACCAGCTCTGCAACAGCTTCATCTGGGGAGACATCTTCCTCTTCTCTTCTCTTCTCTTCTCTTCTCTTTTCGTCTCTTCTCTTCTACTCTCTTCTATTCTTTTCTATTCTCTTCTCATCTCTTCTATTCTTTTCTATTCTCTTCTCGTCTCTTCTATTCTTTTCTATTCTCTTCTCTTCTATTCTATTCTCTTCTATTCTATTCTATTCTATTCTATCCTCTTCTCTTCTATTCGTTTCTATTCATTTCTCTTCTATTCTATTCTATTCTCTTCTCTTCTACTCTTTTCGTCTCTTCTCTTCTATTCTATTCTTTTCTATTCTATTCTATTCTCTTCTCTTCTATTCGTTTCTATTCATTTCTCTTCTATTCTATTCTATTCTCTTCTCTTCTACTCTTTTCGTCTCTTCTCTTCTATTCTATTCTTTTCTATTCTCGTCTCTTCTCTTCTATTCTATTCTCTTCTATTCTCTTCTATACTATTCTATTCTCTTCTCTTCTATTCGTTTCTATTCATTTCTCTTCTATTCTATTCTCTTCTCTTCTACTCTTTTCGTCTCTTCTCTTCTATTCTATTCTTTTCTATTCTCGTCTCGTCTCTTCTATTCTATTCTTTTCTATTCTCGTCTCTTCTCTTCTATTCTCTTCTATTCTATTCTCTTCTATTCTATTCTATTCTATTCTCTTCTATTCTATTCTCTTCTCTTCTATTCTCTTCTATTCTTTTCTATTCTCTTCTATTCTATTCTATTCTCTTCTATTCTCTTCTATTCTTTTCTATTCTCTTCTATTCTATTCTCTTCTATTCTATTCTATTCTCTTCTATTCTATTCTCTTCTCTTCTATTCGTTTCTATTCATTTCTCTTCTATTCTATTCTCTTCTCTTCTACTCTTTTCGTCTCTTCTATTCTATTCTATTCTCTTCTCTTCTACTCTTTTCGTCTCTTCTCTTCTATTCTTTTCTATTCTCTTCTATTCTATTCTCTTCTATTCTATTCTCTTCTATTCTCTTCTATTCTATTCTTTTCTATTCTCTTCTATTCTATTCTCTTCTCTTCTACTCTTTTCGTCTCTTCTCTTCTATTCTATTCTTTTCTATTCTCGTCTCGTCTCTTCTATTCTATTCTTTTCTATTCTCGTCTCTTCTCTTCTATTCTATTCTCTTCTATTCTCTTCTATTCTATTCTCTTCTCTTCTATTCTCTTCTATTCTTTTCTATTCTATTCTCTTCTATTCTTTTCTATTCTCTTCTATTCTATTCTCTTCTATTCTATTCTATTCTCTTCTATTCTCTTCTATTCTATTCTATTCTCTTCTCTTCTATTCGTTTCTATTCATTTCTCTTCTATTCTATTCTATTCTCTTCTCTTCTACTCTTTTCGTCTCTTCTCTTATATTCTATTCTTTTCTATTCTATTCTCTTCTCTTCTATTCGTTTCTATTCATTTCTCTTCTATTCTATTCTATTCTCTTCTCTTCTACTCTTTTTGTCTCTTCTCTTCTATTATCTTCTATTCTTTTCTATTCTCTTCTATTCTCTTCTATTCTATTCTATTCTCTTCTCTTCTATTCGTTTCTATTCATTTCTCTTCTATTCTATTCTATTCTATTCTCTTCTCTTCTACTCTTTTCGTCTCTTCTCTTCTATTCTATTCTTTTCTATTCTATTCTCTTCTATTCGTTTCTATTCATTTCTCTTCTATTCTATTCTATTCTCTTCTCTTCTACTCTTTTCGTCTCTTCTCTTCTATTCTCTTCTATTCTTTTCTATTCTCTTCTATTCTATTCTATTCTCTTCTCTTCTATTCGTTTCTATTCATTTCTCTTCTATTCTATTCTATTCTCTTCTCTTCTACTCTTTTTGTCTCTTCTCTTCTATTCTATTCTTTTCTATTCTATTCTCTTCTCTTCTATTCGTTTCTATTCATTTCTCTTCTATTCTATTCTATTCTCTTCTCTTCTACTCTTTTCGTCTCTTCTCTTCTATTCTCTTCTATTCTTTTCTATTCTCTTCTATTCTATTCTCTTCTATTCTATTCTATTCTCTTCTCTTCTATTCGTTTCTATTCATTTCTCTTCTATTCTATTCTATTCTCTTCTCTTCTACTCTTTTCGTCTCTTCTCTTCTATTCTCTTCTATTCTTTTCTATTCTCTTCTATTCTCTTCTATTCTATTCTATTCTATTCTCTTCTCTTCTATTCGTTTCTATTCATTTCTCTTCTATTCTATTCTATTCTCTTCTCTTCTACTCTTTTTGTCTCTTCTCTTCTATTCTATTCTTTTCTATTCTATTCTCTTCTCTTCTATTCGTTTCTATTAATTTCTCTTCTATTCTATTCTATTCTCTTCTCTTCTACTCTTTTCGTCTCTTCTCTTCTATTCTCTTCTATTCTTTTCTATTCTCTTCTATTCTATTCTCTTCTATTCTATTCTATTCTCTTCTCTTCTATTCGTTTCTATTCATTTCTCTTCTATTCTATTCTATTCTCTTCTCTTCTACTCTTTTCGTCTCTTCTCTTCTATTCTCTTCTATTCTTTTCTATTCTCTTCTATTCTATTCTATTCTCTTCTATTCGTTTCTATTCATTTCTCTTCTATACTATTCTATTCTCTTCTCTTCTACTCTTTTCGTCTCTTCTCTTGTATTCTATTCTTTTCTATTCTATTCTCTTCTCTTCTATTCGTTTCTATTCATTTCTCTTCTATTCTATTCTATTCTCTTCTCTTCTACTCTTTTCGTCTCTTCTCTTCTATTCTCTTCTATTCTTTTCTATTCTCTTCTATTCTATTCTCTTCTATTCTATTCTATTCTCTTCTCTTCTATTCGTTTCTATTCATTTCTCTTCTATTCTATTCTATTCTCTTCTCTTCTACTCTTTTCGTCTCTTCTCTTCTATTCTTTTCTATTCTATTCTCTCCAGTGGAGGATTGTACACGGGGCCGTGGCCACAAACAGACACGAGGCACGTATTGATCACAGGGCAGGGAGTCAGTGCGTATTCTGTCAGGCGGAGGAGACACTAGAACACCTGTGGATAGGATGTGCCAGAATAGGTCCTCTGTTTTCCTTTTTAAAGCAGTGGGTGGGAGCATTAGGAATTAGTTTGAACAGTGAATTGTTTATTTTTGGGCCCAGATACTCGGCAGCACAAAAGGAAAAAATTTGTTTGGTTAATTTTTTGTTGGGACAGGCTAAAATGAGCATTTGGTTGAGCAGGAGGAATAAAATGAAGGGGGCAGGTTCTGCAGAAGCTGAGTTGATGTTTAGAGGTTTGGTGGCTGCATGTCTCAGGACTGAATTTGCTTATTATAAGATGGTGTCAGACCTGAATGAGTTTATTTCTATTTGGGGAGTTGGGGATGTTTTGTGTCGAATAGATGACGATGTGCTTATTCTAAGTTTTTGAGGGGATGGGCTCTTATTTATTCATTTATTTATTTATGTGTTTATTTATTTATTTATTTTTCTTTTGTTTTTCTTTTTTTGGGCTTTGAGGCTGTTGTGTATGATTGTATCTATCTATTTTAATTATGTATGTTTATTGTAACTGAAAAAATGGACCAATAAAGTCAGTCCATGGTATTCTATTCTCTTCTCTTCTATTCTTTTCTATTCATCTCTCTTCTCTTCTATTCTCTTCTATTCTATTCTATTCTTTTCTATTCTTTTCTATTCTCTTCTATTCTCTTCTCTTCTATTCTTTTCTATTCTCTTCTATTCTATTCTCTTCTATTCTTTTCTATTCTCTTCTATTCTCTTCTCTTCTATTCTCTTCTCTTCTATTCTATTATCTTCTATTCTATTCTCTTCTCTTCTATTCTTTTCTATTCTCTTCTCTTCTATTCTATTCTATTCACTTCTCTTCTATTCTTTTCTATTCTCTTCTCTTCTATTCTATTCTCTTCTATTCTCTTCTCTTTTCGTCTCTTCTATTCTCTTCTATTGTATTCTATTCTCTTCTCATCTCTTCTCTTCTCATCTCTTCTCATCTCTTCTCTTCTTTTCTCTTCTATTCTCTTCTATTCTCTTCTCTTTTATTCTCTTCTCTTCTATTTTCTTCTCTTCTCTTCTATCCCATGATAGAACAAAATAAAAATACTAATTAGATGCATTGAATTTGAGTTCTAATGGAAAACCATTGTGAGTCCAGCAGCCTTCAGTTTATTCTGTCTTCCTGGTCCAGATTTTAACAGAGACAGCTTCATCTGTAAGGAGGACCTGCAGAAGACCCTGAACAAGCTGACCAAAGGGGAGCTGACGCCGGAGGAGGTCGCTCTGGTGTGTGACAAAGCCATCGAGGAGGCCGACCTGGACGCGGACAGCAAGCTCTCCTTCGCTGACTTTGAGAACATGATCTCCAAAGCTCCTGATTTTCTGAGGTGACGTCCCTTTTTTATCATTTAGACATGCATGTAGGAGGAGACCTTCAGGTGGTGAGGAGCATCTGGACTGCATAAGACAAAGATGTTGCTGATTGGGTGGATTTAGATCTTTCAGCTGAAAGTTCTCTCCACTGCATAACATGCCAACCACTGGAGGAGGAGAACAGCTACTTTAATAGGAATCAACCAGCAGAGCGATTGTTTTAAAGACCGACTGAGCGTTTAGAGAGAGAGTCTGAGGTTCTAGGCTCCACAGTGCACCATCATCTGATCAATAATGAGCTTTTAAATGGAGGGTGCAGAGAGAGAGCAGCAGAGGCCTGGAACAATGAAATCAGAGCGGTAAACTCAGAGACACTCCAGACCGGCTCCTCTTGTTCTGCATGAAGCTGCAGAGATAAAAGGTTTTACTGCTCACCATCCATCATGGCTCCTCCGCCTGTACCGGGTGGGTGGGTTCAAACGCCGCCTATCTCACCACACCACCCCCAGCTGCATGTTATTGCTGGAAAATGAGGCTCTGGGGATGCTGTTACCATGGCAACCAAGCCTGATCAACAGCGATGACAGGGGCCAGGGCTTCGGGTCGGATTACAGCAGGAGCCGCTGGAGACTGACCTGCTGAGTCACTGAGGTTCCTGTCAGAGGGATGATGTCACACAGGAAGATAAAGGTAGAGGAAGAGGATTCTGCTCATTTTAATCATAAGATGACTGAAGTGTTTCACAATCTAAGCAGAAAGAAAACCACAGCAGAAATAAACCAAATAAAACAATGATGAGACGTGATACTGAAGGTCCAGACAAAGCAGAAAATGAATTCACATTTAAAAAACACATAAGGAGAATATTTCAAAGTAAAAAATGTGTTTTATAAACAGAATAAAAATAAAATCAGGCCAACATGGCAGCAGGAGAGTCAACACGATGCTGGGTGCTGATTGGCTCAGGATGAACAATCATGACATAATGGTGATGTCAGCCTCTGTGTTTCAGCTGTGAATTTCAGGTATTAATGTAAGAAACAAGGTGCTCCAATCATAACATTTTATTACATTTTCTCTTCATTTGATTCAGTAAATTTTATGTTTTTAATCTTGGTGGATGAGCTACGGTCCGGCTGTCATGGCTGACAAGCCTCTTCAACACTACATGGAGGTCCGGACGGTGTGTTCCAACTCTAGAGGGATGCCACTTCTCAGCCTCCCAGGATGGCCTATGTCAGGGAGCTGCAAAGCAGAGTCTGCGATTATTGAACCTTGGCTTCAGGCATTAAGTCTGACCTGTTCCCAGTGCATAGAGGCACCAGGGCTGCCCTCTATCAATGGTCCTCTGCATAACCTCTATGGATGGGTCTTCTAGCTGGGATGGATCACCTTCTCCAAATCTGAGGTTGAAAGTTCTCTTGTTCCTGCCTACACTGCAAAAGCAATCTACAAATAAGTCAAAATGTCTCAAATTTACTTTATTTACCCTTAATTTAAGTAGGTAAATAAGATGATTTGCCAATTGAATGAGTATTTTTACTCTCAAAATAAGGTAAATAGATAATATGCACTTGAAATAAGACAATGAAATAGTTTTTTCTTATTTTAAATGCAGATCATCTTGTTCCATTGGCAAAGTGTCTCACTTACCTGCTCAATTCAAGAAAAAGTTCACTTATTTTAAGAAAAAAATGAATAATGTAGATTTTGATTTTGTCCAGTGTAAAGTGGAGAAGTTCAACCATCTTGGAGTCCTGTTCACCACGGACATCAATAGACGGATCGGTGCAGCTGCTGCTATAATGCGGACGTTAAACCGATCTATTGTGGTGAAGACTAAAGGTCTGGTTATCCTCCTGCAGCAGCGTGTCGCAGATGTTTTTGATTTATGCCCATTATTGATGCGTGGTCTGCGCTATGTTATTCCACGCCACAACGCCAGAGGGCCAATCAGGAACTAGCTGTGGGTCTAGATACGGCCGAGGCGGAGAGGAAGTTGGGGCAAGTTTGTGCGACAACGGAGGGACATGAGGGCCAAAAAGAGCGGGGATCCAGGTGGGAAAAGGGTCCCAGCGTTCTCGCGCACCTCGCTCTGCTAGCTGCTCCATCTTCAGTCGTTTTCCACAATGGAGGTCAGACAAACAAAACCAGCCGGTAAGGAACCAAACAGGAAATACACATAGAGTAGAGCGGATGTAGGTTTGACCAATCAGAGGCCTCCTGTCTGCTGCACTGTCTGTGGTCACTTATAATTTTGGAGAGGTGCAGCAGAGTGTCTGCAGAAGGGGGGGGGGGGGGGACATATATGCGTTATCTGGGACACAGACGCAGACAACCTGGTTTCTGAGTATAAACCAGCCTTTTACTAATTTCTACTACGTTCCTTGTCATGAAATCTGGATCATGACAGAAAGAACGGGATACAAGCGGCCAAAATGAGCTTTCCCTGCAGGGGGACTCGGACATCTTTTTCTGATGTCTCCTGGCAGCTCATTCCCCTCAGCTGGGTCACAAATCCAGACTTCCTGTTTGCAGGCCAGGTGACTTATCACTTGAGCGAGCTAGCCACTGAATTAGCACCTGTGTGTGTGCATGGTTGCCAGTCTCTCTGTTGGACTGGTGACCCGTCCTTGGTGAAAATAATTTCCTCTTAGTTTGACCTTATTTTCTTGCTAAGATGTTTTGTTGGGGGCTCTCACTCTGATCCAATGCAGGGTTTGTTAGAACTGATCCTGAATCAGGAGTCCCAGCACCAGGGAAGTGGTTTAGTGATGGCTCATTCTTTACTGCAGAGAAAAACTCACTAAGCTCCACGTGATCTGATGCCTTTTTATAACAGCGTCATGTCTGGCGATGTGGCAAGAAGAATAATTGTCTTGATGCGTAAAAGAGTCCAACAGATTTTACTTCACAAGTGGAGCAGTACGGCTATAGCCATAGTGTTCCGCTTGATTTACGCATATAAATAGCTTTATTTTAAATCATGCAGGGAGTTTTACAGATTATATGGACACTGCATTGTAAATATAACAGGACAGGAAAAACAGCAAAAAAAGGAGAAAAGACAATAAAACATCTTCAGTCTGCTTCATCACCTGCAAAGAGATGTAAAAAGAATGGCACAACCGACAAATATAGTATATTAGATACAATAAAGTAACAGCTAGATATTATAGCTAAGTTATAAGTATGATCTACTCTGACATGTATACTGTTGTAGATCAGAATATGGGCTTTCTGTATTGAAGTGAATCTCTAAGTACCTGGATCCAAGCACCCGTAGTTGATTGTCAGAGTGCACTTGTGCATGTGAGGTTTATCCAAAGGAAAAATGCTCAATAGTGGTTGTGAGGAGCCAAAGAGGCGCCCCCCCAGAGCACTGAGGCGAGCACCGGGGGACCCAAAACCACAGATAGGTCATCTACCCCCTAACACCGAGCACCACCAATGCATCAGCGGGCAAAAGCGCCAGCCAGCAGACGGTTGCAGGACCGGCGAATGAGCTCCGCACTCGGCGGAGACTTGCTTTGAGATCTGATGCTTTTTCAGTTGTGGATTCATAGATTTTTGAGCTTTCATGATTTTTTATTTTTTTTCCATGATTTTGTTGACCACAGTTAGAAACGGTTCTGGTAAAATTTCTGCTTCTCAATCATCTGACACAACATCTAAAAAGTTCTCTGTGCTTCACTTCGTTTCCGTGCCAACGGGATGGAGGGCTAAACTGTTTCTGTACAGCCGAGGTGGTGAGGAGGGGGATAGCAATCTGCAGCTCAGTCGCAGATTAGTAGTGATCTTAGTGTTTGATAGAGTGGGGTTTATAGGGCTGAACCGTGTCTCTTTCATTGTTCTATCATCAGACACTCAGAGCTCAGGTTTTGTTCTGTAGCGTTAGAAGGAATGACAGGAAGCACAGATGGCCTCACATCCAGCGCTGCTTCACTGAATAAAGCAGATCACGTTCAATCCGTGTTGTAACTGATCTTATCACAACAGTGACTCTATTATAGTTCATCAGAGGATGACAAAAGTTTGTTCAAAAATAAGTTTTATTTTAATTTCCTTGGGGTTTATTCTAATTTACCTATTTCACCATTTTTTATGCTCATACCTTTTATTCTGGTAATTTCTTCTATGGTTTTAGTGATGTGAGAACATGGATGCTGTCGTCTCCTTTTGACACACCCAGATTCCCCCACTGTGGGACAATAAAGGGTGTTTTATTCTGAATTAGATACACCTCATCTGTCCAGATGTAGTTGCAATAGCAGCTAATTGCAGTTTAGGAGAGTTAAGATGGCGTGTGATGCAGCCATGCAGGCCTTAATAATCAAAATGTGAAAACTAAGCAGCCCAGACTCATATATTAGTGAACACTGACTGCCATGCTAACTGCAGTGAGTTCATATCTGTGTAGCTTTCATTTCTTAGGTATAAATACACATTAAATATGACAGCTCTTTCATTATATTAAGTCTTCTTTATTTTCTACAAGCTAAAAACATGATGGTTACCACTAACTAATGTTATTATCCACCTCTATTGGTTCTGGTTGTTCAGGATTTCCTTTCTGATTAAATGTGTGTCTGTTTTTTATAAATATCTGTTTCTGCTCTTTTATAGTAAAATTTGAATAAAGCCAATAATAGCAGTAAATTCCAAAAAAGTAAAAAAACAATTCGCTGAACTTTGTTTTCTAAGTCATAAGACGTTTCGCTTTTTCAATTCAAAATGTCAGAATTAGCATTGAATTCCAGGTTTATAGAGTAGCCCGACAAAGCCTTGTTATAGCTTAGAAAACATGGAAATCGAACTGCTGGAACGGGTCCGCCCTTTAGAAATGGGGGACGGTCAGGTCTTCGTTAGCCTGCAGAACTCGATACTGGTCTATGCCTCTGAAAGGGTAGCCTCGTGAGACCATCCTGATCTCGCGAGCTTTCAAGGTTTCACTCGCAGATCAGTCTGGAGACTCTCCGTTAAAGAAAATTTGGAGCCGTTCACCAAACGAACGTCCAATCAGCGTTGGCTTAGAGGCGGGTTGAGGTGTGAAGCAACGAGAAGCGCGACAGTTCAGTCTAAAGAACATGGCGGCTTCAGCCGATGAAACTAGCGTTAGCATGGCTATTGTTGTGCAAATATAATGTCCTGCAGATAATGAATGGATGGTTAACTAGAACTGGAGTTATAGTTAATTATTATCCTTTTCAACATCGAAGGCAAAATCAATTTAGTGTTCTTAGGTGGATAATTATAGCCCTAAATTATCTACTTACCGGTTGTTGATCCACAACTGGAGGGTTCCGGGACCGGCTGTTAAAATCCAGGTATCCACCAGTCTGGTGGCCCCGGTTAAGTTATCAGCAAAGCTATTAAATTATCAATAAAGAACCTTTTATCTCTGTTTATTCGCACTATTACCAAAAGGGGGTGGATCTGCGCTGAGTGATAAACCCTCCGTTATATGAACGACCAAAACCACTACAGATTAACCAATGATGTGTTTATTCTAATAATTCAGGATTACAGAAATCTAACATCTATGACAACACTACACACTACTAGATAAATAAACACGAGGTAGATTAAATGACTAGTTTAAAAGAAACATCGAAAATAAAGAATTAAACGAGATAGAAACAAAGAAATAAACCATAACAGTCCGTTTACTGGCGTCTGAAATTGTCCAAAATATGCCAGATAATACATTCACTAATGTCCGCTAGCAGCAGGTATAATAGTGCAATTGATCATTAATACATCCAGCTTAGTATTGGTAAATCATTAAACATGTATTAACAATAGCAGCATTCAGCAAAAACTCTCTTTTTTTTTTGGTAATGTAGCGATGTGTGTGAATGGGTGTAGCTAAATGGGGAACCACCCCCCTTTGTTCTCCAGGCGGTGAGGGGAACAAAGAGAAATGGGGGAAAAGGGGGGGCAACCTGTAATCAAGATGGCGGCGACCACGGGGATCCCACGTGGCTGAATGTGATAACTTTATCTCTATCTCAAAGCAGAAACAACGAAGAGGACAGGAAAGCCAAGAAAGAAAGTAAAGAAGCACACACTTATTTTAACCAAATAAACAAACCCTTAATCAGCACAGATAAAAAAAAGGAACTTCAGCATTAATTCAAAACCCTAAACTGCCTTTCTCTCGCCTGAGCACAACAAGTCTGATGCATCAAAAGGAAAGTAAATTGATTTTACTGTGAGATGCGTCGTCCGAGGGAGGTTGGCGTTTCCATGGCAAACGCAGCTTGGTTTCTGTCAGGCAGAGGTTCTCTGCCACCGGTCCGCCTCTCGGGAAGTTCAGTCAGTTCGGGGCCGCAGCAGAGGGCTTGATATGCTCACGAGTTGGAAAGGAGGGATTTTAGGAGGTGATCTTAGGAGGTAGTCGGCTAGGGAGCGTCCTCTCAGCCGATTCGTCCAAGGAAGGGGAAAACGAAACTCCGCGGTCAGCTTCAAAGGCTTCTGTTTTCCCAGGCGGCGCGGCCGTTATGCACGATGGAACACTGCGATCCGTGACTTTTGACGCAGGAAAACGAAAGCTACTTCCAGTCAGCTTTCTTCTGGTATTTCACGTGAAATGGGTCTCTCCTGACGGGCTCCAAACCCATGGAAAAAGAGGCTGGAAGTCTTCTCGCGCCGGCTTTTAAACCATGTGTGACACGGGAGCACTTCCTGTTGAAGTAACGGCTGATTTGTCTGTGCCATGAGTGACATGGTGGAACTTCCTGTTGGAGTATTCGGCTGATTGGTCCATTTGAGGTGGCCGCCTCCCACAGTGGGCCGGGTCTTCTTTGTTCTTGTTTTGGAGGGAATCCTTTGTTCTCCCTTGTGGAGAAGAGAAGGGGGATGGGTTCCATGTGGCTAACAAGGGGGATGGTTTCAGATGGACCACCCCACTGATTTAGCTCCATTTTGGCAATATATCCCAACACTATCGAGCAAGTTTTATCGGAATTACAAGTATTTCTTCACTGAAAGAATAGCAAAACGCTGCTCTGGAGGCTTTTCTCAGAGGAAAAGATGTTTTTGCTCTTCTCCTGACTGGCTTCTGCAAGAGTTTGATCTATCAATTGGCTCCTCTTCGTCGTCGCTCTGTTAGTACGTCATATGCTTCGTTGATCTGATTGGTTTATTTGGCCCGTCTATCACCAACATAGACCAATCAGCTAACCAGTATTTTCGCCCCTTCCCAAAATTACTTCAACGGAAGGTTTCCAGATATGCGGAGCAAATCCATCTGGCGGAGTCAGGTTACTGAAAGGGGGGAGTCGTTAGGGTCATCGTTAGCCTGGCTTACCAGGTGAGATGTCTTGGTCCCCTGACTATGACCTGGATGACTGAGAATCTTCACCAGCAATAGCCCATTAATTCAGTAGGTAAATGTTAAACTGCCCACCACAAAGTTTCCAAATCAGGTAATAACAATCATTCATCCTACGTCCAACATAAAGCACCGATAGTTTTCATTATAAAGGAACAGTTTAACTGTTGGATTGTCCATCTTACTGTTTTTCTATTAGTTATGTCAACCAGAGGTGGGGACTCGAGTTTGTGACTCGTACTCGAGTCGCACTTAAGTCGCATATTTAATGACTTCAGACTCGACTTAGACTTGCATTTGAAGGACTTCAGACTCGACCGAGACTCGCGATTTCCAACTTGTGAACAATATATATATTTTTAAGCGTTTTTTGTTTTACTAACTTGACTGATCGCCGCTCGCCTTACCCAGCAGAGGTAAAAAAACAAACAAACAAAAAAACGGCAGAGGGGCTGTCAAACAGTCATGTAGCACTGACGTCACTGACCAGTTCAAGTTATTGATCATTCCATAGATATAATAGTGACCTTTAAGCTATACCGTCTCAGTGAAGGAGATGAAAACACAAGGAGAAACACGCAAGCACGCAAATAGACTTGAGACTTGACTTGGACTTGCAAAAAATGACTTGTGAACATGTCTGATGTCAACACAGGCAGGAGTAGCTTAAAGATACACAATGAAGAGTAACTTAGAAAAGAAAATAATCTTTTAGTCGTGTCATGCAAAAACCTGAGCAACTATATAGCTACAAGCAGCAGCTAGAGATATTAGGACAGAGGTTAGCAGACATTTATAAATTATCCCATGTTGTCTAACTTCACTTGCGCCTCTTCTCCTGTTAATACGGTAAAGCCCTGGGGAGCGTCCGGCTCCAGGCTGCACGTGATCCAAATGAGCCAATGAACTGTCAGTCTGGGTTGCTGCTGCTGCTACTTTTAGACACAGCAGGCAAACCTGTGGCAAGCGGGGCGATGGGAAAGAAGGAGAAGACGACGAGAAAAAGAGAGCAGAGAAAGTGTGGACTGCTGGAAGAACTGCGGTGAACTGGTGAAAGAAAAGTGAAACGGGGTGCTAAAAAAAGCTGTCCTATAAAATGGTCTCTGCTGCTTCTTGTGTCAGAGGGGTAAACAACAGACACTGAATGTTCTGCTTTTAATGATCCATAAAACATTAAAACATCTGCCTTTTTGTTTGTCTCTGCAGTAACTTCCACATAAGGATATGAGACACAGCCACCAACAGAGGACAGATGTCTCATCCAGCCGTGTTCCTATATCCACCGGGAGTCTGAGGAACCAGCCTCTGCTGGATGGTTCCGGACCTTCTGGATCACTGAGGCGATCTTGTTTCTGCTGCCAGCTGCAGAGCTCCGGACTGGACTCCTGTGTTTTCGTAGAGACCCAGCAGCCTGGCGCTGCAGGACCGTGACTTCAGTGCTTTCCAGTCTGACTCTGGTCTAAAAGCACACAGTTAAAGGGCAAACCGTGAGCAGCTATGCAATCTTTCTTGCTGACATGCATGTTGTAAATAGCTTCCTCTGCTGCTGAGACTGTAAATGTGCTTTAGTGAAGCGTTCTGGTGCAAACTGACAATCATTGTAAACTGTAGCTCAGTTATTGGAAGGGCTCTCTGTCAGTCTGGCTTTCACACACCTTCTCCTGCCCACAGGCAACCTGATCAAACACCTTCCACCCGTTCACCTGAGTGTTTTCTGACTAGAAGCGAATAAAAGCTCTGTTTTCTTCCACTGTGTCTCATGGTTATTGAACTGATTCCTGTTATCTTTGTACAGGAACAGCCAGTCTGTAGCTAAAAAAAAAAACAAAATCAGAAAACATAGCTGGATCAGTTTCAGTCTTCAAACATCTGCAAACCTGTGAAAGCAGGAGAGTGAGAAGAGATCTTCTAGTGAGATCTTCTTTTTGCAGGAACGGCTGCTGCTCTCAGGTCTGCAGAGCATTCATCCTGATTATCCTGAGCAGCCAGCTGTGCTGAGGGCAGCATTTCCTTCTGCTGCTGCAGGAACACAGCCTCAGGTGCTGCCGACAGCCCCACCAGGGGGCGCTTTAGGGCCAGAGGTCATGAGAACCAGGAGCTGCTCAGGTTTTCTGCTCCTTCTGTGTTCTTGAACAACTCTATAGTTTAGGAGGCTGGATGGGATCTTTAATGTCTGGATCTTTGACATCGTTTAGTGCTGGATCACCTGCAGAGCAGCTGTTTGCAGATGTTTAGACCCCTCTGCCTAATCCCCAAAGTAACAGGAAGCAAGGCTGAGAGACAGTTATTGTTATTTACTATAACTCTCAATGGTCCATGGGGGATTTATCATTAGGCAATACCAGGCAGCTGCCTAGGGCCCCAAGTTCCTGGGGGCCCCATAAAACTCTGTTTACATTTATAGTTAATACAATTATTCCCTTTTTGTGCATGTTTTTTTAAATAAAAATCATTTTATTAAAATGCCATCAGAGCTCTTATAATATTAAGTGTGTCTCAGCCCCCCCCTTCAGTGTCCACCATATTGGATCAGTCCATTTGCTGTACATGTTCAGAAAGGTCCAAACAGACAGCAGCAAACCATTTGAAAACAAACCATGCAAAGAGCAGTGTTGCCAACTTAGCGCTTTAGTCGCTATATTTAGCCACTTTTCAGACCCCTCTAGCACTTTGATTTCTAAAAAGCTCCTAGCGCCAAATCTAGAGACTTTTTTCTGCTACTGGAGACTTTGGAGACAACATCTAAAAGCAGCGAACTCTGCTCTCCAGAGCAAGTAGATTGGTAACCCCGCCTCCTGCTCTCCTCTATCTTGTCTGCTGTCATGATTCATGCAGCTATTATTTCATCCAAATGGAAAATGGAGAACAGATAAGCAGATCATGGCTTGTCTACAGTGAAAAGAAGGACTGGGTTATTTACTTTGGCCTTTTTGGAAACACAGGAAGGAGCAATCAGCTAAGTGAGCTTAGTGCTTGGAAAAAATCTTTCATTCCTTTAGAGACAGCATGAAAAGTCAGCTGAGTACAAAACATAGAGAGGAAAACAAGAAGAAAAGGGACAAGAAGAGAGGGACACAACCTAGAACAGATAATGGATGTCTATTCTTTTAACATCTCTCTATCTGTGGAATGGGGCTGATTATGTGTTGTCTTCTCTGTTCAGAGGGGCCCCAGCCTGTCTTTGCCTCCTAAATGCACCCCTGCAGTGGTCATAATGTTTTGCCCATCCAGTGATCTGCAGCCTTTCTCATTACTAATGTGTCTAAACCTTATTATGCTGAGCTGGTTGTGGATGTTCCCTCATCTGACCGCTGGGGGGCGCTAATAGACAAGTAACAAAGCGTTGAGGTTTTTTGACTGAAGGATCCTCATTCTGTCTCCATCAATGCTCTAACAACAAAACCGGTATTTAATATTTCTCATCTGGTTTAGGCTCAAGTTTCTTCCCTACACTGTCATCAGATTCAGTCAAACTGAGGCATAAATATATTAATTTCCCCCTCCAGCAAAGTTGGAAGAATTTTAATTTTAATGTATATATAGTATGATGTATATATAACATTGTTGATTTAAACACTTCATCTTGATTTGCAAGTTGCCGCGGTAACTCCCTGAAGACACCATGAAGGACATGTTGGTGCCAGAGACGATTCAGGGCGATAAGAACACAGTGAAAAATGTAGAGGAAATCCTCTAAAGTTTACAACCTGTTAGCTGCAAAATGTGGACTTTGAACACTTGTCCGTTTAGCTTTTGAATAAACATCAAAATCCTCAGTTTATTGTTATTCATGTAAGACTTATAATCAATTTTACTGGTCCAGATTGTGTTTCAATAGCAGCAGCATACAGACAACAATTATAAATACATAAACTCTAAAGGGCTAAGGAGAAAGCAACAGTGTGTACACATGTATGTACAGTAATTTATTCCTTTACGGTCTGGGAGGTGTTGATTGTGTCCATCAGAGAGACAATATAGGAAGAAAATGTTAAAATCTAACTTTCTCTATCCGGTTTGAGTAAATGTTGCTCTTACATCATTTACTCGGAGGTTAAATTCTAACCAATCTGCATCCATGATGTTTGGGGTCTGCATAGAGTTCACTGCTCTCCCATGACCAGAGGTGGAAAGAGTATTAAAAAAATTGTAATTGAGTAAAAGTATCTTTACTTTGCCTAAATTCTACTCACAGTAAAAGTAAAATTACCCATCTCAAAATTTACTCAAGTAAAAGTACAAAATTACTTCATTTAAAATGTAATTTGAGTAAAGGTTACTTAGTTACTTTGAGTTATTTAATGCAAAAAAAGGATGAGTCAAGGCATATTTCAGTGGACATCCACACTTGCTAAAGATCAGCCGGGCTAAAGAACATACTTCCTCACAACAGTCACAACCTGAACCATAAAGTGCAAACTATTTTCAAACCTACAGTCCAACAGACAACACCATGATAACTAACTTTCCGCCACATTTTTTCGTAAATTGGATGTTGATGTTTTAAAAGTCGGGCTATCAGGTCCCTGTATGACCGGTGTTAGAGTCTGGTCCGCATTGCCGGCAGTAAGTCAGTAACTCGTTTCCGGTGAGAGTTGGACTCCGCCAGGGCTGCCCTTTGTCACCGATTCTGTTCATTACCTTCATGGACAGAATTTCTAGGCGCAGCCAAGGTGTTGAGGGGATCTGTATTGGTGACCATAGGATTGCGTCTCGGCTTTTTGCAAGTGATGTGGTCCTATTGGCTTCATCAGGTCGTGATCTGTTGCTCTCGCTGGATCGGTTTGTAGCCGAGTGTGAAGCGGCCGGGATGGGGATCAGTGCCTCCTAATCTGAGGCCATGGTCTTGAGCCGGAAAAGGGTAGAGTGCCTTCTCCGGGTCAGGGGGGTGTCCTGCCCCAAGTGGAGGAGTTTAAGTATCTTGGGATCTTGTTCACGAATGAGGGAAGAAGGGAGCGGGAGATCGATAGACGGATTGGCGCAGCGTCTGCCGTGAAGCGGGCGCTCTACCGGTCCATCGTGGTGAAGAGAGAGCTGAGTCAAAAAGCGAAGCTCTCGATTTACCGGTCGATCTATGTTCCTACCCTCATCTATGGTCATGAACTCTGGGTCATGACCGAAAGAACGAGATCGCGGATACAAGCGGCTGAAATGGGTTTCCCCCGTAGGGTGGCTGGGCTCTCCCTTAGAGATAGGGTGAGAAGCTCGGTCATCCGGGACGGACTCGGAGTAGAGCCGCTGCTCCTCCACGTCGAGAGGAGCCAGTTGAGGTGGCTTGGGCATCTGGTTAGGATGCCTCCTGGACGCCTCCCTGGTGAGGTGTTCCGGGCACGTCCCACCTGGGGGAGGCCCCGGGGAAGACCCAGGACACGTTGGAGGGCCTATGATTCTCGGCTGGCCTGGGAACGCCTTGGGGTTCCTCCTGAGGGGCTAGAAGAAGTGGCTGGGGAGAGGGAAGTCTGGGCCTCCCTTCTTAAGCTGCTGCCTCCGCGACCCGACCCTGGATAAGCGGAGGAAGATGGATGGATGTTTTAAAAGTCGAAAGCTACGTTTTGCTGGGCAGGCAAATGTTGCACTGCATTATCACATTGTTCCCTTTTGTGCATTTGAAAACAAAAAATCCGTCCAAATATGGCCGAGGGTTTTTCTGGCTTTCGTCTCCAGAATATGTTTCCTCTTCAGACCTTTCCTCATCCATCCTCCCTAAATTGTGATTCGCAACTGCCATCTTCCTATGAGACGATACAAAGGGTAAATGCAAGGCAGGGCAAAATTTCAATTTTTCACCATCAGTATTTTTTTTTATTTTTTTTCTTTACTCAGTAACGTGAGAGGGTTTTAGATGTAGCAAAGTAAAACTACTTAGGTTCAAATTTACTCTAGTAAAAGTAAAAATTACATATTTCAAAAACTACTCAGAAAATTACAAATTATTCATAAAAAGTACTCAATTACAGTAACGTGAGTAAATGTAATTCGTTACTTTCCAGCCCTGGTCATGACCCTAGACATGTGCAGATGTAGACTGTTTATCATGTTTACATCTGCATCATCAAAGATGTAAACATACCTTATAATGTAAATAGTTTGGATTGCAGAAAGGAAGAATATTTAGTTACCCTCTTTCAGCTGGGCAGCCATTAGTCTGGAAAGAGAGGTGGAAAAAGTGAAGGCGAGGGGTTAAGCAATCTAACCAACCTTATGGCTTAGTGGAAGAAGCTGTTGTTAAGAAGCCCTGGAAGGAGGGAAGTTCAGAGCTGATGATTCTCACTATAGACCTAATTATTGGTTGTAGTTAGAGATGGATGAGCACAGGATAGACACAGACATGGTGGTAGAAGACTTTCTGGTCTGCTGCAGGAACTCCATAGCCTGGGTGCCATTCCGAACTTAGTCCCGCCCACAACGTTTGAGGTCGGGAAGTTCGGTCTGGCATTGCTCAATAGTAGCGCGAGTATGCTAGCACAATATCTGGCGGGCCAATCAAATTGTCAGGGCGGGCTTTATACGATGATGGACAGATGATCAACAGTAACGTAATCAACCACGTCACCAAAGCGCGCTTGGGTGACAACAACAATGGCTGCCGCTGGAGAGTTGAGGTGAGTAGATTCTGCTATTAGGTCTGTTCTAGAAGATATCGACAGCAAATTAATTTTAAAAGAGGAACAGAGAAACGCGATCAAGGCTCATCTTCTTATTCTAGGCGTGCAACTGGACGCTTTGATTTTTGTTGACAACAACTATGCGTCGCTTAACATACGTCACGCACTCCGTTGCTCTTAGTGGTTGTAGGTCTATCCAATTGAGTGCAGAGGCATTTTTTTTCCTGGTTCGTTCGAAACACGCCCCATAATCACAGCTCTATGGAGCAGCATCAGACTCATTTGGACTAGAATTCAGTAGGACTACGTCAGGCTAGGAAGTCCAGTCTCTGCTGGGTCTTCTTCTGAACAGGGTCCATGGCTCTGTTGGAAAACCTGGGCTGCATCCTCCAAGGATGCGGTCTACCTAAACTGGAACCGTGAAAGTTGACACACAAAGCAGGAAAAGAATGAAAACCGAAGTTTTCAAAACTGTTTATTCATTTTTATTTTTTATTATAAAGTGAACAAAGACTGATGAGAATCCAGAATGGAATAAAGGTTCCAACCACCAGCAGGAACCAATCAAATCAAATGTAATGATTTCTACCTTAGTCAGTTAAATAACCTGCTGCTGTCATTCTGCACATCTCTGATGTTGCGTCTATTTTCAAATATCCATTACTGTAAAAATGTCCATAGCTGCATATTGGTTATTTATTCTCCACACTGCAAAAACGATCAAGAAATAAGTAAAAATTTGTTAAATTAAGTGTATTTATTCTTATTTTAAGTAGGTAAATGAGATAGTTTGCCAATGGAATCAATATTTTTACTCTTAAAATAAGATAATTACATAATATGCACTTGAAATAAGACAATGCAATTATGTTTTTCTTATTTTAAATGTAAATTGTCTTGTTCCATTGGCAAAATGTCTCTTTTATCTCCTCAATTCAAGAACAAATGCACTTATTTTAAGAAAAAAATACTTATCCAGATTTCGATTTTTTCCAGTGCAGTTTTATATTGTTAAAACACTTTACAGGATTTTATTGTTTATATTTTAACTCTTCCCTATTATGTTATTCTTATACAGTTTTCTAAGGTCCACATTTGTGTGACCATTTTCAATAATCTTTCTGCTGCTGGAAATTTGCCCATTGTGGGACAATAAAGGGATTTTCTATTCTATTCTATAAAAGGGATAGAAAGATATAATTAAATCTAAACAATGTATGTATAAAAATATATGTGCAAAATCTCTAATATTCAACAACAAAAATTACGTAGATAAGCATATTGTGCAAAACAGCAATAAAAAGATAAAATTATCAGATTTATAGTCCCCACCCTGCAGATATATTAGAATCTGTCCTTAAATTCCAGCCAAACCCATTTAATCAGTAACAGATAAAAACCTTCAGATAAATCAAACTTTACCGCCACATATCTGACTCTATAACCATTAAAACAACTATTTTCATTCATTTCAGACGGAACTATTCACTGACTGGATTATATTAAACTGAACTTTCAATTCTCACCACTGTTCGGCGCCAAGTAACCTTTCCTCTGATCACGGCTTGCTTGGTCTCGCAATGAATCCTGGGTAAACCAAGGATAGCGAGGATACATCGGACCCGTCCTTCAAATCGGGCAAAAAGAAGGACGCATTTTAAGGTCGCATAACGAGGAGTCATGGAATCCAACCTCTGCGCCGCGCTGTGACGTAATCGTCCTTCGAATCCAGCCTTCTAAGGACGCATCCTAGGTTTTCGAACACAACATACACTATATTGCCAAAAGTATTTGCTCACCTGCCTTGACTCACATATGAGCTTAAGTGACATCCCGTTCCTAATCCATAGGGTTCAATATGACGTCGGTCCACCCTTTGCAGCTAGAACAGCTTCAACTCTTCTGGGAAGGCTGTCCACAAGGTTTAGGAGTGTGTTTATGGGAATTTTTGACCATTCTTCCAGAAGCGCATTTGTGAGGTCGCACACTGATGTTGGACGAGAAGGCCTGGCTCTCAGTCTCCGCTCTAATTCATCCCAAAGGTGTTCTATCGGGTTGAGGTCAGGACTCTGTGCAGGCCAGTCAAGTTCATCCACACCAGACTCTGTCATCCATGTCTTTATGGACCTTGCTTTGTGCACTGGTGCACAGTCATGTTGGAAGAGGAAGGGGCCAGCTCCAAACTGTTCCCACAAAGTTGGGAGCATGGAATTGTCCAAAATGTCTTGGTATGCTGAAGCATTCAGAGTTCCTTTCACTGGAACTAAGGGGCCAAGCCCAGCTCCTGAAAAACAACCCCACACCATAATCCCCCCTCCACCAAACTTTACACTTGGCACAATGCAGTCAGACAAGTACCGTTCTCCTGGCAACCGCCAAACCCAGACCCGTCCATCAGATTGCCAGATGGAGAAGCGCGATTCGTCACTCCAGAGAACGCGTCTCCACTGCTCTAGAGTCCAGTGGCGGCGTGCTTTACACCACCGCATCCGACGCTTTGCATTGCACTTGGTTATGTATGGCTTGGATGCAGCTGCTCGACCATGGAAACCCATTCCATGAAGCTCTCTGCGCACTGTTCTTGAGCTAATCTGAAGGCCACATGAAGTTTGGAGGTCTGTAGTGATTGACTCTGCAGAAAGTTGGCGACCTCTTCGCACTATGCGCTTCAGCATCCGCTGACCCCGCTCCGTCAGTTTACGTGGCCTACCACTTCGTGGCTGAGTTGCTGTCGTTCCCAAACACTTCCATTTTCTTATAATACAGCTGACAGTTGACTGTGGAATATTTAGGAGCGAGGAAATTTCACGACTGGATTTGTTGCACAGGTGGCATCCTATCACAGTTCCACGCTGGAATTCACTGAGCTCCTGAGAGCGACCCATTCTTTCACAAATGTTTGTAAAAACAGTCTGCATGCCTAGGTGCTTGAATTTATACACCTGTGGCCATGGAAGTGATTGGAACACCTGATTCCAATAATTTGGATGGGTGAGCAAATACTTTTGGCAATATAGTGTATGTGTAGATCAGCTCAGCATTTAAGAGAGGGTGGAAGCAGTCACCAACAGACGCAGCTGGTTAATTATGTTGAAGGGCTGTGCATGTGTGAGGCGGGGGCTGTAACGTGCAGACCTGTAGTGAGATGTAAACACCGACCACAACAGTTAAGGAGGAATCCTTCCTTGAACAAAATGATTTACGGCCTAACCCCATTAAAAAAAAACATTCCAGGTGAGGACGACGTGTCTCCGCTAACGCTGTGACATCAGCACACCAACAGCAACACGCTTCTATCATCACTGGAATATTACAAATGAAACCAGATGAAATGACTTCATCTGTTTCGATTCCAGTGAAGCAAGCCTTGATATTTATGATGTTGATTGTCTTTAACATCTGTTTGAATGAGGCTTAGTGTTGCAATCATTTAGGACACGTGTTTCATCAATAACTGATTAATTCTGATGGAGATCAGAAACTCTGTGACAAACTGTAAATCCATCAGAAGTGAAAACTTCATCATGTCTTTAACATTTAATTGCTTATTTATCCAAGGATGGAAGGAAGGATGGATGGACAGACCGACCAACCAAGAGACAGATAGATAGATAGATAGATAGATAGATAGATAGATAGATAGATAGATAGATAGATAGATAGATAGATAGATAGATAGATAGATAGATAGATAGATAGATAGATAGATAGATAGATAGATAGATAGATAGATAGATAGATAGATAGATAGATAGATAGATAGATAGATAGATAGATAGATAGATAGATAGATAGATAGATAGATAGATAGATAGATAGATAGATAGATAGATAGATAGATAGATAGATAGATAGATAGATAGATAGATAGATAGATAGATAGATAGATAGATAGATAGATAGATAGATAGATAGATAGATAGATAGATAGATAGATAGATAGATAGATAGATAGATAGATAGATAGATAGATAGATAGATAGATAGATAGATAGATAGATAGATAGATAGATAGATAGATAGATAGATAGATAGATAGATAGATAGATAGATAGATAGATAGATAGATAGATAGATAGATAGATAGATAGATAGATAGATAGATAGATAGATAGATAGATAGATAGATAGATAGATAGATAGATAGATAGATAGATAGATAGATAGATAGATAGATAGATAGATAGATAGATAGATAGATAGATAGATAGATAGATAGATAGATAGATAGATAGATAGATAGATAGATAGATAGATAGATAGATAGATAGATAGATAGATAGATAGATAGATAGATAGATAGATAGATAGATAGATAGATAGATAGATAGATAGATAGATAGATAGATAGATAGATAGATAGATAGATAGATAGATAGATAGATAGATAGATAGATAGATAGATAGATAGATAGATAGATAGATAGATAGATAGATAGATAGATAGATAGATAGATAGATAGATAGATAGATAGATAGATAGATAGATAGATAGATAGATAGATAGATAGATAGATAGATAGATAGATAGATAGATAGATAGATAGATAGATAGATAGATAGATAGATAGATAGATAGATAGATAGATAGATAGATAGATAGATAGATAGATAGATAGATAGATAGATAGATAGATAGATAGATAGATAGATAGATAGATAGATAGATAGATAGATAGATAGATAGATAGATAGATAGATGGATGCTGATCTAGTTTGGGTTCCTTTAATTCGCTCCAGATGGTTTTCATCAGCAGGGATGAAGAGAAAGGTCAACTGAGGACAGTGCTGGTGGGATAGTAAAGAGCTCTGTGGGGATTCGTCTTCTTGCTGTTGAGAGGATAAAAGTCAATGACTCTCTGAGACATTCAGCCCACTGAGGTCTGAGAACAATGGAGGTTATTTTCCACTCCTGGCTCTGTGCTGCTGCTGCTGCTGCTGGGGGGTCTTGGAAAAAGGCTGGATTTCCTCATCTGCCTCTTTGCCAAACAAAACAGTTAACCAGACCCTGAAAAGCAGAACTGCTGATTTAGATCATTCCACTGCAGGAAATAGTTCCCATCAGCTTCTATCAAGTACCTGATTGATGTCTGACATGCTGCACTTTGGAGCTTGTTCGGGACTAAGGACTAAGTCCTCAAAGCTTCTCTGACTAGAAAAAGAAGCTCTCTTTAACATGGATTGACAGACACTGACCTCAAATTGTTAAATGCTGATAACATCACAAGGTTACCATCACGGGAGAAGAACGTAAGGTGGAGGAAATGTATAAATACCTCAGTGTTCACTTAGAAAATGGAATGGACTGGAGATGCAACTGTGAGGTGTCTACAAGTAGGGACAGAGCAGCTTGTACTTCTAGAGAAAGGTTAGATGGAAAAATGCTGCATATCTCCTCTAAGTCTGTTGTGAAGGGTGTGATCTTGACCTAATAGCTGCATGTTTGTTTCCTGAAGTGAACCAACTAAGGTTGGTTCACTTCAGGAAACAATATAAGTGCAATTCTAAAAATCTAAAGACCTTGCTCTTGGTTTTTGAGAGTCCAGTGTTGGTCTTGGTCTAGGAGGGTATGGTATTGGTCCTTGTCATGGAGGGTCTGGCCTTGCTGTTGGCTCTTTAGGGTACCGTCTTGGTTACAGAGGGTAGGTCTTGGCCACGGATGATACAGTCTTTGTCTTGGAGGGTTAGGTCCTGGTTTTGGAGGGTCCAGCCTTGGTCTTGCACTTGAATGGGCTGGTCTTGGTGGGTCTGGTCTTGGTTTTGGCAGGTCTGGTCTTCGCCTTGACCACAGAGGGTCTTGTCTTGGCCTTAAGACCTGGCCTAAGACGGTCCAGTGTTGGTCTTAGAGGGGCTTGTCTTGGATGGTCCAGTCTTGGTCTTGCGCTTGGGGAGTTTTTCTTACATGAGCATGATGCAATTGCCCCCCTGAGAACAGTCTGGACGCACAGCCTCTGCACTACGTCGTGCACCCCCGAATGATTGTAACTGCTCAGCCCAGTGTTGTAAGGTTCTGAAGACTGAAAGTTTGTATTCCAGTGGGTGGTGTGAGTCAGAAAGAATATGTTGGTCTGTGTGAGTAGATTTCCTTTACACTTTCGTGTTGAGGTATGGGGCATTGCAGGTGAACAAAGGAGCCAAAGACCCCCATTCCAAAGGGGTGGACCCATTCGTCCGGTTCAATTTGCATGTTCTCTAGGCAAAAAAAAAAGGCTTTGTTGGTCTAATCTATAAAGCCTCGATCTCAACGCTATTTCTGACATTTTGAATTAAAAAGAGCTTCCTGGATGGAAGAGAAACGTCTTCAAACTTGGAAACAAAGTCCAGTGGATTGATTTTTTTTGGTCTGTCTGTATGTCTTGAATTCTGGGGCCTCTGTCCTAAGCCTTGACAGCTCAAGTGACCAAGATGTAATTGAGAGAATCCGGTAATTTTTCAAAATAGAAGAATTTACAATATAAAAGATTATTCAGACTCAGAGAATTAAAACAATTAATTATTACTCAGTTGGCGGGCGGCCTGGTGCCAAATGGTGGACCGATGGTGTAAAGCACTTCAATCGGCTCACAAACGATGTGCAAAGACCGGTGCAACTACCCAGCCCTGGAGCATATCTCAGCCTTCCAAAGGACAGATCTACAAGTTGCAGGATAATGACCCTCCAACACTGGAAATCACCCACCACAGATTTAAAGAGATAATTCACACATTTTTCAGTTGTATGGGACAAAACAATTTTTTTTCCTCACTTCAGTAAATTGAATTTCATTTGTACGAATTGGTCGCACCTAATTTAGACTTATATAGCAGCCCCTCATGTCAGTAAACACTGATGTCAACTTTGCAGATGTTTTAGACCCAGATTACAACTGTTCCCTTTAGGAAGAACCATCAGCTGTCAAAGCGCCTGAGGAAACTAACCCTGCAAGACTGCAACCGTATGCTTCGGTTCCACATTATCTTCCTTGCTGGACTGGGAAACAGAACCTTAAACGGCACTAAATGCAGTTTGGATCAAGGATCATCAGGATAATAAACTCAGCCTCCTAAGTTTAAGTTTTAAACTAGTTGTAACTCAGCTATTAAATGTTTTGAATATTTTATCTGCTTGAATTCATGTCACTGATGTCAGATTTTATAATAAGCGCCTCAGGTTTAATTTTAAATATAATCTATAGTTACAGTGAACAGTTTTTTTCCCAGCAATTTTCAATTCAATTTCAATTCGATTCAGTTTATTTATATAGCGCCAAATTCACAACACATGTCATCTCAAGGCACTTTACAGTTCAACCAGATCATACAGTCAAATTGATACAAAGTTTTCTATCTAAGGAAAACCAGTTGATTGCATTGACTCATTGACTCTTCAGCAATCCCTCACACTAAGCATGCTTGCAGCGACAGTGGAGAGGAAAAACCTCCTTTTAACAGGAAGAAACCTCCAGCAGAACCAGGCTCAGTGTGAGCGGCCATCTGCCGAGGCCGACTGGGGTTCAAGGAGACAGAAGCAGAGATACAAAAAGCAGCTGTAAAAGGCGGCCCCGTCCAGGAAACACACAGCCTGGCAGACGAGCTCCAAGGCAGCTCCCATGCCAGAGGATGAAGAGAGCACATCCACCCAGCCACGGCCAGAGAAACAGGACCACACTGGAAAACAGGCCAATCTCCAACATCTACAAACAAGGGTGTTGATGGAAGCAGCACAGCTGATGTTTCTTTCCTGGATGACGTCACAGCCAAACAGGAACAGACGAGGCAAAGCTACTCTGAGGAAAAGCAGAGAGAGCAGAACGTTAGAGATTGAACTAACAGATTCTGCAGAATAGGAGAACAGAGAGAGAATGAAGCAGAAAGATGAAAAAGGGGTCCCTATGTCCTCCAAAAGTCTAAGCCTATAGCAGCATAACTTTAAAGACAGCTCAGGATAACCTGAGCCACCCTAACTATAAGCTTTATCAAAAAGGAAAGTTTTAAGCCTAGTCTTAAAAGTAGACAGAGTGTCTGCCTCACGGACTAAAACTGGTAGTTGGTTCCACAGGAGAGGAGCCTGATAACTAAAAGATCTGCCTCCCATTCTACTTTTAGAAATTCTAGGAACCACTAGTAAACCTGCAGATTGAGAGCGAAGTGCTCTGTTAGGAACATAAGGAACAATCAGATCTCTGATATCAGATGGAGCTTGGCCATTTAAGGCTTTATATGTGAGAAGGAGGATTTTAAATTCTATTCTGGATTTAACAGGAAGCCAATGAAGAGAAGCCAGGATAGGAGAGATATGATCTCTCTTTTTAATTTTCATCAGAACTCTGGCTGCAGCATTTTGGATCAGCTGAAGGCTTTTAACTACAGTTTGTGGACTTCCTGATAGTAAAGAATTACAATAGTCCAGCCTTGAAGTAACAAATGCATGGACTAGTTTCTCAGCATCACCCCTGGACAGGAGATTTCTAATTTTTGCAATATTCCTCAGATGAAAGAAGGAAATTCTAGAAACCTCTTTGATCTGGGATTTAAATGACAGGTCCTGATCAAAAATAACACCAAGATTTTTTACTTTATTATCTGAAATCAGTTTAATCCCATCCAAATGAAGTGACTGGCTAATCAGCTTCTTTTTCAGAGACTCTGGTCCAAAGACTATAACTTCTGTTTTGTCTGCATTCAGAAGCAGAAAGTTAAGAGTCATCCAGGTTTTTATGTCTTCAAGACATGCCTGTAATCTATGTAATGGGTTAGCTTCATCTGGATTATAGACAGATATAGCTGGGTATCATCAGCATAACAGTGGAAATTAATCCCATGCTGTCTAATAATTCTACCAATTGGGAGCATGTATAAAGTAAAGAGAATTGGTCCTAGCACTGATCCCTGTGGTACTCCACAGGTAACCTTTGAGCGTGTTGAAGATCTATCATTAACATAAACAAACTGAATTTGATCAGATGGATCAGATTTAAATCAGTCTAGTGCTGTTCCTTTAATTCCAACAAAATATTCAAGTCTTTCTAAAAGAATATTATGGTCAACTGTATCAAATGCAGCACTAAGATCCAACAGGACGAGCACAGATACAAGTCCATTATCTGAGGCCATGAGAATATCATTAGTGACTTTCACCAGAGCTGTTTCAGTGCTATGATGAGCTCTAAAGCCAGACTGAAACTCTTCAAAAAGTTCATTATGGTGTAAGTGGTCGCAAACTTGTTTGGCAACTACTTTCTCAAGAATTTTGGATAAGAAAGGAAGATTGGATATAGGTCTATAATTAACCAAGTCATCTGGGTCAAGAGACGGTTTCTTAAGCAGAGGTTTATTTACAGCAACCTTAAAAGCTTTAGGTACATATCCCTGTAACAGAGATAGATTAATCACATCTAAAATGGAGGAGGAGATCAAAGGGAATACCTCCTTAAATAACCTGGTTGGAACTGGATCTAACATACAAGTTGAAGGCTTAGATGAAGACAATAATTTTGCTAATTCAGAAAGTTCAACTGGATCAAAGCAGTCTAAACCCGGTTCAGATTCCATGACTACCTCAGGTACAATCGCGGATATTTTAATTTTAATCTTTTCATCTGAAGAGACCCAACAGAACCATTAAAACCACCAGAGTTCAGCAGAGCTCTGCTGCAGCGCTGTTGCCTAAATGTTTTTGGGCTGAACTTGGATCAGTAAAACTCTCCAAAAAAAAAAAACGTTGATCATGGGCCAGGTGCTGGTTAGAGGACAGGGAAGTTCAGAACTGGATCGTTGAGATCCGGCTCTGATGACGTTACTGCAAACATCTAGAGGTTTTAACCACTTTTCCAGCCGGATGGCTGTGCAGGGTTCAGACAGCTGCTGCAGCCACAGGTTATCTGTGTGTGGAACAGTGTTGATCCAAAACAACCAGATGCATCAAACCATTCGGGAAAGCAGACTGGAGATCCACATTTGAAGATCCTCACTCTGCTACTCTGGATGCTAAAATAATAATGTGTTTCCTTTGTCCTTGAGATGTGATCTTGCAGCAGACTCCTGCAAAGAGCTGCTGGCTCTCCTGAGCTTTCTTTTGTATCTTCGATGTCGAACTCTGAATCATCCTCAATGCACTGGATCGCTAACCTGACTCTGCCAGATGGATTTACTCCGCATATCCATCTGGAAACCTTCCGCTGAAGTAATTTTGGGAAGGGGGGAAAATACTGGTTAGCTGATTGGCCTATGTTGGTGATAGACGGGCCAAATAAACCAATCAGATCAACGAAGCATATGACGTACTAACAGAGCGACGACGAAGAGGAGCCAATTGATAGATCAAACTCTTGCCGAAACCAGTTGGGAGAAGAGCAAAGACATCTTTTCCTCTGAGAAAAGCCTCCAGAGCAGTGTTTTGCTCTTCTTTCAGTGAAGAAATACTCTGTAATTCCGATAAAACTTGCTCCATAGCCACGCTAACGCTAGTTTCATCGGCTGAAGCCGCCATGTTCTTTAGACTGAACTGTGGCGCTTCTCGTTGCGTCACACCTCAACCCGCCTCAAAGCCAACGCTGATTGGACGTTCGTTTGGTGAACGGCTCCAAATTTTCTTCAACGGAGAGTCTCCAGACTGATCTGCGAGTGAAACCTTGAAAGCTCGCGAGATCAGGATGGTCTCACGAGGCTACTGGATGGCATTTACAGCGCTCAGCTTTGGTTTGGATGAACACGTTTTTGTCTGAGAGTGTTTTTGGGTTTGACATTCAATGGTTTATAATGTTGAGAAAATATGGAATATCAATGTTTTTCCATGTCCCTGTTATCTCTGTGGGTCTGTCTCTCTATGTTTTTCTGTGTTAGCTGCAGTCATATTGTTCCTGCTAGTTTATTTGGTCGATTTAACAAATGCCCAGTTTGGACAACCACATGCTTCAAAGGAGCTCCTGACATATTTGCATTCTTTTCATTTCTCATCTGCAACTGAGGGAGCTTTGATAGAGCTCTGATAAAATCTTTGTTTTTCTGTGTGAAAAACACAGAAAAACAAAGAAACCCACTTCAAAACAAATGTTCTGTTTGACCAAGAAACAAAGAAATCGTGAGTCAATCTTAGCACATCCTACACCAGGTGGGGAGCCTTTTAGGACCACCTTGGACTAGATACTTTTTCTCACACATGTTTGTTGTTCTATTTGAAAGAGAATTAAGGCAAATCATAATAGATAAAGGTGAAAATATTGTGTTGCTGCTTACATTTTCTATTATAGCCCCCAATATTTTTCAGATGAGACTTTGCATTAGTGGCACACCTAATCTTAGGGTGCATAGCTGATTACCTGATCCTGGCCTGTTTCTGTCTCTGGACTCCTGAGTTTGGTTTGTCCCGGTCTGTTTCTGCCTGTTCCTGTGTTCGGATTGCTGTTTGGATTCTGTCTGTTAAGCACACTGGATCTGTCCCCTGACCCCAGCTTGGATTCCGCTTCGGTACCTCTCCGTCTCTCTGATCTACTGGCCTCCCTTTAGATACTTCTACTCTTCCTCATCTGCCAGCTTCAGCTGGTCAGTCTGCTCTGCCTCCCTCCCAGAACTCTCTGGGCGCTCCTGCTGCATGCTGTGGAGAAATCATATGATTGGTTTCCACTCCTTCCTCTGGGAACGAACAGAACTTAAGAACCAGGTTAGTGACTCACATGCTCGTTATCGTTCCCTGTCTGAGTTCCATGGTCAGTAACCTGAGTATCTATCTCTACAGAGATTCCAGTAAGCTCACAAGCCACAGTGTACTGAGCAATCAATAAAGCTTTTCACTTTAAAACAAATCTGTTCTGCCTGCCTGAATTCAGGGTCCAACTTTCTGAGCCTTGACAATTCTTGTGTTTTGTTCTTAGTTATTGCTTGATTTGTTCATAAAGCCAATTGTCTATATTGACAATAACAAAGGAGGTATGATGCTGCACATGTGTGCATGGCTGAACAAGGAATTAGCCTACTGTGGCCAAGGTGGGTGATCTGTTCTCAGCATTGAACTGTCCCGAATGAGACATTGCTACTGTTCTCCTGTCAGTCCCAGTTATCAGGCAGCTCTTCTTCAGCAGGCGGTTCAGGTTTGTTCTGGTATGGCGGTTCATCCATTGCTCCTGCTAAGTCGTCACATGCTTCTCCCTGTTCAAGAAATACTTCTTCTGCCAGTGACAATAGCTGTTGCTGGCCACACAGCTCTCTGCAACTGCACTGTATTTGAGTTGTAGACCTGCTGCAGAATATATAATCACTGACTTACAGCTGCTTGCATCGAGTCAGTGACTTTATGCTGATTGCATCGAGTCATTAATATGCAACAGCTCATTATGTACAGAATTATTGACTTGCAGGTGATTACATTGAGTCACTGACTCGTCTCGTCTACCACGACTCCTTTAGGAAAAGCATTTAGCGACAGTAGAGAGGAAAACTCCACTTTTCTCCAAATCAGATCTGTCATGATACTCTTCTTAATCATCCTAAGATGATTTTTTTCTCCTTTTGAACTTTCCATAATCCAACAGGTGTGATCTACCTAGATGAACTCAATATTTCCATGACAATCTGTGAGATGCTGGCCCCATTGTCCTCCACATAGTCATTGGGACAGACAGAGGACAGCTTCTACTGTCCTGCTGGGTGATAATGACCTCTAGAACAAAGGAGACGCTCCAAGGGGGGCTGAGAATCCCCAAATACGAGTCGCAACGGAACCTGGAGGGGTCCCAGAGCATTCCTCGGTCCTGGTCATCATCAGCACACCTCCTCTTCTTCCCCTGCTAGAGCATGCTCTGAGCACACTTTGAAAATGTTTGCTCAAGGAGGCCTCAAAGTTGTATTAGTTATATATATATATATATATATATATATATATATATATATATATATATATATATATATATATATATATATATATATATATATATATATATTCAGCAACACAAACACAGGAATGTAGAATCAGCGAACTCCATTCCTCAGATCTTGGGACTTGTTAAATCTGAACCTTAAGGGTACAGACAGCCAATCCTAGATGTTCTCCAGCAAAAGATGTGAGAAGCATGATTCCTGTCATCAAAAACATCAGAACCTATAATCATCCTCAGCTGCTCACATTTTTCTGTCTGCAGCCTCCAGGATTGAAGGTTCTGACAGCATTACCACACAGTCAAAAGGGTCTTTTCCTGGAAGACTCATTGCACAACCAGAACCAGAACCACTCATCTTCTGGAGTTTATCCACTCAAAGCAAAACCATACATCTCGATGACAATGCGGTCTTGGACCAGAACCATAGTGACTGTGATTTGAAGGAGAATAAATCTGCTCAGTTAATCTCCAAACCAAACCAACTTCAAACCAAAACAACCGAATCCAGAAGCTTTTCCATCCAGAGGGAAAAGGATCATTGGATATAGAAATACCGCTCACAGCCTGAGGACATTAATACTCCTGCTTTTCTGGAACACATCAGCAAGTTGTTTTTAAAAGCTGACTACATACTTCAAGGGAACCTGGAAATAGTTTCTTGTTCCTGATATTCTAGGAAGAAGAAAAAACTTGGTTTTGCCTCCAAGTATTCATAATCCTGGAGAAACTCACTCCGTCCCACTTTAACACACATCACTGAAGATCAAATGAGAGCAGGCAGAGGAGGTGTGCCCCTGGTTCAACCCCAGTATGGTAGTCAGACGATTGATTCTTCAGACTACATTAGAGTTCAGATCAAGATAACCCAATTCAATTCTTAAATAGCTGTTCTATTCTTTTTTTTTTTTTTAGCTTTATTTTCCAATAAGTATCCATTAAGTAGTGACCAGTTCTTTGGATCATCCCCCTCCTGCAGAACCCAAAGCTTCTCCAGCTAACGATTTGCTAACGTTCACCTTAAAAGGCCCGACTGTACGATCCCCGATTGGCAGGTGGCAGTTAGACACTGAACGCCCCTCATCCCCTCATCCCCCCCTGTACAGGTGCTGGTCATAAAATTAGAATATCATGAAAAAGTAGATTGATTTCAGTAATTCCATTTAAAAAGTGAAACTTGTATATTATATTCATACATTACATACAAACTTATATATTTCAGATGTTTATTTTGTTTAATTTTGATGATTACAAATGACAACAAATGAAAATCTCAAATTCATCATATCAGAAAATTAGAATATTACTGAAGACCAATAAAAACAAAGGATTTATAGAAATGTTGGCCAACTGAAAAGTATGAACATGAAAAGTATGAGCATGTACAGCACTCAGTATTTAGTTGGGCCTCCTTTGGCCTGTATTACTGCAGCAATGCGGCGTGGCATGGAGTCGATCAGTCTGTGGCACTGCTCAGGTGTTATGATAGCCCAGGTTGCTCTAATAGTGGCTTTTAGCTCTTCTGAATTGTTGGGTCTGGTGTATTGCATCTTCTTCTTCACAATACCCCATAGATTTTCTATGGGGTTAAGGTCAGGAGAGTTTGCTGGCCAATTAAGAACAGGGATACCATGGTCCTTCAACCAGGTACTGGTAGCTTTGGCACTGTGTGCAGGTGCCAAGTCCTGTTGGAAAATGAAATCTGCATCTCCAAAAAGTTGGTCAGCTGCAGGAAGCATGAAGTGCTCTAAAACTTCCTGGTATGTGGCTGCGTTGACCCTGGACCTCAGAAAACACAATGGACCAACACCAGCAGATGACATGGCACCCCAAACCATCACTGACTGTGGAAACTTTACACTGGACTTCAAGCAACGTGGATGAAGTGCCTCTCTTCTTTTCCTCCAGACTCTGGGACCTTGATTTCCAAAGGAAATGCAAAATTTACTTTCATCAGAGAACATGACTTTGGACCACTCACCAGCAGTCCAGTCCTGTTTCTCTTTAGCCCAGGCAAGACGCTTCTGACGCTGTCTGTGGTTCAAGAGTGGCTTGACACAAGGAATGCGACAGCAGAAACCCATGTCTTTCATACGTCTGTGTGTGGTGGTTCTTGAAGCACTCACTCCAGCTGCAGTCCACTCTTTGTGAATCTCCCCCACATTTTTGAATGGGTTTTGTTTCACAATCCTCTCCAGGGTGCGGTTATCTCTCTTGCTTGTACACTTTTTTCGACCACATCTTTTCCTTCCCTTCGCCTCTCTATTAATGTGCTTGGACACTGAGCTCTGTGAACAGCCAGCCTCTTTAGCGATGACCTTTTGTGTCTTGCCCTCCTTGTGCAAGGTGTCGATGGTCGTCTTTTGGACAACTGTCAAGTCAGCAGTCTTCCCCATGATTGTGTAGCCTATAGAACTAGACTGAAAGACCATTTAAAGGCTTTTGCAGGTGGTTTGAGTTAATTAGCTGATTAGAGTGTGGCACCAGGGGCCATCAATTTTGAACCTTTTCACAATATTCTAATTTTCTGATATGATGAATTTGAGATTTTCATTTGTTGTCATTTGTAATCATCAAAATTAAACAAAATAAACATCTGAAATATATGAGTTTGTATGTAATGTATGAATATAATATACAAGTTTCACTTTTTAAATGGAATTACTGAAATCAATCTACTTTTTCATGATATTCTAATTTTATGACCAGCACCTGTATAGTACATGAGCGCCAGGATGCACCATGAGCCCCCCCCCCCCCCCCCCCCCCCGAAGCTGTGAGGCCTGCAGAGCTTTGGATCTTCCTGGATACGTCTCAGATGAACTCTTGGAGAAATTCGGGTAGTTCTGCATCTCCTGGGAAGGCTCTCTACAATTCCATCTCTGCATGATCATAGATAAATAGATAGATAGATAGATAGATAGATAGATAGATAGATAGATAGATAGATAGATAGATAGATAGATAGATAGATAGATAGATAGATAGATAGATATATACATAGATAGATAGATAGATAGATAGATATATACATAGATAGATAGATAGATAGATAGATAGATAGATAGATAGATAGATAGATAGATAGATAGATAGATAGATAGATAGATAAGATAGATAAGATAGATAGATAGATAGATAGATAGATAGATAGATAGATAGATAGATAGATAGATAGATAGATAGATAGATAAGATAGATAAGATAGATAAGATAGATAGATAGATAGATAGATAGATAGATAGATAGATAGATAGATAGATAGATAGATAGATAGATAGATAGATAGATAGATAGATAGATAGATAGATAGATAGATAGATAGATAGATAGATCTTTTCCAGCAACATGTCTGTATTTTCTACCTGGACACTGGAAAATCCCCCCCAACACTGGGAAAAAACTGAAGGAACTTGTTTCCTGAATCAGTTCCAGCCTGAATGCAGGAATGCAGATTCCTCCAAGCCTTCCTAGACATTCCTGACTAGAAGCTGCTCAGCTTGACTCAGGGCTCCGTTCAGACAAAACATCTTTCTTAACATCCTTGGTGGAAGTTTCTTTTAATAGCTTTACCTGACTTCATGACTCATTAACATTCCTCTACGCTCCTCACACCCCTCCCAACCCAATCCAACCCCACCACACACACACACACACACACACACACACACGCACACACACACACACACACACACACACACACACACATGTTGTGTCACAATATCCTTTCTGGGACCTTCCATTGACTTCCATTAATTTCCCACTAATTTATATGGCCTAACCGTGACCCTTGCCCTAACCCTAACCATTACCGACACATACCTATCCCTAAACCTAACCTAAACTCAATTCACACCTTAGTCCTAAACCCAACCCCCACCCCAAGAAGAGAAACTTTCCTTATGGGGACCAGTTGTTGGTCCCCACAAGTACCTATGAGTCCCCAAAATGTAGCATATCCTAGGAAATTGTCCCCACCAGGTATTAAAGACATGGCCACACATTACACACACTCATTCCAACCGTAGATCTAATCTTCGTACTAAAGTCGGAAGATTCACCTTACAGAGATGCCTCTTTGTCCTCAGCAGGGAGGTGAGTCGTCTTTCTGTGGACAGATTTATGCAAGTCATGATGTTGAGTTAATCCCCCAATCACACACTCACAGGGGGCTGAACATTTCCAGATGTGTGTCCTCTGGCTGCTCTCTGAAGCTCTGATAGTTGATACATGCTTGATGCAGCGTGAAGCTGGAGGACATGAAGACATGATGGATGCTGGAGGATTGCACAACAACCTGCTGAGTGTTTCACAACCGTTGAAGAAAAAAAAGTTCAAAGTTTTCTACAACGGGATAGCTGCTCATCTGTAATGTGGACTGGCATTAAAACACTGTTCTGCTTTGATCCAACCCAACAAACTCCTGTCAACAACAAACGGGTGTCCTGAGCCTCCATGAACAGCCAGAACCTCCAGGAGCATCTAGAATCCTGACGGACGGCTTGAAGGGATCGGTTCTGTTTAAAATGTCACATCAGCTGCGGGATGATTGGAATCACTGATGGTGATCAATGGGAAAACAGCAACACTTCATCTTAGTTTTCTCAGAGTCGAGCATGAATGATGAACATCTGCCAACATCTGGACCTCATTAGTTGGTCCTGCTGAGCCTCACTGGGTTTCCTTGAAGTTTGTTTAGCCCAAAACAATCCAGACCTCACACCGGATCGGAACACAGATCCACAGAAACATGCCATGCCAAAGCAGCAGCGCCAGAGGATAAAGAGCAACACCTTTATAACTGGAGATGGGTCATTTTGGTTCATTCAGCAGGACAGCAATCCAAAAAAACAATCTTCCAGGAACATCTCAGTCCCCAGAAACGGGAGTAATAAATCTGGAAATTAGAATTTTCTCCCTGCTCTCGATATCTATATAAGTCATTTTTTCTAAAAGTCAGTGCATTTGTTCTCAGATTGAGGAGGTAAAAGAGACATTTTGCCAATGGAACAAGACAATTTACACTTAAAGGTACACTATGCAACCAGTGTTGATTTTCCAGCGAGGCTCCCCCCAGAGGGCGAAAGTAAAAGTGCACTGTCGTAAATACGCTCAGCTGTTCTCCGGGTTTCTCCGTCAAGCCAGGCGCGGTTGTTTTGAGCTTAGCAGACAGGTGAACGCAACGAATCACCATGTCTACTGCGGTAAGTGACTATTTTGTTCCAATTTTCCAGTTTGAAAATTTAGCATGTTTCCGACACGGGCTTTCGCTGTTTTCTCGCTGGTTCCGCCATGATAACTGCACAAATATCGCCACTGCGCTAGCAACGAGCATGCCTTTCACTGGGTGCGTGTCGCAGTTCTCGCCGTAAAGCAAGACCGACTCTCGCGATCAGTGTTGGGCACGTTACTTTGAAAAAGTAATTAGTTATAGTTACTAGTTACTTCTCCCAAAAAGTAACTGAGTTAGTAACTGAGTTACTCCACAATAAAAGTAACTAGTTACTAGTAAAAGTAACTATTGCGTTACTTTTGCGTTTCTCGCCCCCGTAACCCTCCCCACCCAGCCCCCACCTTCTTGCAGCGTGTTTCCAAAGCCAGCTGAATAGAGCGGACGACAAAGACAAGAACCTGCAGAGAGTTTAGCATTTATTGCAACTCAACGTAAATGACATCAGGGGGGAACGCCATGTGAAGTTTTTAACAGGGCGTTCAGATCTGGTGAAATTAATAACTGGGGATGTCTAATTCTGAAATCCTGTGTGTTTGGGTTGTTATAGATACTGCAACATCTATCTATCTATCTATCTATCTATCTATCTATCTATCTAGATCTATACTCTGTGTGTGACATAAAATATGGATCTTCATCCCTGCCACAAAGGCCATCAAATAACGCAGAGTATCCATCCATCCATCCATCCATCCATCCATCCATCCATCCATCCATCCATTCATCCATCCATCCATCCATCCGTCCATCCATCCATCCATCCATCCATCCAGATTTCTCCCTTTCATTTGATCGTTCACGCTCTCCCTAGTTCTCCTGTGGGGCGAGCACAGGGCGGCTGTTGCGCGCCTTTAGCCAGCATGCGCGTTTCCTGTCGCTTGCGCGGTGAATCGTGCCGCCTGCGCTGTGCGTAGATGCAGGGGAAACCGTATCTGATGGGGAAACGCAGCTCAACGTAACACCGGTATTTCTGTGGAAAACGCTGTTTTGCTGCTGGAGTCCTCCTGACTCTCCATCTCTCTGTGTGTGCTGTACTTTAACACCCGCCAGCAGAAACACCCACCTACCCAACTGACAGACGGAATCTACCTATACATCAGCCAATCTCATCCTCCCCTCTCTCATGACAAGGCGCGCACGAGTCCTATCATGAAAAAAGGTTCATTGTGCGACCTGAGTAACGCGCAGTAACGGGGTGTCTGTTACAGTCAAAGTAATTAGTTAGATTACTCGTTACTAAAACAAGGTAACGGCGTTAGTAACGCCGTTACTTTCAACGCCGTTAGTCCCATCACTGCTCGCGATGCACGAGACTTCTGAGCCTGTGGGTGCGGGCCGAGGGCTCCTGCAATTGCAAGTACGGTGTTCCCCCTACAGACCACCAGGGCGGCCCGAGAAAACCTTTGTCCAACCTGAAATGACTCATTTATTCATCCAAAACGTTATGGAACACATTAATTAACTGAAAAATGTTGCATAGTATGCCTTTAAAATAAGAAAACACGATTGCATTCCCTTATTGTGCATATTGTCTATTATCTTATTTCAAGAGTTAAAATACTCATTCAATTGGCAAACTATCTCCTTTACCTACTGAAATGAATGGTAATTACACTTAATTTAAGACATTTTTACATATTTCTGGATCGTTTTTCCAGTGTGGATTCTCCAAACTTGGACTAGGAGAAGATCCAGTGCTGTCCGATTCTGTTGTCCAGATCTCGAACAGCAGGTGTACCAGCACCTGGACGCACGCTGTTTTGAGGAAAACGAGCAGTACCAAGACGGAGTTCACCAGAACCTCAGTGGGCAATGGAGGTTAGTGTTCAGTTTGTGTTCTGAGTGTGACTAATTGGACAGGCTGGACAACGTCCAGTCAATCAGAGTGTCTGGTGTCGTATTGTGAACATCAAACATTTAAGCAGGGATTCTCCACTTTCCCTGCAAAAACATGCATGAGGCACCAACAGAGACTGGAAGGGAGAGAGGGGGGAACGGGGGCCTGACTGAGTGCGTCTGTGAGGGAAATGGGGTTCATTTGTCTGCTGTGAAAACACAAAAGGCTTTCAGCTCATTACCTGGGTCACTGTGACCATGACGGGACAAACCGGGGAGGAAGGAGGATTTACCAAAAATACAACCAGCATGTTAAAGCGCTCCGGACTCAGTGGCACCATCAGATAAACAGAGAACTCAGGAATGTCATATCCTTCCATTAGCTGTATTTCACTACTGTCTTTCACTACTGTCACATGAACCCTGATGACTTTAAAGCAGCTTCAAGTGACATTTTAACCTTAAAGGTTATAGCTACAACTTGCTAATTACATGATGGGTTTTGAATACTTACAGAAGTAAGTTTCCCAAAGTAATCCCAAAGTAATCATTTGACTGAAAAAGGGTTTATAAATAACTTTCCTATAAATTTTGGCAGGTCCAACACATATGAATATTTACTACTGGTTACGATGCAAACATCGACATGAAAGGATTCTGCTCCAATAGGAATAGTAGGCTGAAGTCTAGGCTAGATCGTAGTAGCTCCATGACACAGCTGAGAAAATGCTTCTTCTCAATATCAAATTTCTCAGATTCAAGCCAAGAAAAACAAGAAATGAGGCAACACAGGGAGAGCATCGGTCAAGCTGTATAACATTGGTGCATACTTCAATTCAATTCAGTTTACTTATATAGCGTCAATTCACAGCACGTCATCTCAAGGCACTTTACAGAGACAAGTCAACCAGATCATACAGTCATTTCAAAGTTGACTCATTGACTCTTCAGCAATCCCTCACACAAAGCATGCTTGTAGCGATAGTGGAGAGGAAAAACTCCCTTTGAACAGGAAGAAACCTCCAGCAGAACCAGGCTCAGTGTGAGCGGCCATCTGCTGAGGCCCACTGGGGTTCAAGGAGACAGAAGCAGACATAGAAAAAGAAGCACAGATACAAAAGGCAACTGTCAACCAGCTCCACAGGCGGCCCCGTCCAGGAAACACACAGCCAGGCAGACGAGCTCCGAGCCAGCTCCCATGTCAGAGGATGAAGAGAGCACATCCACTCAGTCACAGTCAGAGAAACAGGACTACACTGGAAAACAGGCCAAGCTCCAACATCTAGAAACAAAGGTGTTGATGGCAGCAGCACAGCTGATATTTCTCTCCAGGATGGAGTCACAGCCAAACAGGAACAGACCAGATGAAGCTACTATGAGAAAAAGCAGAGAGAGCAGAACGTTAGAGATTGAACTAACAGATTCTGCAGAGTGGGAGAATAGAGATAGAATGAAGTGGAATGATGAAAAAGGGGTCCCTATGTCAGCCTACGGAAACCGCGGCAGACCAAACCAGATGAAAGTGCGCATTCAGCTCGGCAAAGAACTCATGCTCTTCCTCAACACTGAAGTCCTCAGACGTTTTTCTTTCGTTGTTTCTTTCTTTGCACAGGTAAACAGCACATTTCTTCTTCTACGCTTGCATTATCAAGAGCAGACGCTGAATGCGCACTTTCATCTGGTTTGGTCTGCCGCGGTTTCCGTAGGCTCGTGAACTCGCAGGCGCGCGCTTTTAGGAAATCCTATACACTACTGTTTATGCTCTAAAAACATTCTACATGACTTCGTTTCGAGTAAATTATGGACGCTACCCACTCAGGACACTTGGAATACATTGGACGAGCAGTATGGAGGAGTATTGACACGTTTTTTGTGGACTTTTATGGACCTTTCTGCCTCGGGCGCCATAGACCTCCATTATTTGAATGTCAGCAGACAGCAAGAAGCCTCCCAGATCTCCAGATGCATTTGAGATATCAAAAAAGTACTCCAGAGTGTTGTTCAGCATGGGGGTGAGTAGAAAATGAAGGCTAATCATGTTTTGGGTGTACTAGTCCTTTAAGGTAGCAGGTTTAGTTGCCATGTAGCGGCTGCTGTTTGTCTTCTAGACCACTGAGTTAAATGTCGTCTAATGGATCAATTTTTATAGCCTGACGTAGTCCTACTGAATTCTAGTCCAAATGAGTCTGATGCTGCTCTATAGAGCTGTGATTATGGGGCGTGTTTCGAACGAACCAGGAAAAAAAATGCCTCTGCACTCAATTGGATAGACCTACAACCAATAAGAGCAACGGAGTGCGTGACGTATGTTAAGCGACGCATAGTTGTTGTCAACAAAAATCAAAGCGTCCAGTTGCACGCCTAGAATAAGAAGATGAGCCTTGATCGCGTTTCTCTGTTCCTCTTTTAAAATTAATTTGCTGTCGATATCTTCTAGAACAGACCTAATAGCAGAATCTACTCACCTCAACTCTCCAGCGGCAGCCATTGTTGTTGTCACCCAAGCGCGCTTTGGTGACGTGGTTGATTACGTTACTGTTGATCATCTGTCCATCATCGTATAAAGCCCGCCCTGACAATTTGATTGGCCCGCCAGATATTGTGCGAGCATACTCGCGCTACTATTGAGCAATGCCAGACCGAACTTCCCGACCTCAAACGTTGTGGGCGGGACTAAGTTCGGAATGGCACCCAGGCTACCGTTTTTAGCTTAAAAGAGGAGAGTCTTGTGAGAGGAGATGTATCAGCGGTCAGAACCAACCCGATCATCAGGAACAGCTCGATCATTTGTTCCTTAAATCAGACGTTTCTCTCAGTAGGAAATTAAAATGGCTGCAGAGCAGTTTCCCTGACACCCTGAAACTTGTAGACTCAGCAGTTCGAACCGTTCTGCATTTAGTATGAAGCTGTGGACCAAAGAGTCATCAGATCATTCATCAGAATAAGAACAGACTCACACCCCCGCTCACACCAGCTCCTATTTAACCTCTGGTCCCTTTAGGCTGTTTGTTGGTTTGGGTCGGCTCTGCTTCCCTGTTTAAAATGGACAGGTCCCAGGGGAGATTGCTGATTTAGCACTTCATCAGAACAGGACAGAACATCTGCTGGAGAGTTCGGATTTCTGCCAAGCGCCGGACCAGCAACAAAGGAGAAAAATGCACTGAAACCATCCAGGAGATGTTTCACATTTGGGGGACAGAATCCTGCAGACAGAAAACCGGCTTTGGTGCTGAATACATGTGGAGGAGCTAAATTAAACTCCATAAAACTTCAAAACATAATAGAAACCTTCAAAGGTTGCCTACACTGAAGTTCTGTTGTCATGGACTGTGGTGTCGGAGAACCCTAAAGTCGACAGGAGGATATTTAATATTTTCAGCTCAGATCCAGTTTCTGTTCTGGGCTCATCTGGGTCCAGAAACAGCACAGAGAGTCGGGGGGGGGGCACTTAGGATGAACTGTGCCAAGGATTCAATGTTTTCTTTCCCCTCCAGCACCAGATGGATCTGAACGTTTCTCTGCCACTCACCTGGCCTCTGATTCACAGAGCTGATCTGCTACGCTCATTAAAACCAGGATTTCCAGGAAGACCTTTCCTCTGGCTCTGAAACTGCATCTGATGTGATGACAGGATTTCATTTATGCTTTTCTTCTGCTGGAACTGAAGCTTTATTAACAGAAATGTTCCAGGAGATTTATTTAGCTGGTTTTATGATGATCTGTTCCGATCAAAGATAACGTGCAGGGAAGACAATAAAAATCACTGTGAATAAAATATGTTCTAAGTCTGGGCTGAGGTCAGACATTATGCAATATTTTAACGGTCTGAATGACGGCTGTAAACTGCCTTCATAGCTGGGTGCTGTCTGCTGTGGATTAACATAATGGTTTGGATCGTAGCGGCGGTTACAGGTCTCCTCTTTACTGGTGGAAACTGAGAACTTGGATAAATGTCTGCTGGTGTAGAAGGCTACATGTTTAAATAGGATCTTGAAGAAGGTTTGGAGATGTGAGAATAAACATTTCTCTCTGATCTTCATGTGATCTTGTGTGTTTCAGGTTAACCTGAAGCTCTCAAGCTGCTCTTGTATTTTCAAGGATCTTACCTGCCTCACCGTACCACAGTCCCAGTTTGACTCTCTCAGCTCCACCATCAGCCTGCTCCACTCTCACGCCCGCTTAGCTGCCTATGATAGGGAACACAGTGATGGGAGAGATCATACCTGTCCCTCAGTCCCTGACAATGATTTTAATTCTATTCAGTTTATTTCTATAGCTCCAATTCACATCATGTCATCTCAGGTCACTTTCCAGTTCACCAGATCATCCAGTCAGATTGATTCAAAGTTTTCTATCTAAGGAAAACCAGCTGATTACATCGACTCATCTTCAGCAATCCCTCACACTAAGCATATGGCTGTACCTGCAGGCTACAGTAGTAAAACAAAAAAACCCTGATTAAAGCCACATTTAAAAAATATTTTATATCTCTAAACATCCCACAATAAGTCTCATTTTTTAACCCCGAACATTTCAGCCTGTGCCCCTAAAATTAACACTAAAATGCCCTATAACTACTTCACTGTATATTTATTAATAGACGTACATTTAAAGTAATTATGTAAATTTTATTATTTTTCTATCTTTTACAATTTCATTGTATAGATAATATTATGTACCTTTGATGTAAACCGTCGATCTAAGGAAAACCAGCTGATTGCATCGACTCATTGACTCTTCAGCAATCCCTCACACTAAGCATGCTTGTAGCGACAGTGGAGAGGAAAAACTCCCTTTGAACAGGAAGAAACCTCCAGCAGAACCAGGCTCAGTGTGAGCGGCCATCTGCTGAGGCCCACTGGGGTTCAAGGAGACAGAAGCAGACATAGAAAAAGAAGCATAGATACAAAAGGCAACTGTCAACCAGCTCCTCAAAGATTGCAGTGGCTTGAAGGCAACACTAATTATTTGAGAACATTGAAATGATTTAATAAAGTTAAAGAGAGATAAAATCACTGATTAAATAATAAAATGAAAGTTATGATGAAAATGTAGCCAATAATTAGCCCTGTCAAATGTCACCTGACACATACAAGGTCTTAATCACTATAAAAACAACTGAAGGTTTAATCACTTTTACAGTTTTTTTGGGAGTTTATTCTTTATTAGTGGATCATAGGAACTATGGCTGCTTCTCCTTTTTGGTTCCAGTTCTGGGAATGCAGAGTAGATTTGATCCAATAGACCTGAGAGGTCTGGCTGTCGATCAACCGACTACAAGACTATAGTGTGTTTTGAAACTAAGCCATTCAGTGATTTATAGACTAATATAAGTATTTTAAGGTCTATTCTCTGAGCTATAGGAGGCCAGTAGAGAACTTTACCACTAGGCTGATGTTCTCCACTTTCTTAGTTCTAGTGAGGATGCAGGCAGCAGCATTCTGGACCAGCTGCAGCTGTCCATGATGATCCAATGATTAACTTTTTGCTTTTGCTGGTTGCTTCATGAGCAAAACATGAATTATATACTCAAGGTTCTGGGTTTGATTCCTGGCCCGGGGTCTTTCTGCATGGAGTTTGAATGTCATACGCATATGTGTGGGTTCTCTCCGGGTTCTCCAGTTTCCTCCCACAGTCCAAGGACATGACTGACAGGTAATTGCTGTCTGTAAATTGTCCTTAGGTGGGAGTATCTGTGTGCATGGTTGTATGTCTTTGGTTGTCTCTGTATCCCCCTACAGACCAGAAGATCAGAGAGCCCATTTGTTATGGTTGTCATTTGTTGTGACTCTGAGTTTTCAGTTTTCTGTTATCAGTTGCTTTTATTTTCAATGATATTCTAGGATTCTTTAGTTACTCTCTGTTGCCCCCTTGTGATTGTTTTCTTTCCCCTTGGATTCCCTCTTGCCAGTTCCACCCACACCTGCTCCTCATTCAGCTCGTTAGTCCATCCTTTGTTCTGTTCTCCTTAAATACTCCACCTCTGCAGTCACTCAGTGCTGGTTCCTTCTCGTTGCTGTATTGTCTACTCAGCTCATCTCTCCCCGGCTCCTCAGACATGTTTTTCCCCCTGATTTCTCCATGGCTTTGGTTTGTTTAATATTTTTGGATTTCTGCCTCTGCTACCTATGGTCTGCAATTAAACCTCTAAGAACTCATCTCTGCTTCACTCGTCTCAGCATCTGGGTCTTCGAACCACCTCACCACCCATTGTTGACACGATGAGGTACAGAAGGGGAATCCAAGCTGGTTTCAGAAGAACAGTCCAAGTTCGGTAATCCAGAAGAATCCTGGAATCAGTCCAGAACAGAGCAGATTAACAGAGCAGAGAGCAAAGCAAAACCCAGGATCCAGAAACAGATCACAATCAGATAATCAGAACAAAGATCAGAGAGCTAGAGTGACTCACACCAAACAGCTTGAATAATCTGGCTCTGGTAGCTGGAAAACATGCAGCATATGTAGGAGCTGGAAACAGGTGGAAAAGATAAGCAGTAATGAGAAACCGGGCAGAGTTAAACAGGTGAGTGGAATGAGCATCCAGCCAGACACCAACGCCAGGACCATGACAAAAACCAGACAAAACCTTTTTTAGTTTTAGTCGACTAAAACTGACTAAAACTATCACATATAGTAATGACTAAAATGTCACTAAAACTAATAATAATTTCGTCCTGAAGACTCAGACTAAATCTAACATGGCTGTCTAAAACTACACTGGAAGAGATAAATACTGTTGAATGCTGCACTAAGATCCAATAAAACCAGAATTTTGTTTCCTCCACAATCTGCATCTATGTGATGAGCAGGAAAACCTGACTGGAAGACATTGTAACGATCTTGGTTCTGTTGTTTTCTCTAAGTTTTCAGTTTCAAGTTCATCCAGGTTTTTCCTTGTTTTCTAGCTTTATTGGTGTCTGGGTTCATTTAAGTTGCTTAAGGTTTTCTGTCTGTCCTCTGTTGCCCCGTTGTGATCTTTTCCCTTGGCTTCCTCATCAGCTCTCGTCACACCTGCTCCCTATCAGCTCATTAGTCCTGCCTTTGTTCAGTCAGCCATAAATACACTCCATCTTTGCTGGTCCCTCGTCTTATTTCATCCTACCCAGGCTCCTCATGACTTTTTCCCCTGATGTCTCCATGGTCCTGGTTAGTGTTCAATTCTTATGTTGGATTTTTGGATTCCTGTTTTTTTTGCCTGATTTTTTTTTCATTAAACCTTCAAAGAACTCACCCCTGCCTCTCAGCTTCTGCTTTTGGGTCCTAACAAAACCTTAAAACCAAATCGTGACAGATATTGAAGCTGCTGGTCATTAAGAAGGTGTTTAATTGTTTAAAAATGTCATGATTGGTTTAATATCAAACCCACATGCAGAACACAAAGGAGGCTGGGTAAAAGTTTAACAGAGTTTATTAAGATGTTTGACACAAAAGACATGAACTGGATCTGGAACAGGTCCGGGTTGGGTTCACTGAAGTCTGCAGAGATGATAGTTTGATTAGCTGGGCAGGCAGATGATTAAAGAGTCCTTTAGATAATTCTTATTCTACCTTGACGGGGTCCAGGCTTCTCTTGTGAGAGAGGGAACCGTTGGGTCCAGAGACTGTTGGTTCAGCAGAGTACTCAAGCAGCTGCAGCGTCTAACTTCTGACTTTGAATGGCAGAGATTGATCAGAGTTTCCAGCTCTTCACAGAGAGCAGCAGGAGAAATCCAAATAGGAATCTTCAGGTTTGGCTCACCAGGGCTGGAAGGCAGGTTAAGCTCACCCAGAGCTTCAGGCTTGAGACAGGTTTCCTGTGAGCAAAGACAGAGGTGGGTTAGAATCAGGTTTCTCACTTAGAGATAACTTAGATTCTTTCAGGTAACAGAGGCTCAGGTTGCTAACCAAACTAAGGTCAACACTGCGGCGTCGAAGAAAGGTCTGGCAGCTGCTTAAGAAGGGAAGGTCTCCTGATGAGTAGATGCGTCTCAGGTGTGCTGGAGGGCTCCAGCCCAGGAGACCTACAGCGCACTCTGCTGGAGAAAGGTGGTACATCTCCAGATCCCAACAGTACCCCCCTCTCAACGACCGCCTCTTGGCGGTCCCGAGGAAGTGGACGGGAGGGAACTCTCATACTCCTCGATCTGGGACGGATCGAGGATGTATGAGCCAGGAACCCAGGTGTGGTCCTCCGGACCGTAACCCTCCCAGTCGACGAGGTACTGCCATCCGCGACCTCGCCGACGGGAGTCCATGATCCTGCGAACTGTGTAGGCCGGATGGCCGTTGATGTCCAGGGCGGGTGGAGGGGAGTTGGACGGTGGGCACAAGGATCTAGTAATGACTGGTTTGACTTGGGAGACATGGAACGTAGGATGGATGCGGAGATTCGGTGGCAGGTGCAGGCGGACAGCAGAGGGGTTGATTATTCGGACAATTTTATAAGGGCCGATGACCCGGGGTGACAGCTTCTTGGACATGGCTTTGAGGGGAATGTCACGTGTTGACAACCAAACCTCTTGGCCTATGGTGTAATCAGGGGCAGGACGTCTCTTGGAATCTGCGAAGCGTTTTGTAGAAGCAGATGAGCGGTTGAGGGTGGTGATGGTGTCCTTCCAGATGCGCTGACAACGGCGGATGTGGTGATGGACTGATCTGACCATTATCTCTCTCTCGTCTGCAGGGAAAAGTGGAGGCTGATAACCAATGGAAACTTGGAACGGGGATAAACCAGTAGAAGCGGATTTCAATGAGTTATGGGCGTACTCGATCCAGGTCAGAAACTGACTCCAGTCAGTAGGGTTATTGGATGTTAGGCAGCGGAGAGTGGATTCTAGTTGTTGATTCATCCTCTCCGTTTGCCCGTTAGACTGTGGGTGATAAGCAGAGGTGAGGGAGGATTTACAGTTTAACGCGGAACAGAAAGCTTTCCAGACCTGTGAGATGAACTGAGGACCGCGGTCAGAGAGGATTTCTTGTGGAATAAATCAAGTTAAATCAAGAATTGAATTTAAAATCCTCCTTCTCACATATAAAGCCTTAAATGGCCAAGCTCCATCTGATATCAGAGATCTGATTGTTCCTTATGTTCCTAACAGAGCACTTCGCTCTCAATCTGCAGGTTTACGAGTGGTTCCTAGAACTTCTAAAAGTAGAATGGGAGGCAGATCTTTTAGTTATCAGGCTCCTCTCCTGTGGAACCAACTACCAGTTTTAGTCCGTGAGGCAGACACCCTGTCTACTTTTAAGGCTAGACTTAAAACTTTCCTTTTTGATAAAGCTTATAGTTAGAGTGGCTCAGGTTATCCTGAGCCATCTCTATAGTTATGCTGCTATAGGCTTAGACTTCTGCAGGACATAGGGACCCCCATTTCATCTTTCTGCTTCATTCTATCTCTGTTCTCCTATTCTGCAGAATCTGTTAGTTCAATCTCTAACATTCTGCTCTCTCTGCTTTTCCTCAGAGTAGCTTTGCCTCATCTGTTCCTGTTTGGCTGTGACTCCATCCAGGAAAGAAACATCAGCTGTGCTGCTTCCATCAACACCCTTGTTTGTAGATGTTGGAGATCGGCCTGTCTTCCAGTGTGGTCCTGTTTCTCTGGCCGTGGCTGGGTGGATGTGCTCTCTTCATCCTCTGGCATGGGAGCTGCCTTGGAGCTCGTCTGCCTGGCTGTGTGTTTCCTGGACGGGGCCGCCTTTTACAGCTGCTTTTTGTATCTCTGCTTCTGTCTCCTTGAACCCCAGTCGGCCTCAGCAGATGGCCGCTCACACTGAGCCTGGTTCTGCTGGAGGTTTCTTCCTGTTAAAAGGGAGTTTTTCCTCTCCACTTTCACTACAAGCATGCTTAGTGTGAGGGATTGTATTTGAGTCAATGAGTCAATGCAATCAACTGGTTTTCCTTAGATAGAAAACTTTGTATCAATTTGACTGTATGATCTGGTTGAACTGTAAAGTGCCTTGAGATGACATGTGTTGTGAATTTGGCGCTATATAAATAAACTGAATTGAATTGAATTGAATTGGAATACCATGGAGTCGGAAAACATGCTTCACGAGAAGCTGGGCCGTCTGGAAAGCCGTGGGAAGTTTCCTGAGGGGAAATAAGTGACAGGCCTTGGAAAAACGGTCGACTATGGTTAAAATGGTGGACATACCTCTGGAAATCGGGAGACCTGTGACAAAATCTACGGCGATATGTGACCAAGGACGGGTTGGAACAGGTAGAGGATGCAGCAGGCCAGAAGGTGGTTGATGAGAGGTCTTATTTCTGGCGCAGATGGGACATGCCAAAACGTACTCCTTAACGTCTCTGTGTAGTGATGGCCACCAGAAACGTCTTGTAATGAGGGCAATGGTTCTGCTCACTCCAGGATGGGCGGAAAATTTAGCTGCATGCATCCACTGGATCAGTCGGGATCTGACGGAAGATGGAACATAAGTTTTATTTGGAGGGCCGTTACCTGGGTCAGGCTCAGAGGCTAGGGCAGCGTTGATGAGATCAGTGATCTCCCAGGAGACGACTCCACCAGTACAGGAGGCAGGAAGAACAGGCTCGGGTGTCTCAGGTTGATCAGTGGAGTACAGACGAGAGAGAGAATCGGGCTTGACGTTCTTGGAACCAGGTCTGTAAGAAATAATGAGGTTGAAACGGGAAAAGAATAATGACCATCTAGAGTGACGTGGGTTGGATCGTTTTGCCGATCGGAGATAAGCCAGGTTTTTGTGGTCTGTCCAAACCAATACTGGATGCTCAGCCCCCTCGAGCCAGTGTCTGCATTCCTCCAGGGCGAGTTTAATGACTAGAGGTTCTCGGTCTCCAACATCATAATTTTGCTCCGCTGGTGAGAGTCTACGTGAAAAAAAAGCACAGGGGTGAGTTTTTTGGTCTGAGTCAGATTGCTGAGATAAAACAGCTCCAACACCGGAGTCAGATGCGTCCACCTCTAAGATAAACTGCTTAGAGGGATCTGGCTGAATAAGGATGGGTGCTCTGGAAAACAGGTTCTTTAATTTATCAAAAGCGTTCTGGGCTTCAGGTGTCCATTGAAAGGTCTTCTTCACAGAAGTCAGAGTTGTGAGAGGTAGAGCTGTTTGACTATAGTTTCTAATGAAGCGTCTGTAAAAGTTTGCAAAACCAAAGAATCTCTGAAGCTGTTTGCGGTTTTCAGGTGTCGGCCAGTCCAGAACTGCCTTTATCTTGTCTTCGGATGGCTTCACCTGCCCGCCCTCGAGCACAAACCCTAAAAAAGTGACAGATGGTTGGTGAAATTCACATTTTTCTGCTTTCACAAAGACTTTGTTTTCCAAAAGTCTCTGAAGAACTAGACGAACATGTTTCTTGTGGTCAGAGAGATTCTTGGAGTAGGACAATATTTCATCGATGTACACAAAAACGAATATGTTCAAAAAATCTCTGAGGACGTCGTTGACTAGAGCTTGGAAGCAGGCAGGAGCGTTTGTGAGAACAAAAGGCATGACCACATACTCAAATTGGCCTAAGCGGGTCTTAAAGGCTGTCTTCCATTCGTCTCCTTCTCTTATTCTAAGAAGGTGATAAGCATTTCTCAAATCGAGTTTAGTGAACACTGTTGCACCCTGAACAGGTTCAAACGCTGATGCCAGTAATGGTAGGGAGTACTTATTTTTGACGGTTATCTGATTTAAGCCTCTGTAATCTATACAGGGTCGTAGGGAACCATCTTTTTTACCCACAAAAAAGAAACCAGCACCAAGAGGAGATGAAGATGGACGAATAATTCCAGCAGCTAGAGACTCATTGATATATTTCTCCATGGTCTCACGTTCAGGCTTAGAGATGTTATAAAGTCTACTGCTGGGCAGGGGGGCTCCTGGTAGTAAATCTATGGCGCAGTCATATGGTCGGTGAGGTGGAAGAGACGTCGCACTGACCTTACTGAAGACTGGTGCCAGATCATGATACTCGGGAGGAACAGAAGTAAGGTCAGGAGAGTCCATCTCCCCCCTACCTCTAGGGGACTGAATAGCAGGAGCCGCAGAACGAAGGCATGACTCGTGACAGGAAGTGGACCAAGACTCAATGTGGCGTTCAGCCCAGTTGATATGGGGGTTATGACGTTCCAGCCACTCGAATCCCAGCACCAGAGGGGAGCATGCAGAAGGAAAAACAAAAAATGTTAATGATGTTTTCCAGAGATTAAAAGTTCTAGAGGTTGTGTCTGATGAGTGACTTGATGAAGCTTCTTTCCATCTATAGCAGATACTCTGAGAGGCTTAGATAAAGGGACAGTCTCAATATTTAATTGCTGGACCAGATCTGAATCAATGAGACTTCTTTCACACCCAGAGTCAATGAAAGCCGACAAGGTGAGATTCTGGTTGGAGAAAAAAAGAGTAGCAGGCAACATCAGATGAGGAGTTTTTTCAGTTTTCAGATGGCCCATCAGACTCCTCAATTCCTCTGACGGGCCCTGGCTTTTGACTTAGCCGGACATGAAGCTATGAAATGGCCAGTCTCACCACAGTACAGACACAGATTGCCTCTAAATCTTCGTTGTCTTTCCTCAGGGGTTAGCCTTGTGTGTACAATCTGCATGGGTTCGACCTCCGCTCCATCTGAGTGAGAGACTTGGACAGGCACAGAAAAAGTCTGGTTTTTAGACTTAGGCTTGGAACTGGGTTCTGAGGGTCCAGAAAAAACAGAAGCATTGTTAAATGCAGGAGCTGACACAGAAAAATTTAGACTTCTTTGTCAGGAGTTATTTCTAGTTCGGAGTCTGTTATCCAGTCTGATGGTTAAACGGATTAAGTCTTCCAAACTAGCTGGTTCGTCGATTGTGGCTAGTTCGTCTTTGATGTTATCATTTAAAGCCTTAAAATAAGCACTCTTAAGTGCACATTCGTTCCAACCTGAGGCTGCGGCTTTAACCCGGAAGTCAATGGAGAACTCAGCCACTGTAGAATTTCCCTGTTTTAAATTTAGCAGGGCTCGGGAATCAATAGTTTTATCTGAGTCGTGGTTAAATACTTGGGAAAACTCAGATATGAACTCGGAAAATGTACAAGAAAAACTGGACTCTGAAGAGAACCTTGTCTCCGCCCATTCAAGAACTCGTTCAGTGAGTTGAGAGAGAATGAAGGATATTTTTTTTCCTATCATTCGGAAAACTGCCGGGAGATTGCTCAAAAAGTAAACGACATTGAAACAAAAATCCTTTACAATCCCTTTGGTTACCTGAAAATCTTTCAGGCGGACTTGGAACTCAGGAAATGACGTCACTGCCGGTGACCTTAGAGGCGGAAGTGGATCCGGAACAGGACGTACTGCTGGCGTGGCATTAGCGCTTCCCATGTAGCTGGTATACGTTTGTAGCATTGGTTCTGATGTTCAATTTTAGTGTGTAACTCACGGAGGGTATGCGCTAGAAACTGACACGGGAGTGTATTTTCACTCCTGTCCCGTCCCACTCCCACAGAAAAAAATGGTGTCCCGTCCCGATCCCGGGCCAGAGTAGAAATCTAAATCCTGTCCCGTCCCACTCCTGGTGAAATTACTCCCACTCCCATCCTGCTCCCATTCAGAATGACTCCCGCTCCTGCACCACTCCCATTCTTGTTGTTTTTGAGCGCGGGGGAAAAACTCAGAGCGGAAGTTACTATCGGTTTTGCTCCCGCTCCCGTCTGCTCCCGTTAATGTTTAATCCTGTACCGTCCCAATCCCGTGATCGTTACTAATACTCACTCCCATCCCACGGGAATCCCACGGGAATCTCGTGACCCGTGGGATTCCTGAAAAAATGTCAGTCTCTAGTATGCGCATGTCCAAGGATCTGAGCGTCCTGTTCCTCAAGCCTCCTCCAGAGGTGATCTGCTGGGCTTTGTGTTTGGCCGCAGTGTTCTGTCCTGATTGGTTTAATATCAAACCCACATGCAGAACACAAAGGAGGCTGGGTAAAAGTTTAACAGAGTTTATTAAGATGTTTGACACAAAAGACATGAACTGGATCTGGAACAGGTCCGGGTTGGATTCACTGAAGTCTGCAGAGATGATAGTTTGATTAGCTGGGCAGGCAGATGATTAAAGAGTCCTTTAGATAATTCTGATTCTACCTTGACGGGGTCCAGGCTTCTCTTGTGAGAGAGGGAACCGTTGGGTCCAGAGACTGTTGGTTCAGCAGAGTACTCAAGCAGCTGCAGCGTCTAACTTCTGACTTTGAATGGCAGACCTTGATCAGAGTTTCCAGCTCTTCACAGAGAGCAGCAGGGTGAATCCAAATAGGAATCTTCAGGTTTGGCTCACCAGGGCTGGAAGGCAGGTTAAGCTCACCCAGAGCTTCAGGCTTGAGACAGGTTTCCTGTGAGCAAAGACAGAGGAAGGTTAGAACCAGTTTTCTCACTTAGAGACAACTTAGATTCTTTCAGGTAACAGAGGCTCAGGTTGCTAACCAAACTAAGGTCAACACTGCGGCGTCGAAGGAAGGTCTGGCAGCTGCTTAAGAAGGGAAGGTCTCCTGATGAGTAGATGCGTCTCAGGTGTGCTGGAGGGCTCCAGCCCAGGAGACCAACAGCGCACTCTGCTGGAGAAAGGTGGTACATCTCCAGATCCCAACAAAAAACAGCTTTATTAGCTTTTAAACTTGTGTTATAGGCATGTAGTTCTGCATTTGCAGATTGTCCAAATCACTTGGGTTGATCATTTTTGTTTTAGGGCGGGGGGAAAACAGCAGACAGGAGTGAAATGTTTATTTGGGTTAAATTGGATGCGTTGACAGGCAGAACTTTATTAAAGTAGACTGTGGGCAAAACCACGAAACACCAGGAAGACGAGTTTAGTTGGTGGAGAATCTCTTCTAGCGTTCTGTGGTTTATTTGATAAAATTTGTTAATATTAGTTCTAGTTAGAGATAATTTTGGTCTTGGTATTTATAAGATGTACAGACTGCATCTATTTTTTCTTTATACTTTTTTCAGGGAGTAAGTTTGTTGCAGGTAGTGGAGTTGAGACGCTTCAGCCACTGGAGGCTTTGTTTCCCTGTCGATTGAGGAAAATTAGGTATTATTAATGTTTTTGCTGATGATCACAGAAAAGGCGGATGATTCTCCTACATTTATCAGTTATAAATCGTATCTGTAAAGTCTTTTTTCTAGGTGTTACAGTGAACCTGTAGTTCAGAATTTGGTGATGTGCATTCAGTTTACTTCTGACTGGTGGAGCGTCTCTCCACAGATAGTTTTACATCCCAGAACAACCATTGATCTTAATTGAATCATTCATCCATCTTCTCCCGCTTATTCCATCAGGGTCACGTTGGGGCGGGCTCCTATCTCTGGCAGTCAGTGGTCGAGAGGCAGGGTACACCCTGGAGAGGTCGCCAGTCTGTCTCAGGGCAACGCAGAGACATGCGAAGACGTACAACCATGGACACACATCTAAGGACAATTTAGAGACCATTCAACCTAACTCTCATGTTTTTGGACTGTTGGAGGAAGCCAGAGTACCCAGAGAGAACCCACGCATGCACAGGGACAGTGATTTGCAAGTTACTTCCAAACTGTAATACATTATAGATTACTTGTTACTGTTATTTAGAAGTAATTATTTACATCACAATATTACTGTCTCAGAATTGTAATGCGTTATGTTACTCCTGTATTACTTTTGAGTTACTTTCACCAAAATAACTACAAGGTAGACCTTTCCATTTCTAAAATGACAAAATGTAAAAATAAATTACATGTAAGTAACATAGTTAATGTTAACAGAGCATTTTACATCCAGCAGAAGGCAAAAAGATGTTCCAGAATGACTGTGGGCTATCCAGGCTACTAAAAATATGACATATAATTGGCAAAGTGAAGTCTCAAGACAAGAAAGGATGACAGATAAAATCACAAATTATCCAAGTCTGTTAAAATTATGGTAGAGGTAAAGTGATTATCTGGTAATATCCATGAATAGCTTGGGTATATTAATATTAGACACAACACAACTGTATGTAAACTCGGTAAAGTCATGACAAGATTTGTTCTTTATTTTTGTTTTTATTCAAGAGGTTTACAACATAAAACTGCCATGAACAAAGTGCACATGATGAACAAATCTTATCCTTTTTCAGGAACTATAAAGTGCACTTGGACGACCGACAGTTCTTTCGGTTTTACACAAAGGTTGCATTTGACTATTACGTTCTTCTTGTCCTTTTCTCTGACAAACTCGAAGTAATGCGCGTACGTCCTTCTCCAATGTACAGTCGTCTTCTGCCATCTTCGTTAGCTTTTCCACTGGGAAGCGCGAGCACTACGCAGAAATCATGGCTCGCACGGCGCGCCACTCCTGTAAAACCCGCTCTAATCCTCCTTCATAAATGTCTCGCGGTCTCGCATATTATTAATAAATAAGTGTTGTAACGCAAGCTTTGCTGAACATGTAGCGAGTAACATATTACAGAAAATGTACAGGTAACGCCTTACACTACGGCGTTACATCAAGAAGTAATACATTACTGTAATGCATTACTTTTCTTTAAATTAATCATTTCAAAAGCATTACCATTAGTATAATAATAAAGAATATACATACAAAATGAAAGATAACTTTTCTTTTTGGGGAGCAGAAAGGCAATTCAGGTTTTTTTTTCCACCTCTGAACCAAAAGACCTCGCATAGGAACGTGAGGCTCTCTCTAAGACTGAGAGGAAGGTTGTAGGTGCCACCAGAAGGCACTTAATTTTACTGAGACGTCGGTAATCTAGAGTGGGAGTTAAATTGCATATCGGGCAGAGTTAAATTACCTGTAGATAATGGGAAAGGTTTTGCAGTTCTATCGTAGTAGAACAAAAGGCAAGGTTCTGGGGAATTGTCAACTGCCCAAGGAGAAATTTTTGATCAAATGCTAACCCAACTGTTTTTAATATTCTTTTTTGTTTCTGCATTTTTTTAATTTTATTTTATTCATTTTTTTTTCCTACTTGCTTTGATTCTGTTTTATCTTCCTGTATTTTAATCATGTGAAGCACTTTGAATTGTCTTTGTACTGAATTGTGCTATACAAATAAATTTGCCTTGCCTTGCCTTGCCTTTTGTAACTTGTTACTCCCAACACTGCACAGGGACAGCATGCAAACTGCAGAAAGACTCCAAAAGACCTGCGAACCTTCTTGCTGCAAGGTAAGTGCTACAAACTGTGCCTCTGTGCAGCCAATCAATGATGTCCAAATTTCTGAGTGACATTTATTTAACATCTCATCTCAACTGTCTTCTGGAGTCTCTGAAAAAGTGAATCAGGCTGAATTGTGTTATATGTTCTGGAGAAATCCAAGACCAGGGTCCTCACAGTGCTGCCTGCCCTGTCTAAATGACAGTGGGTTTGTTGAAGCAGGTGTATGATGGCATCTTCAACTCCAACTCTACGGCAATAAGCAAACTGCAGGGATCCCGATAGCTGCTGGTTTGCTTGCTGAGTTGAACCACCAGAAGTATCTCCAGGACCTTCGTAATGTGGCATGTCAGGGCAACAGGTCAGTGAGGACTGTTTGCTGAGTCTTCTTTGGCACTAGAACATGGCAGGAGGTCCTCCACATCACTGGACCTGTCTGTACGGTCCGGCTAAGGGTGAAGAGGTGCTGCAGAATCCCACAGACCTGCTCTGCTTTTTCATTTCATGGCTGTAAGGCTCAACATCCGCCTGTCATGGATGCTGCTTTAGTTCCAAACAAAGGTCACAACTATCTGCGTTTCAGCTCTGCTTGTTGCGTTTCCTGAACCTTCTTTGATTGTGTCGTAGCCTTAAATGGAGCAATAGAGGTAGATTAAGCTGAAAAGACAAAACATTAAATATCTTGGTATCTTTGAAATGAAATAGCAGCGAGAGGAAACTGATGAATGATTGCCCACCTTTAATCTGTGTTTGCTTTGGAGTCTCAGCGAGGATCAGGATCTAATCCAAGCATCCAGTCTCATTCAGGTTCTGTAACGGACCGTGACTCCTCCATGAGCAAGATGAACTCACACAGAAAGACAGAAAGGAGTCCTGTGCTGACATCAGTATCACAGCAGGACAGCTGCCAAAAGCTCTTCTTCCTCTCATCTTTGGTTTTAGCTTCAGCTCAAGCTGCTTTATCTTTTAATCTGATCCTGACTGATGCATGGGGGCGATGATAGATGCTGAGAGCCTGTACTGAGGTGAACCTTCTCCAACATGAAGCCACCTGTCAGGACTGTGGAAGAGACACACACAGGTCCAGAGATGTCTGAGGCTAAAAATAGGACATTACTAAAAACAGGCTGAGCCGATGGTTGCGATATTTTACAGAGAAAACTGGGTCAAAGTTTTCAGTTACATAACAAGCAGAAGCCAAGAAGGACAGAAGATAAGAGCTAACCGATCAGCCTGGGAAAGGTGAAAATCTGATGTTCTTCATCCTGCAGAGTTTTTCCTCAGAGGAGAAAATCTCAGACAGAATGAACCCAACGTCAGAGGTTCTGCCGGCCTCTGAGGGAGGTTATGCAGGCAGCAGATTAACTTCATTCTGAATTCCTTCCTTTTGTTCGGTTTTTGTTGACAGTGAGAAATGACCTGGCTGTTTAATATAAAGGCTTAAATTGACTGATCAACCGCTGTATGACTGAGTCTGGACCAGCTCTCCTCTGAGCATCTCTTACAAAGAACCAGGAGGTTCTTGTAAATGTTTAAAGTGAATAAGATGGTTTCAGAGGTTCAGCTTCCATCTCTTCCTGCTTTGGTCTCCTGTGAGCTTCTATCTGCAGCAGTCACAGTCCTGGCCTGGAGCTCAGAGGTCGTTAAAAGTCAATTCAGTTTTTGGTCAGTATTAGAAAGGAAATTTGATCTTCTGTTTCCAGAACATATAAAACTCTCACAGGCAATATTCTGTGTCTGTTTTATATATATATATATATATATATATATATATATATATATATATATATATATATATATATATATATATATATATATATGGATTGAAATATGGAAGGATGTGTGCTATAATTAATGTAAATGGCGTGTTCACACCTCTATAGACATTATATTCATAGTATATAATATAATATAATCATGTACAAGAAATAGATATGTTGCTCTTATGATTATTTTTTCAACTGAGGAGCAAAAAAAAGTTTTTTGACTTAGTATACTTTGTTTATGAAGGGTTTTCAATTAATATGTAATTCTCAATGACTATAATAGATAATTTACTGTGTTAGTCTAAGGAGGGGTCCTCTGTGAAGAACACATACAGTTTTAGATTGAAAATACAGGAATTTTAACAACATCTTCTGGGAGCCGACTGACCCAGGCAGGTTCCAGTATCCCTCATAGTTTTAGACAAGCAAAAGAAATCCAGAATTTCAACCAATTGCAAACTATGATAAGGCTATCCGATTTTGACTGGTGATGCTATTAACAGTTCTGCTTGAAGAGGAAGATCATTTTTTTATTATATATATAATGTTATTGTATAATAATATGAGAAATGTATGTAAGGCTGCTAACACAGGAGGACGGCAGGTAGGAGGGAAAAAATATGGTGCTTTTCCAGCCAAATCGGGAGACTGTGGAAGAGCAAACTGTCCTATTTGGACTTTCAGCTGGTTCATTTACCTTTGTACCACGTGTTAATATGACTTGGATTCTATTTCTTTCATGCTTTGCCGTCTCTTTAGATGACTAATGGTGCTGGGAGCAAAGATCTGTGGTTTTAAAATCATAGATTTTGAGCAGAAATCTACTCAACAGCTCTATTAAGGCGTTAAAAACGATCAATTATGTGACAAAATAAGAGCAAGTTACAGAGCAAAGACAGAAAAACAGACATACGGTGGAACAGACCACCAGAAAATGAGACGGGAAACAGCAATGAGTGATGGGAACCAGTGAGGCTATGGGGCAGTGGTGGAGAAATGGCAAACAGAGCAGAGGAGCAATCAGAAGTGATATGGAGCAGCTGTGTCAGGCAGCTGAGGGAGGAAAACTATTTGCTAGACATGAGGACAATACAAGAAAATAACATGGAAGGGGCGTGGTTAGCGCGCACGACCCATGTATGGAGGCCTTAGTCCTTGATGTGGCCGACCCGAGTTTGAATCCGACCTATGGTCCTTTGCTACATGTCTCCCCCTCTGTCATTCTCCCTTTGCTGTCCAAAAAAGAGCCACTAGTACTGTAAAAACTAATAAAATAAAAATAAAAAAAATATATCAAAAATGGAAAGCAGAATGAAATAACAATCAATTAAATAATTAAGTGTCGGCCCAGTGGTTGAAGGCATAGAGCTTTGAATCCTGAGATTCTAGGTTTGAGCCCCAGTCCCATAGACTGCCACTCTGGCTCTCTGAGCAAGACCCTGAACCCCACACTGCTCCCAGGGGCCGCACGATGGCAGCCCACTGCTCCCCAAGGGGACAACACCCTTGTTTATAGATGCTGGAGCTTGGCCTGTTTTCCAGTGTAGTCCTGTTTCTCTGACTGTGACTAACTGGATGTGCTCTCTTCATCCTCTGACATGGGAGCTGGCTCGGAGCTCGTCTGCCTGGCTGTGTGTTTCCTGGACGGGGCCGCCTGTGGAGCTGGTTGACAGTTGCCTTTTGTATCTATGCTTCTTTTTCTATGTCTGCTTCTGTCTCCTTGAACCCCAGTGGGCCTCAGCAGATGGCCGCTCACACTGAGCCTGGTTCTGCTGGAGGTTTCTTCCTGTTCAAAGGGAGTTTTTCCTCTCCACTGTCGCTACGAGCATGCTTAGTGTGAGGGATTGCTGAAGAGTCAATGAGTCGATGCAATCAGCTGGTTTTCCTTAGATAGAAAACTTTGAATCAATCTGACTGGATGATCTGGTGAACTGGAAAGTGACCTGAGATGACAGGATGTGAATTGGAGCTATAGAAATACACTGAATAGAATTGAATTGAGGGGTTAAATGCAGATGTGAGATGAATAAAATTCAATTATTCTTAATTAATGGATATAAATGTGCAGATTCACGTATACCGTGGAGGTATTTTATTATTAACTTCCCTCTGACATCATTTATGACCACACTCCAGACTGATCGGTAAATGCACCTTGAGTTGGTTGCTATCCGTCAACAAAAAAACTAAAGAAGAAGAAAATAATAAAAAAATGAGGAAAAGTATATTCAGCACGGAAGCATTGAAAAAGTAGATCACTTATTCTTTATAGATGCTTGTGGACGATGGTTGGATGCGGCGGTACCTCCTTGTAAATTCACCCCACACAGAAAGCACCAATGCTGGGGAGGGGGCAGAGACAGACGGGGGTCTGAGCTGGAGGTAAGGGACGACGGTGAGCAGTCCTTCTAGGGCTAAATAAACATTTTTTTTTGTTTTTTACCCACCTAAAAACATCTACAGAGCTTTCCTTATTTCATCCTTTGTTAACATTATTTTCTCTACATTCCATTTTTACTGAAAAAAGCTCAGTCTGCACATCTTTAACCTGCATCAAAACTTACAACTAGTCCCTGATTGGTTACAGAGATTGATTTCATAGAAAAGTTCTGATTTTTGAACTTCAGCATTGAGTTTCCAACAGGAAATGTCATCTCATTGTTTCTCTGACTAAAAAAGGTATCTAAAGTCAGAACTTTGAATATATGTCTTGCTTTCATGGTTTGGAACTTTGCATGGTTCTGACTTTAACACTAGCTGAGTTTCTCTGGGTAGATGTGATGAAGATTGGAGCTCTTCATTAATCTGACGGCTGTCAGGAGGCCTCTCGCATTACACCTTTAACTTGGCTCAGGAAATGAGCCACACTGAGATAAACGAGCTGCACATGAACGTCTCTGACAGTCCGAACACTCGCTTTCCAAAAATAACAGGCCGACCTCCACGCAGAACAACCATGAAACGCTGCAGCTTTAATGGGTTTTCTTCTAGAGAGACAGACTCGGGTTGAACTCTGTCCCTGTGTGAACATCCAGCATCGGGTCGGAGCAGCCTGCTTCCCTTTCATCAGGCTAAGACAGCAGTGATGATTGGAGTAACCAGACAGGAATAAAACACCACGTTCATCTGATGAATGGTCACAGACTGCAAGAAAACATTCTTCAGCTGATGAACTACAGATTCCTGTGTTTATTTGTCTCTTCCTCGTATTCCTAATGAACACGTTTAACTTATCTGTGAATCCATGTCCTCCACAGACCTAAAGTCACCCTGCAACCAAAGACACAGTGTGTTCGATTTTAAAGGCTGCATCCTCCAAGGACCTGGTGTATCTGTAGCCTCGTGAGACCATCCTGATCTCGCGAGCTTTCAAGGTTTCACTCGCTAATCAGTCTGGAGACTCTCCGTTGAAGAAAATTTGGAGCCGTTCACCAAACGAACGTCCAATCAGCGTTGGCTTTGAGGCGGGTTGAGGTGTGACGCAACGAGAAGCGCGACAATTCAGTGTAAAGAACATGGCGGCTTCAGCCGATAAAACTAGCGTTAGCGTGGCTATCGAGCAAGTTTTATCGGAATTACAGAGTATTTCTTCACTGAAAGAAGAGCAAAACACTGCTCTGGAGGCTTTTCTCAGAGGAAAAGATGTTTTTGCTCTTCTCCCGACTGGTTTCGGCAAGAGTTTGATCTATCGATTGGCTCCTCTTCGTCGTCGCTCTGTTAGTACGTCATATGCTTCGTTGACATGGAATCTGAACCGGGTTTAGACTGCTTTGATCCAGTTGAACTTTCTGAATTAGCAAAATTATTGTCTTCATCTAAGCCTTCAACTTGTATGTTAGATCCAGTTCCAACCAGGTTATTTAAGGAGGTATTCCCTTTGATCTCCTCCTCCATTTTAGATGTGATTAATCTATCTCTGTTACAGGGATATGTACCTAAAGCTTTTAAGGTTGCTGTAATTAAACCTCTGCTTAAGAAACCGTCTCTTGACCCAGATGACTTGGTTAATTATAGACCTATATCCAATCTTCCTTTCTTATCCAAAATTCTTGAGAAAGTAGTTGCCAAACAAGTTTGCGACCACTTACACCATAATGAACTTTTTGAAGAGTTTCAGTCTGGCTTTAGAGCTCATCATAGCACTGAAACAGCTCTGGTGAAAGTCACTAATGATATTCTCATGGCCTCAGATAATGGACTTGTATCTGTGCTCGTCCTGTTGGATCTTAGTGCTGCATTTGATACAGTTGACCATAATATTCTTTTAGAAAGACTTGAATATTTTGTTGGAATTAAAGGAACAGCACTAGACTGGTTTAAATCTTATCTATCTGATCGAATTCAGTTTGTTTATGTTAAAGATAGATCTTCAACACGCTCAAAGGTTACCTGTGGAGTACCACAGGGATCAGTGCTAGGACCAATTCTCTTTAATTTATACATGCTCCCAATTGGTAGAGTTATTAGACAGCATGGGATTAATTTCCACTGTTATGCTGATGATACCCAGCTATATCTGTCTATAATCCAGATGAAGCTAACCCATTACATAGATTACAGGCATGTCTTGAAGACATAAAAACCTGGATGACTCTTAACTTTCTGCTTCTGAATGCAGACAAAACAGAAGTTATAGTCTTTGGACCAGAGTCTCTGAAAAAGAAGCTGATTAGCCAGTCACTTCATTTGGATGGGATTAAACTGATTTCAGATAATAAAGTAAAAAATCTTGGTGTTATTTTTGATCAGGACCTGTCATTTAAATCCCAGATCAAAGAGGTTTCTAGAATTTCCTTCTTTCATCTGAGGAACATTGCAAAAATGAGAAATCTCCTGTCCAGGGGTGATGCTGAGAAACTAGTCCATGCATTTGTTACTTCAAGGCTGGACTATTGTAATTCTTTACTATCAGGAAGTCCACAAACTGTAGTTAAAAGCCTTCAGCTGATCCAAAATGCTGCAGCCAGAGTTCTGATGAAAATGAAAAAGAGAGATCATATCTCTCCTATCCTGGCTTCTCTTCATTGGCTTCCTGTTAAATCCAGAATAGAATTTAAAATCCTCCTTCTCACATATAAAGCCTTAAATGGCCAAGCTCCATCTTATATCAGAGATCTGATTGTTCCTTATGTTCCTAACAGAGCACTTCGCTCTTAATCTGCAGGTTTACTAGTGGTTCCTAGAATTTCTAAAAGTAGAATGGGAGGCAGATCTTTTAGTTATCAGGCTCCTCTCCTGTGGAACCAACTACCAGTTTTAGTCCGTGAGGCAGACACTCTGTCTACTTTTAAGACTAGGCTTAAAACTTTCCTTTTTGATAAAGCTTATAGTTAGGGTGGCTCAGGTTATCCTGAGCTCTCTCTCTATAGTTATGCTGCTATAGGCTTAGACTTTTGGAGGACATAGGGACCCCCATTTCATCATTCTGCTTCATTCTCTCTCTGTTCTCCTATTCTGCAGAATCTGTTTGTTCAATCTCTAACCTTCTGCTCTCTCTGCTTTTCCTCAGAGTAGCTTTGCCTCGTCTATTCCTGTTTGGCTGTGACGTCACCCAGGAAAGAAACATCAGCTGTGCTGCTTCCATCAACACCCTTGTTTGTAGATGTTGGAGATCGGCCTGTCTTCCAGTGTGGTCCTGTTTCTCTGGCCGTGACTAACTGGATGTGCTCTCTTCATCCTCTGACATGGGAGCTGGCTCGGAGCTCGTCTGCCTGGCTGTGTGTTTCCTGGACGGGGCCGCCTGTGGAGCTGGTTGACAGTTGCCTTTTGTATCTATGCTTCTTTTTCTATGTCTGCTTCTGTCTCCTTGAACCCCAGTCGGCCGCGGCAGATGGCCGCTCACACTGAGCCTGGTTCTGCTGGAGGTTTCTTCCTGTTAAAAGGGAGTTTTTCCTCTCCACTGTCGCTACAAGCATGCTTAGTGTGAGGGATTGTATTTGAGTCAATGAGTCAATGCAATCAACTGGTTTTCCTTAGATAGAAAACTTTGTATCAATTTGACTGTATGATCTGGTTGAACTGTAAAGTGCCTTGAGATGACATGTGTTGTGAATTTGGCGCTATATAAATAAACTGAATTGAATTGAATTGATCTGATTGGTTTATTTGGCCCGTCTATCACCAACATAGGCCAATCAGCTAACCAGTATTTTCACCCCTTCCCAAAATTACTTCAACGGAAGGTTTCCAGATGGATATGCGGAGCAAATCCATCTGGCGGAGTCAGGTTAGTCTATCTGGACTGGAACCTTCAACTTCTGTGAAAATAAGGAGACCGGAAGACTTTTGACTGTGAATCCAAACAGGTCCAGCCTTCGGCAGCTTTCACCGCCCATACGGTCTGTCGCTTAGCAACCATGCCGACACACACTGTTTATTTTTATTTATTTATGCGGTTTGGATTACGTACATGAAAAACGCCTTCCAGCCGCCACGGCAAACTACAGTGCAGAAGAACCGAGCTGTAAGCTCCGGGGCTGGTTGGGGCTGGGGACAGACCGACCTAACCTGACCCGTTGACGTACGATCGCCCCGGAGCTCACCTCTTGGTTCTAATGCCCACTCCGGTCCAGTCAGCAGTCCCCCTTTGTCCTCCTTTTCAGAAACCTAAATCTGGTCACCATAGGTGTGAACGTAGCATAGCAGTGGCTAGCTTCCAGCCATGGCATCCTGCACGAACATTCGTTCAGGGTACGCGCACCTGGGGGAGGGTCAAGCAGACGACCATGATTGACGTGTCAGGAACCAATCGTGTACAACAGACCTTCTTTTGTGATTGGTTGAGGTTATTCATTGATTTCTCACTGTAACGGGGACCATTTACTTTAGTTTCACTTCCAGACCTTCTATCTCACTGCTTGCTAAGCGGCTGTGGGGAGAAAAAATGCATTAGAAAGGATCCCCTACTGCACCTTTAGTTAACAGCAGTACTGTATCAGATTTATAGTTCCCACACTGCAGATATGTTAGAATCTGTCATTAAATGTCAGCATTTACACAGTGACGGATAAAAACATTAAAATTATCCGCCACATATCTGACTCAATAACATTTTGAAAAACAGTTTTCATTAATTGCAATATTCACATACATACACCACTGTTTGGCGCCAAGTACCTTTTTCCTCCGATCACAGAGCTGCTGGATTGCTTGGATGATCGTGGACTTCAGAAAGGTCACAGCCCCACCGTCCCCCCTTGCCCTCACAGACAGCCCTACCCCCATCCCCAACCTGGAGTCCTTCCGCTTCCTGGGCACCACCATCACCCAGGACCTCAAGTGGGAGTCGACCATCAGCTCCCTCGTCAAGAAGGCCCAGCAGAGGATGTTCTTTCTGCGGCAGCTGAGGAAACTCAGGCTGCCAATCCGGATGTTGCTGCAGTTCTACACCTCCATCATTGAGTCCATCCTCACCTCCTCCATCACCGTGTGGTACGCTGGCGCCACCGCCAGGGACAGATACCAACTGCAGCGCATTGTGCGTTCCGCTGAGAAGGTGATCGGCTGTAAGCTGCCATCACTCCAGGACCTGTATGTCTCCAGGACCAGGAGGCGTGCAGGTCGCATCACAGCCGACCCTTCTCACCCTGGACACGGACTGTTTGAGCCTCTCCCCTCAGGGAGGAGGCTACGGTCCATACGGACCAGAACCTCCCGCCATTAAAACAGCTTCTTCCCCTCTGCCATAAGACTCATGAACACATAACTATATGTCAGACTCCATAACCTGCCCTTGCCATTTACACTGCTGTATTGCACACTGCTCTATTTGCACTACCTTGTACATTTTACTTTTTATATCTTTTTATACATATTTTTATCCTAAGTGTATATATTAGTCTATTTTTTGCATGCCTTATACCCACAGTGTTTTTAGAGAATTTTATAATTTTATTTACCTATTCCATATTATATGTTACATGTTGCACGATTGTACCATAAAAAATTCCTAGTTTGTGAACTCCTTCACTAACAATGGCAATAAACCTGATTCTGATTCTGATTCTGGGATTGGCAATCAACCACGGGATATCTTAACATGTTCATGTTATGATCCGCCTTTCTGGACTCTTTAGTTCTGTTTAATTTTATTTTAGCTTCTCCGTTATGTTTTTATTGATGTTATTCTGTCTTGTTGTCATCGTTTCAGTCTTCCTTGTTATTTCTTTCAATTATATATTTTCAGCATTTCAGGTATTTATTTATTTTTTGGTCTATTTTTTCCTATTTACTTACTTATAGTTTATCAATTCGGTTTCACATTGATTAGTTTTCACTTGGTTCCTATTCCCTTTTGCGTCATATTAGTTTTTCCCAGCCCTATTTTATTTACTGGTCACTCCTTTTTACCCCCTAGTGCCCCTCTCCTTTCCCTGTAGATGCTTCTGTCCACACCTGCTCCCAATCAGCTGATTACTCCATTCATTGGTATATCTCCCATATATACTCCACCCCTGTGTCATGATTTATTCAAAGCTCTGACCCACATGCAGAAAACCAAACAGAGGGACCAGGGAAAAGTTTAACGGGTTTCATTGTGAGTTGGTAGAGAGAAGTCCAGTGCTGCTCTGAACACTGTCGAACCGGGACTGAAAAGTGAAGGGGAAGATTCTGCGGTTAGTTTAGGCTCAGTGGGAAATTTGTGTCTTTGATTTGAAGAAGGGAATAAAGGCAACAGGACTCACGTTTCCAGAAAAAGGTGTCTTTCATTGAATCCAGTCGGTGTGGGTTGTTCCAGTAATAGACTTGTTTGTTGGAGGGCGGACAGGGTTTACCATCGGCGTCGCCAGACCCCATTTACTGGGGCACGTGCCCCAGTATAAATGAGCTGTGCCCCAGTATAAATCTCATGAATATTTGCAACAGTGATACATTTCTTAATGCATCAATTTAGATAATTTCAACCGGAGGAGACGTATATTTCTACTCCAAATTGAGGATGTATTAGCGCCCCCACATCAGCGCATGTCACCGCATGAACTGCAGCTAAACTAACGCGCTGCTCTCAACTGAGTTGGATGGGACACTGTGCGGCCCCGACGCATTTTTAGTTCTGGTAACGTTTCTTACCTGTCAGTTTTATTATTTTCCCAGTGAAACCACATGATTTATAGGCTACTGACTGAAAATTACTGCATTGGTTTGTAGATGGATATCAGGAAATTCCTCACATGAAGCAGAGACAGGGAAGCAGTAAAACAAGATGAGAGAGGGAGGTAAGGTCCCGGGATGAATTAGTGATTTAAGCTAACTAGTTACATTAGGAACGTTATTAGCAATATGACTGATATTTACATAAATATAAATTTACGTTTTTAAAAACTTTCCTGTAGAGAATGAGAATGCAGGTGCTGGAGTAGGAAAGGGAGGAGGAGGCGAGACTGACAGGCAAGAGACAGGTGAGACAGGAGAGACAGGAGAGACAGGTGAGAGACAGGACCATGAAGGTGATTAGGGAGCAACAACCAGCGTCCGGAAACAAGAAGGAGACATTAGTGACTTAGGGGGAAACATGATGGTCCTAAACAAGTGAAGGTGTCCCTCTATCCCCGGGACAAATTTGGAGTAAAAAAAAACATTCATTTAATTCAAAATGGTTTGAAAGCTTTTTATGGTTGAAAAAGAAAGCCTTGTCATCAAGGATATGCAGTGTGTTTTCAACTTGCTTGATGACATCATGTTCCCACACTAACGCAGGTCATCCAGATCTCCTCCCCATCCCAGTCTACAGCTGGAGTGGTGAAAGGTCATTCAGAGTGTTGAGAAGCTGCACACTTGGCTGAGGTGCACAATGGGACAAGACAGGCTCCACCATCCTGCTACTTTATCAGTTGAAAAGAAAGAACTTTCTAAGCTGAGTCACAGTCTAGTGATTGACCGGTTTGCAAAAGTGAAAAATAGGAGGGACACTTTAATGCTCAAAAAATAAAAGAAAAACTTAGTTCAGGTTGAGTTAAACTTTCCCCTGAACTAAAACTCTGAAGCCTAGGAATTAATGATTACTTCAGAATGTGTATAAGGACACTTTTTATTTGTCAAAGTTGGTGATGTCTTATTTTTTATAGCTGCAATGTTGAAAATGTTCATGTTTGTTAAAACAAATATGCTCTTACACTCATTAATATCTCAACTGGTAATTTTGGTAGGAATGTGTCAGGGTGGGGCAGTGTGCTTGTCTGTATTTGTGTATGGCAGGAGGGGCATATGCACTAGGGGGCCAGTGCCCCAGTAAAGCTTTGTGCCTAGCAACGCCCCTGGGGTTTACCCAGGTTGAGGTGTTTCCTTGAAGAATGGAGGAGCTGACTGCCACTTAGATTTTCTGCGGTACTTGAACGGGTTATAGTGGAGATGAATCCCCTGCTCAGAGAGATGCCCAAACAATCCTTTGAGGAAAAGTTGATCCAAACCACCAGTTTGGATCCTCTGGTCATTTTGGTGCTCAGAGAATCCTTCCAGGGGGAGAAGGTCCAAAACATCCAGTTTTCAGGATGACTTCCTGCCGAGAGGCAAAGACAAAAACAACAAGATTAAGACTCAGGTGACAAAAACTCAGTTTGACTCAGCAAAACTCAGCTTGGCTAGAGTATCCAAAACTGAGTGGCAGTCAGCAGCTTAAGATTCCTCCGGTAATGAGGCAACCATCCGCAGGTGTGTGAGAGGGCCAACGAGAACCAGGCGCCACCTGGTGGTGGAGGGAAGACAAACAAAAACACAAACCACACAGACTGGATTTCTAACACTCTGCAGTCCCTCGTTGCTGGATTTTCCTTATTTCTCCTCTATGTTCCTCCTGATGTCTCTCTGTTTTGGTTCAAATGATTGATTGATTGACTTTATTGATCTGACAGTGGAGAAATGTTCTTGTTCAATCAGCTCAAATATTCAAAGAAGAAGAATGTGCCAAAGGAAGAAAGGTGCATAGGATATATATACAGCATATACAGTCCACATGTGACAGCTTTTCTTTTTTTTAGTAGGATCATTATACTGGGTTATGCACAGGGTGTTTACAAGGGTATTTATGTGGATGGATATTTACATTTATATATATAGTTATTGTACAGGGTGTCCTGTCATTGACTGGATTTATTATTCTGTTTCTACCACATCAAATAAAACTACTGTACAACAACTGCAACTGAAAGTTCCTGCACCTGAGTCCTTTACAAAAATCCACATATCCAGACAGTTCAGCAGCATGGAGTTAAATCCAGATTTCTCTGTCAGCGGAAGGCCAGTCATGCTGCTGTGGTCCTGAAGTCAGCATCTTTTCTGCATCACAGAAGAGGAAGTGCTCCAAGCCCATAATGTGATACAACTCCCCACAGCCAGAGCCTGGCTGCAGGGATTGGCTTCTCCTGTTCCCCCAAACATCAGGCTTCTTCTCTTCTCAATGGGGCTATGGCTTGTGCAACTAGCCAAAGCTTCTTCAGAGTAATTCCTGCACCTTGAGCTGGAAGTTGGTGGTATTTCCTGGTGGATAATGGATGGATATAAAGAGAAACACTGAACAGGAAAAGTTCTTGTTCCTTTTTTTCTGACAGAAAAAGAGTAACACTAAAAATAACCACATCTTGCCTCTAAGTATTTAACATGATGAATAGATTCACATTGCCTCCTACTATGGGTACAGGTTTCTGCCTGTAGCTAGTTTTCCCCATTGGCCCTGATCAGGCTTCCAGAACTAAAACATATTTCAGGAAATGTAGCGTTTTCAAATGTCACAACAAAAACAAAAAAACTGACTGTGACTAACTGGATGTGCTCTCTTCATCCTCTGACATGGGAGCTGGCTCGGAGCTCGTCTGCCTGGCTGTGTGTTTCCTGGACGGGGCCGCCTGTGGAGCTGGTTGACAGTTGCCTTTTGTATCTATGCTTCTTTTTCTATGTCTGCTTCTGTCTCCTTGAACCCCAGTGGGCCTCAGCAGATGGCCGCTCACACTGAGCCTGGTTCTGCTGGAGGTTTCTTCCTGTTCAAAGGGAGTTTTTCCTCTCCACTGTCGCTACAAGCATGCTTAGTGTGAGGGATTGCTGAAGAGTCAATGAGTCGATGCAATCAGCTGGTTTTCCTTAGATAGAAAACTTTGAATCAATCTGACTGGATGATCTGGTGAACTGGAAAGTGACCTGAGATGACATGATGTGAATTGGAGCTATAGAAATAAACTGAATTGAATTGAATTTCTATATAATTATTAAGATTTATCCATTTACTTCAGCATGTATTCTTTTATTATATATTAATATATATTTTATATATATCTTTTTTAATCCATCCATCCATTATCTGACACACTTTACCCAAGTGGGGTTGCGAAGGGTACTGGTGCCTAACTCCAGCAGTCAATGGGCGAGCGGTGGGGTGAGTGAACGCTCTCAACGCATGGAATTCACCACGGTTTAGGCTTTGTTGCATTGGTGAAATAATGGAAACAGGATAAAGGAATCTTTCTATGGTGGACGTGTTTCTAGCTGATTGAGGAACCAAGCAGGAACTGAATCCATCAGAGCAGAGCTCTCTAACGCTGAAATCCCACATCCTCCGTCTCCAGCGTTCCTTAGTGTTATTTATATTTTTAGGATTTGGGGAAAAATGTTAGAAAGATCTCATCTCTGCATCAGAGCGCTACCTGTTGGATCTTTGGATGATTTTCCATCCGTGCAACACAATTAGCAGCAGTAGTGGAGTTTGGAGATGAAATCCACTCGTTAAATCTATCTTTGCTCTCCTATAATTTATCCAGAAGTTCTGGAATCGCACTTTTTCTCTCATTCCCAACTGTATGATCGGCTTCACATTTAGCCTTCCTTCCCTAGAACTGCCTTTCAAGAATTACCCTTTATTTTTTTTGACAGCCTCTCATTACAAAGCAAAAATGCAGGCAATCCTTCCACATTGATAATGATAACAAAGGATTTGGACAATTGTTCTCTGAATCCTCTGTTCTCTTCAGGTATCGTCCTTTTTTTCCCTTTGGGTCCAAGGCCTGAGATGCATTCACCACTTTGTTTGTCTGGCGCCGCGTCGCGCTGAAACGTGATTATATAATTCATTTACTATACAGATTATTACAGGATAGCAAAAAACTCAATAAATGTTAGTTTGACCTCCTGCACATCATATTAAAAAAGCAAGGAAAAAAAATCTATTTTCATACATTTTTGAAAAAGCTCCAAGGAGCCACAAAGGGGGCGCTAAAGAGCCGCGGGTTGCCGACCTCTGACCTGGACCTACTGTAACATTCAGTTTACCATCATTAAAAAGCAGATTTAGATTTTTGGGGCGGCTTACACTTGAATCAAAGCTGACTGGAAATTAACAGGAAATGCAAAATTACGAACATAGTAGTATTTCCTCCAGCTGGAAAGAGCTACAGACTGACTGAGGGAGCCAACAAATGTTTTTTCATCCCAAAGCATTTTATAGAAGCTTTCTGAACTTCTCTGCAATCTTCTTTCAGCTTTGACCTGTTTTCTGTGGGTAGATGTGTGGCATTAAAGTCCTTCCTGTGTGTCTTCAGCAGAACTTTGGCCTCCATGAAGTTCCCTGCTGACCATCTGCCAGCAGCTCCCACACTTAAGCTGGATCTGAGCAGCAACAGCAGGTGTCTGCTGGTAGTAATCTTCCCTTCCACGCTCTGCTCCGGGACAAAGGCTGGATCTGTTGGAGTCGGCACCGTGCCCACACAGCCGCCGGAGGACGGGGGGGCCCAGTTCCTCCAGAACGCCGTGTTCTAGGAATCCGTGTCACATTCTTCCTGCTCCCATGTAAATTAGGCAGTGCTGCCAGCAGAGACACCTCAGAGCTGAGGAGAGGAAACACAGAACTGTCCTGGAAATAAAACTAGACCAAAACAAAACCTGGACCCAGACCTCTTTCCAACACTCCTTCTTCTCATCTGAAAGGATGAGAGTTCTGTTTATCTGAGTCTAATTCTGACCCACGCACACCTGGTCCCTACTGGGCCCATCCTGCAGGAGCTCAACTGTTCTCTCTGTACCTGCAGTAGCTCTCTCCAGGGACTCCAGTTTCCTCCAGCAGTCCAAAAACAGGACAGGTTCATATCCAGTGTGAATCTGTGTGTCATGTTATTGACTGGAGATCCGTCTTATCAGGTTTAACAAGAACTTCTGAACTGGTCCATAAAACAGAGCATAAACTTGTGGTTGTTGTTTCTTATGAAATGGTTCTGCTCAATAAAACTGACTTAATGACCCACATGGCCCCAGAGTAATGAGGACCGCTTTCCAGGTTTTAATAAGATGCGTTTTTATAAGCTTGATTTAGCACAGAACTTGTAAAAAAAAAAAAAAGGAGATCCAGAACCTGCTGTGAGTCAGAAAGGAATGAAGTATTAAGTCACATTCCAGCAGGGCTTCAATGTCATCATGTACATGTGAGGTCCATATTTGGTCTAGTGTTAGAAGTGAACAGTGAGCTGCAGCCAAACATGACCAGAACCTGCAGCTGCTGATAATAAAAGACTCCCAATTCTCTAGAGGCACCATTTAGGATTCCCTCTCTCTGATAATCCAAAGCTACAGTGGACCTGCAGTGTGTTTATTTGTTATGGATCCACTGATTATGTCCAATGTCTGTTAGGCCTTAATTAAAGGGGCTGCATGGTGCGAGCAGTGTTGAAGCGAAAAGGTTTGATTCTTTCTGCACAGAGTTTGTATGTTCTCCCTGTGCACACATGGATTTATGCTACGTTCACACCAGCAGCGGGAGCAGCAGGAGCAGCAAAAACGCATGTGCTGCTTCATTTTTGATGCTTGAAGTTTATTTCTGATGCGCGGCAGAAGCATCCGGTCGTGAAAAAGTGGGTCTGATGCATGCTGGGCGGAGCTACCCTATCCTTTCTTTGCCTGGAACAATGGCAGCTATTTTTGGTAAAAGTAGTTTTAAAATGTTTCGAAGTGAGAAAGTCTACTTGAAAAGTTAATCTGTGCAATCAGTAAATCAAGATTACGATCCTGCCTTCAAATATTGTTTTGCAGTCGGGGACACTCAGACTCCCGTACACCGGCGCTGCGCCGTCACTAGGAATCCCGTTCAACAGCAGCCTCTGGCCCGGTCGCCGCTTCGCGTTTTTTTTGTAGTGTTCACAGTGGCTGGGGGCTGTTTTTCACGTTTCTAATCCAAACTGCAGGCATCAGAATAGGTGAACATATTAGAGGAGGAAGTCCTGCAGGCTGAAAGCATCACTGTCAGCTTGGTTGGTTGGCGACTATAAATTGCTCTTAGCTGTGTCGTTGTGATGGAATGATAACTAGTGTTGCACCGATACCAGTATCGCTCCAGCACTAAAATGGTGGTATCGGTATCGGCGAGTACCAACAAATAGGGCATAGATACCATTTTAAGAGCCTAAAGTTTCTCAACTATTGTCACCTGTTCCAGGTAGGCAATAAAAAGTTCTACTGGATTCACTTTGTTTTAGTCTTTTTCCTGCTTCATAAAGGTAGGCAGCAGCTTGACATGAAGCCATGACGGCAATTATTTTACATCTAAATAGTCTGCAGTTCTTCATAGATACACACACATCGATTTCAAACAGACGGTATCGATATCAGGGCCAAAAAATGGCATCGGCGCAACACTACTGGTGAGCTGTCCATGGTGGACCCTGGACAAGAGGCAGTAGTAGGATGCAATAAAGGGATGCATGATAAGTTGTAACAATAGACATAATTTGATAAATAGTTATATACAATTTTTTGTCAATATTTTCCATAAAAAATGTCCAACAAGTTCAACTGTTCTTCAATTCCTTCCATTTTGCAACGGACTCAGTCAGGACTCTGTCTTTTTTGTTCCAGTTAGATACTTCCTCAACATCAAAATTAAGTTTATGTCTATTGGCATTCTGCCTTTAGGAGAAGAATTCCTCTAAAGACTCATAAAAAACAGTTTGAGAACAGATGGAACGACGTAATGCATGACATGTCCTCATGTTGCTGTAGTTTAACTCTTAGAAGGTATATGGGATCAGATCAGAGTTTGATGAATTATATCGTCATTCAAGAACAGAATGAGTGCTGATAATCGTGAGGAAACAGAGGAGGAGCTAAGTGAAGCTAACGGAAATGTTAGAGAACAAAGCAGAAACCGCAAAGTTTACTGGAAACATTTACATAAGGCGGAGAGTGCAGGTAAATCCTGGGTGGGAGGAAAAAGCACTGGAACACGGCCAAGGCTTACCTGGGACAGGTGAGGTAAAGCGGCAGGTGGCAAGATAGTGATCAACAAGATCTGAGGAGCTGAGGACAGGAAGTCAGGAAAATACCCTAACAAATTGTAGACAAGTACCAATATTAGAGATGAGGAATATTCCTTCTTTCACCCCAAACAAAACACATTCTGGTCTTAATGTTGTTAGGACCATGTACTGGCCCCCACTCACTCTGATTTACTCTCTTTCACTTTCAATCCTTTCTATGAACCCTCAATAACCAAAAACCTACCCATAAACACCTTAAACCCCACTGTAACCTTGACCTAACCATTACCAGTGCCTACCTGACCCTGTACACTAAGGTCACACCTTAGGCCTACAACTTACCAATAGTAAACAGGAAGTGGGGACCAGCAAACCATCCTTTCTGTGGTACAAACAGTCCTCCCCCTGATGTTGTAATCAGAAAAACAGGAGAACCCCCCCCCCCCCCCCCCCCAACCCCCACGCACACATTAATCTGGTGTTTCCCGGCAGCTCAAAGATTTTGGCAACATTAGGACCGTGAGTAATTAAAGAGAGAAAAGCACCGTGTTCCCGCTGATTTAATGAGTTTATGACTGGATGTGTGATTGTGTGTCTGGGGTGGGGGATGGGGGTAGTACCATGAGACAACACCACAGCACATGATAAGACTTGTGAGAAAGTTCCTGAATGCTGGAACTGTTCCACAAATGGAAACAAAGACCATTTCTACCCATTTTTTGTTTTTTATTATTATGTTTTTGAAAACTATAGAATCAAATAGAATAGAATTTTACTGGTTAGTGGGGAGGTCTGATATATAAACAAGCGTGGATCTGCATCCCTCCCTAACATGTAGGCTGTACTACACGTTCTCCCTGGAGGCGTTGTGTCGCTTTCCTGCGGCTTTATCTGACAGAACCAGTTGAACTGGGTCTTAGCTGCTCTAAAAGGTTTAAGGTTCTTCTGCACTACCATTAAGGTTTTATTTATCTCTGAGACCCATTTATGACCAACCTGATGATGCTGCCACCACCATACTTTACAATTAGAATGATATTCTCAAGTCCACGACCATCGTCCAACTGTGAGGATGGACATAGCCTTAGAACAGACATCCCCAAAGTCGGTCCTCGAGGCCCCCTGTCCTGCAGGTTTTAGATGTTTCTCTGCTTCAGCACAGCTGATTTTAATTGATAGTTGATTAACAGGCTTTTGCTCTACTGCAATCATCATAATCAGCTGTGCTAAAGCAGGGAAACCTCTAAAACCTGCAGGACAGCGGCCCTCGAGGACCGACTTTGGGGATGCCTGCCTTACAACATCTAGAAATCGCCAAATTAGAGTTCTGCCGTTAACATTTTTATGTTTATCCATTGAATTAAAGAGATGGAGAGTGGGATGAAGGGATGACAGACCAGTCTGGAGATGTTTGTTTGTTTATTAAAAGCAGATTTTCCAAAAATGTTGTGTCTTGTTGGTTGATGGCAAAGTGATATAATCACCATCTGCTGCACCTCGTGTCTCCATCATTGACACTCTTGCTTTGGCTAAACATGAGTTTGACACCACTTGGATCAAAAAACATTTTTTTTTTTACTTCTGTAACAGTTCAACCAACAGACGACACAGCATTTACAGCTGTTGGGATATATTTCCCAATACTTGGCTCTTACAAGCCCTATAATGCTGCTGCTCAGCTCTCAGTCGGCAGAACCTGAATCTCCAAGCTGGTAAAGCCTCTGATCTTTGTCTTCGACGCCATTTCTGTGAAAGAACACCTTCCCAGACTGTGGGGGTTGAACCGGATCTTTTAGCCTTCTCTGCTCTAAGCACTTGGCCACTGCTCCCATAGCTATATTTATTCTTCTAAGCAGGGCAGTAGAAGAAGCACTAAGAGCAACCGGTTGTACATCTTCCTAAATATTCCACTGTATCTTAAGAAAATGGAAGCGTTTGATGACGACAGCAGCTCATCAGTGATGGAGCAGGGTCAGTAAGAGTGCAAAGAGGTCGCGAACTTTTTGCCGTCAATAACTACACACATCCAGAGTTTATGTGACCTTCAGATTAGCTCAATAACCGAGAGCTTCATGGAATGTATTTCCACGGTGGAGCAGCGGCATCCAAGCCATCGACAACAAGTGCAAAGTGTTGGAAGCAGTGGTGTAAAGCATGTCACCAGTGGACCGCTGAGCAAAGGACACATGTTCTCTGGCGTGACCAATCACTCCTCTCTGCCTGTAAATCTGATGGACCGGTCTGGGTTTGGCGGTTGCTATGAGAATGGTTCTTGTCTCTCTGGATTATGTTGAATGTAAAGTTTGGTGGAGGGAGATTATGGTGTTGGGTTGTTTTTCAGGAGCTGGGATTCGTCCCTTAGTTCCAGGAAAGGAAGGAAGATATTTTCAACACTTCCATGCTTCCAGGTTTGTGGGAAGAGTTCGGTGTTGGCCCCTCACCCTTCCAACATGACCGCACCATAGCACAAAGGAAGGTCTATAAAGATGGAAGAGTCTGGATTGATGAACATGACTGGCCTACACAGCGTCCTGGTTTCAACCTAATGGAGCAGAGATTAAGAGTTAGGCTTTGTGGTCCAACATCGGTCGGTTCTTCTGGAAGAATGGTCAAAAATTCCCATAAACCCTCCTAAACATCGCGGAGAGGCTTCCCAGAAGAGATGAGCTGTTCTAGAGGTAGTGAGGTGCTACATTTCTGGTCATAAAAATGTAGCTTTGTATGTGCAAAGTCTACATTGAGTCTGCACTTTTTGGCATAGTTTGCACGACTCAATTAACATCATCTTGAGAAGACTGAACTTCTTTAACATGGAGCTTCCTGTTTGGAGCCCAAAATGCTCATCAGATGTCATGTTATGTATTATTTGCAATGTCAGAAGGGTGAGAACACAGGTCAAAGAGATCCTCCATCTAAGTGAAGAATTGATGTTTGATCTATCAGCCAACAGGTCACACTATTCCACCCCAGAAAACGGTCCTTTATTGATAAGTTTTGAATAGATGCCATTTATTAAAACCTTTTAGCATGGTCTAAACTTAAAGGAAAAGTTCGGTCAGCAACGAAAGACCAATGGATCGTTATTTATACCTAAAATTTAATTAATTTAGCGTTAATTAGTTCAAAATAAAAGCAATACTTTCATGCAAAATCAATGGGAACTACTAGACACATCTGCAATCAACAACAATTATTGAAGATTTCCAGAGGACTTCACCATTGAAATTCACCAGAGCTATAGTGAAACTGACAATGCCCACGTGCATGGCAGCTGGATGCTGGAATACATCGGGTAAAAGTGAAAAAAAGAGTTATTCCACCTTTCTGATTCCTGATCCTCCACGGACGGGTTGGTCGTTGGATCGCCAACTTGAAGAGGGAGGATTTGCCATCGAACTTCTGGCCAGAGAAAAAACCCGTAATATGTAGCCAACATTTGGAAGAAGAATGTTTTCAAGATGACTTGGATAATAGCGCGTTGTGACAAACACCAGATACAGCACTGGGACTTGATCAACAGCCGATACCGCACCGTGACAATGTCACTAACCAGTAGGTGGCAGTAGTGTTCTTTGACAAACATGGACGCCTCCAGTAAAGCACATTCACATGAAAATTACTCTGAATTAAAAACACTGATCATTTATTGAACATGATGGAATCATTTCAGATTTAAAGAACTTTAAGAAGTTTATATTCTGAATATGAGCAGACTTCCTGTAAATATTTTAACTTGATGGTCGTTTTTATTCAGCAGTTTACTGCTAAGGCCACCAAATGGGGCTGATTGATTTACCTGAAATCAAGACTGTTTGCAATGTTAATCTGAATTTCTCATCCTGTCAATCAACAACAAAACAGCTAATTTATTGAATTTCACTGTCTGCATCTCCTGCTTATTTCAGAGAGCATTCCAGGGCACGCCAGAGAACATCGTCCTACCGTCTCCCTGGCTGTCCCTGGGCCTCCTTGCCTGGAACACCTCCCAGGGGGGATACCAGAAAGTACCTGAGCCACCTCAGCTGACTCCACTTGATATGGTGGAGAAGCAGCTCTACTCTGAGCCTCTTTTCGGGGGGGGGGGGGGGAGCCAGGGCCGTAAATCGTTCCTGGTCCGAGCCTGTGTGCTACTGAAATGTTTAATCTGCTCTAGAGCAAAAATCCTAATGTTTTCTGTCCTTGAAATCATTTCAGGTATGTAATCCTGGTAAATTGGATTACATCTCTGTTTTTCAAGAAGTTGTAACAGAATGTGGGTCAGAGGAGGACTAAGAGCAGATCTCCACTGAGAGCAAACAGAAGCTATGTCCTCCCACCCCCACCCTGCAGGGAGAACAACCTGCAGACAGAGATGGTTTGCTGTGCGTGCTGGAAGGGCTTCATGTTGACCAGCTGCAGCAGAAGGAAATCAGCACGTTGACTTCCAGAACCACCGAGCCACGTGCTTCCAGTCGGCAAAGTGTAACGTGGTTCTGAAACACACTGGTCTGGGCTCTGATTGCCACTCTGGTTTTATCTCTTCTTAACATGGAGCTTTAGGTCAACTTGTCTTTTGGAAAATTCCTGCTCAATCCTGCTAAAGCTGTCAGCTATCTTTATACTGTAACTACAGCTACGAGCAACAGCAGTAAATCTGCTTAACAGATCTCCTCCTCCTCCTCCTCCTCCTCCTCCCTGCAGTAGGAACATTACGTTTGGAACAGGGACCACGAGGAGCGCTTTACACCTCGCTCCAAAGCAACAACAACAGCTAGATGCCAGAAAGCAGCTGGGTGTTTATGTAATGCCAGGATGTCCCAGCATTAAGCTAGCGTTCTCTGTTTGGGAACATTCATTTCACAAAACCTGGTGCCTGAAGGAGGCAAAGAAACAACACAGGGTTTAAAGGATTGCATCAAGTGTCCTTTGCATCTTTAAAGCACTTAAACGTAATGCAAATATTCCTGTTTTAACAGAAACAATCAGGATGATCTGAGATGGGCGCTGCAAAAGCCATCAAGAAAGAAGTAACACTTTCTTAAATTAGATGTATTTAGCCTCAGTTTGAGCAGGTAAATAAGATTATTTACCTGAGGAATAATAATTTACTGAGATTTAATTTTTTGTATTGCATCTCTGAGATGGTCTAGGGAAGCATCTTTCCAACAACAACAACAATTAATTTCACTTTAGTTTATTTATATAGCTCCAGTTCACAACACGTGTCATCTCTTTACAGAGACAATTAACCAGAAAATGCAGTCAGATTGATTCCAGGTTCAAGAAGAACAGACCAGCCAGCAAATCAAGAACTATAATCTTGACTCAGACGATTCCATAGGTGTCAAAAATGCTCATTTTTTAAAGGTAAAAGTAAAGAAAAATCTGTAAAACAAAACTGTGGTAAACATGAAAGACTTGATTCAACATGTTAATTAAGTAAAAGTAGAAAATTACAGGTTCTGCACTGCATTTAACAAAATAAGTCAAATGATTTTTTTCCTTAAATGATAAATTAAAAAAAACTTTTAAAAAACCCTGTTTTTATAAAAAAAAATCTCTTAATTTCCCTCCTTTGCTCACTGTAAACATAAAGAATACCACCAAAATCAAAAGATAACATAGATTGCACTGAACAGCAGTCCTGCATAAACAACAACTTTTAATTCTCTGTTGGCCTATTTACAGCATTTAATTTGTAAATTAAATAAAATAAAAAATTTAAGTAGAACTTTCCACATAACTGACATGTAAATTAAAAATGTAATAAAGTGATAGTGAATTGAGAATGTCTTGTGTCTCGGATTCAGATCCACTGTCTTCTATGTCTCCTAGCCTCTGTTATAGTTTTTCTATAAGGTTCTTATTCTGCTGTTTTGTTTTTTTTTTGGCTGTTACTTCATATTGTTTTCAATACATACAGAAGTACTGAGCCAGTTTTGAGAAAGTAAGGAAAGTACAGGTATTTGTCTTCAAATGTAGTCAAAGTAAAATGTCCTCAGAAAAATTAATAATCTATGTAAACTTCTGTTGCAGTTTATTGCTGATTCAATCAGTTAAATAAGCAAGAACTTACTTCTCTTCAAGTCTAACCAGCCTTCCAGTCCATAAGGATATGCAACTAATAATAATCGTAAAAACGACAAGTGTCTTCTGCATTTAACCCATGCTGACAAACAAGCCGAGTAATTCTTCACTACCATACTTATCATTAGGACCAGTTTTTAGGAGAACAGACATGTTTTAAAAAATGTGAAATAGTGCCATGCTCTCTTTTCTTATATTATGTATTGAACACCACTGTTATAACCTGTTAATAACCTAAAGTTTATTAGGCATACTTGGGCATAAGTGAACATGCATTCAAGATACATTTTAATTTGCATAATTACTGCCCCAATAATGTCATGTAAGGCTTCTACAGAAGCTAAATCAGGAAAAGAAAAAAAGAGAAAGAAATACAAAAAGAAGAAGAAAAAAAATTATAATCAGAATACAGCCATAAAAAAGATACTTAAGTACAACAAGAAAGTATTTTTACTTAGCTACTTTACATATCTGGATGTTTCTGTACTACAGAATTAAACATTTAACTAAGTAGTTCCTGCAAGTAATTATAGCCCTTTATTTTGTCCCATAGTTTTCCATCAGTTTATCTTTTCTTCTTCTAGTCCTTCCTTCAGTGACTGAAGAAGCTCCTGCTTCTTTTTCTTCATCATGCATCTATGTGAACCAGCTGGTCTTTATGGGCTGAAGCATTTCGTTCTGCCAAAGGTTATGTGGAGGATATCGCAAATGAAGTCAATCTTTGTCGTAGAAAATTTTAGTCATTGCATTATAATGTGTTTTTACATCACAGAGAGACTCACAAGGAGGCAATAAGAGTTAATAGACATGAATGAATATAAATATTTTTGTGCTATAACCGGAAGACTTAGAGCTGTGTGTTATTGATGATAATAAAAAGGACAGAATAATGAGTAATGTGACTTCTTCTCCCCCCAGGTGTGGTGTTTGGGAGGTGAAGGGGGTGCAGGTGGGTTGCTGGTCGGCTGGAAGGCAGATGGAGCCGTGGATGAGGCGGCTTAAAAAGGAAAGTCCTGGATGGTTATTAGCTGCTTCAAAGGTATGGAGAGAAGAAGACGACTGGCAGAGGTAGATCTGGTGAAGATTCTCAGTCATCCAGGTCATTCTAAAAAATAAAATAAAAATAAAAATCCACTGGACTTTGTTTCTGTCCAGTGGAAATATGCCAATAGGCTCCTATTAGTTGTTCCGCATCAGTCCCATCCCTCCCTGAGCTTCCTGGTGGTGTCAGAAAAAGGGCAGTTCCTTCTGAAGCCAGGTGAGCAGCTTACCTCCTCAGACAGATCATGACCTTTCCATCCTAAGCAGACAACAACTCCCCAGCTGTAGGGTAAACACTCAGGAGCTTCACACGGATTACTGTAGTAGTCATAGATGCTGATTACCTGTTAAACACTCAGGAGACTTATTGCCAACTTTCCTACAGGAAAAAGCGCTCCCATAAAGAGCACTTAGGGTCCTCGGTGATGATGAAGGTGCGAGCACAGAGGATGAAGGTCATCGGTGCTGACTGGCAGAATATAGACTCAGGAAGAGTTTAAGAACGTTCCAAAAACAGGGACACCTAAAACACTTACCTTAATGAGGACTGGCTAAACTGCTCTAAAGTCATTATCTCTAAACAAGATGAATGGAGGAGGAGGAAAAGGTCAAGGTCATCCAATCAGCAGAGGCTTGAAGTAAAAATATAAACTTTAGTGGAATTAAAAATGAGGATAGCAGGAGCGTTTTGTCCGAGTATGCATATGAGCTGTTGTTTGGAGGTTCTCATAAAGCAAAAATGTTGGATTCCACTGCAGGCAGCAGGATGTTCGTTAGAGTGACAAATGGTGGTAGGTTATGTTGTTTAATGGAAAGGGAGCCCATTAAAGAACCAGTCAATTGATCATCTAACATCCTATGACCTCAGCATCATCATCTGGGAAATCACATGGCTTACCTTAGCAAGGCAAGCAGATGAGCAAGACATCAGAATCACCATCAACATGAGCTCACATGTGAAATAATGAGGCTTAACTGACAGTTTGCTGTTTACTGCTGCGGCACTAATGGTTCAATGAGGCGCAGGCGGCCCGCCATTGTTCTACTTCCTGTTTACTGAGGACATGTAATGTTTTGACAGCGTTTCAAACTGATTGTGTCCATGTTGGAGGTCTTTGTGTCACGCCATCGTTTAATGAGAGGATGACTACAGGAGCAGGACTTCTTTCATCACAAAGAGAACATTCTTTTGGACCTTGACTTTCCACAGTGACCGTATGTTGACCGTTCAGAGCGGCCAGCGCTCACATGTTGGGCTGAATTATCTCAGTGTCCTGTTGAAGAAAACAGGTCAGAATGTTCGGCTTCTCCTTATTGGGGATGGACCCAATTGTTTTGAACTTATGGTCCATTTCAGGACTCGGTGTTGACCTAAAAGATTCTCCAACAACTTCTGATCCTCGTTTGAAAAGGAAAACTGATGCAGGATGAGGGTTTCAGGAGGCCAGATGCCTTTTCCCATTGTCTGTATTCATCTGTAGGGACTAAAAATGAAAATATACAATGCATGAGGCACGTGATGAAATCTGAGAGTACCAGAGCATAAAATGTAATGTTTCGCCAGAAGTTTTTTACATTTTAGTTTAATGTACATATATTTCCCCAGTACACAGAAGAGTTTTTGGATCAATGGAGTAATGCTCTGATGAAACAGTTTCACTTTCCTTATAGAAACAAGAAATATACTTTCTCTATAGAAAGGCTTTTCATGTAAACCTAATTTGGTAGATTGTAACCATTTATATACATGTATAAATACACCACCCACTGGACAGAAGGTGTAGTACAGTTTCTGACTCTGCTTCAAGGGTAATGCCAAAAAAGTAAAAAAAAAAACAAAAACAAAATTCCTCTGGACTTTGTTTCTAAGTTTGAAGACGTTTCTCTTCACATCCAGGAAGCTTTTTCAATTCAAAATGTCAGAAATAGCGTTTAGTTCCAGGTTTTATAGAGCGGACCAGAACAACAAATGCAAATTGAACCAGACGAACATGTTCGGCCCTTAAGAATGGGGTCGTTCAGGTTCCTTGTTAGACTGCAATACCTGATACTGGTCTGTGCCTCTGAAAGAGGGGTCGTTAGGTGGAATTGTTGGACTGGCGAGATGATCTGGTCACCTGTATGGGGGTGGGGTGCTGCAATGACAGTGGGAAGAAATCACCTAGGGTAATGGGAAAGCACACCATTTAAATTACCCAGGATTCCCATGAGCTTTGTTACACAAAGCCTGGGCCTTATTTCCCTCAGCCTGGTCTTCACCCAGCGGGAACTGGTCTTCACTCAGCGGGAACTGGTCTTCACTTAGCGGGAACTGGTCTTCACTCAGCGGGAACTGGTCTTCACCCAGCGGGAACTGGTCTTCACTCAGCGGGAACTGGTCTTCACCCAGCGGGAACTGATCTTCACTCAGCGGGAACTGGTCTTCACCCAGCGGGAACTGATCTTCACCCAGCGGGAACTGATCTTCACCCAGCGGGAACTGATCTTCACCCAGCGGGAACTGGTCTTCACTCAGCGGGAACTGATCTTCACTCAGCGGGAACTGATCTTCACCCAGCGGGAACTGGTCTTCACTCAGCGGGAACTGGTCTTCACTCAGCGGGAACTGATCTTCACTCAGCGGGAACTGATCTTCACCCAGCGGGAACTGGTCTTCACTCAGCGGGAACTCATCTTCACTCAGCGGGAACTGGTCTTCACTCGGCGGGAACTGATCTTCACCCAGCGGGAACTGGTCTTCACTCAGCGGGAACTGGTCTTCACCCAGCGGGAACTGGTCTTCACTCAGCAGGAACTGATCTTCATCCAGCGGGAACTGGTCTTCACCCAGCGGGAACTAATCTTCACCCAGCGGGAACTGGTCTTCACTCAGCAGGAACTGGTCTTCACCCAGCGGGAACTGGTCTTCACCCAGCGGGAACTGGTCTTCACTCAGCGGGAACTCATCTTCACTCAGCGGGAACTGGTCTTCACTCAGCGGGAACTGATCTTCACCCAGCGGGAACTGGTCTTCACTCAGCGGGAACTGGTCTTCACCCAGCGGGAACTGGTCTTCACTCAGCAGGAACTGATCTTCATCCAGCGGGAACTGGTCTTCACCCAGTGGGAACTAATCTTCACCCAGCGGGAACTGGTCTTCACTCAGCAGGAACTGGTCTTCACCCAGCGGGAACTGGTCTTCACTTAGCGGGAACTGGTCTTCACCCAGCGGGAAATGGTCTTCATCCATCGGGAACTGGTCTTCACCCAGCGGGAATTGATCTTCACCCAGCGGGAACTGGTCTTCACTCAGCGGGAACTGATCTTCAGTCAGCGGGAACTGGTCTTCACCCAGCGGGAACTGGTTTTCACCCAGCGGGACCCTGTCTTCACTCAGCAGGAACTGGTCTTCACTCAGCGGGAACTGGTCTTCACCCAGCGGGAACTGGTCTTCACCCAGCGGGAACTGATCTTCACCCAGCGGGAACTGATCTTCACCCAGCAGGAACTGGTCTTCACTCAGCAGGAACTGGTCTTCACTCAGCGGGAACTGATCTTCATCCAGCGGGAACTGGTCTTCACCCAGCGGGAACTGATCTTCACCCAGCGGGAACTGGTCTTCACTCAGCAGGAACTGGTCTTCACCCAGCGGGAACTGGTCTTCACTTAGCGGGAACTGGTCTTCACCCAGCGGGAACTGGTCTTCACTCAGCCGGAACTGATCTTCACTATGCGGGAAGTGATCTTCACTCAGCGGGAACTGGTCTTCACTCAGCAGGAACTGGTCTTCACCCAGCGGGAACTGGTCTTCACTTAGCGGGAACTGGTCTTCACCCAGCGGGAACTGGTCTTCACTCAGCGGAAACTGATCTTCATCCAGCGGGAACTGGTCTTCACCCAGCAGGAACTGATCTTCACCCAGCGGGAACTGGTCTTCACTCAGCAGGAACTGGTCTTCGCCCAGCGGGAACTGGTCTTCACTTAGCGGGAACTGGTCTTCACCCAGCGGGAACTGGTCTTCACTCAGCCGGAACTGATCTTCACTATGCGGGAAGTGATCTTCACTCAGCGGGAACTGATCTTCACTCAGCGGGAACTGGTCTTCATCCAGCGGGAACTGGTCTTCACCTAGAGGGAACTGGTCTTCACGCAGCGGGAACTGGTCTTCACGCAGCGGGAACTGGTCTTCACTCAGCGGGAACTGGTCTTCACCCAGCGGGAACTGATCTTTACCCAGCGGGAACTGGTCTTCACTCAGCGGTAACTCATCTTCACTCAGCTGGAACTGGTCTTCACCCAGCGGGAACTGGTCTTCACTTAGCGGGAAATGGTCTTCACCCAGTGGGAACTGGTCTTCACTCAGCGGGAACTGGTCTTCATGAGGCGGGAACTGGTCTTCACCTAGAGGGAACTGGTCTTCACCCAGCGGGAACTGGTCTTCACCCAGCGGGAACTGGTCTTCACCCAGCGAGAACTGATCTTCACCCAGCGGGAACTGATCTTCACCCAGCGGGAACTGGTCTTCACTCAGCAGGAACTGGTCTTCACTCAGCGGGAACTGATCTTCATCCAGCGGGAACTGGTCTTCACCCAGCGGGAACTGATCTTCACCCAGCGGGAACTGGTCTTCACTCAGCAGGAACTGGTCTTCACCCAGCGGGAACTGGTCTTCACTTAGCGGGAACTGGTCTTCACCCAGCGGGAACTGGTCTTCACTCAGCCGGAACTGATCTTCACTATGCGGGAAGTGATCTTCACTCAGCGGGAACTGGTCTTCACTCAGCAGGAACTGGTCTTCACCCAGCGGGAACTGGTCTTCACTTAGCGGGAACTGGTCTTCACCCAGCGGGAACTGGTCTTCACTCAGCGGGAACTGATCTTCATCCAGCGGGAACTGGTCTTCACCTAGCGGGAACTGATCTTCACCCAGCGGGAACTGGTCTTCACTCAGCAGGAACTGGTCTTCACCCAGCGGGAACTGGTCTTCACTTAGCGGGAACTGGTCTTCACCCAGCGGGAACTGGTCTTCACTCAGCCGGAACTGATCTTCACTATGCGGGAAGTGATCTTCACTCAGTGGGAACTGATCTTCACTCAGCGGGAACTGGTCTTCATCCAGCGGGAACTGGTCTTCACCTAGAGGGAACTGGTCTTCACGCAGCGGGAACTGGTCTTCACGCAGCGGGAACTGGTCTTCACTCAGCGGGAACTGGTCTTCACCCAGCGGGAACTGATCTTTACCCAGCGGGAACTGGCCTTCACTCAGCGGTAACTCATCTTCACTCAGCGGGAACTGGTCTTCACCCAGCGGGAACTGGTCTTCACTTAGCGGGAACTGGTCTTCACTTAGCGGGAAATGGTCTTCACCCAGTGGGAACTGGTCTTCACTCAGCGGGAACTGGTCTTCACTCAGCGGGAACTGATCTTCACTCAGCGGGAACTGGTCTTCACTCAGCAGGAACTGATCTTCATGAGGCGGGAACTGGTCTTCACCTAGAGGGAACTGGTCTTCACGCAGCGGGAACTGGTCTTCACGCAGCGGGAACTGGTCTTCACGCAGCGGGAACTGGTCTTCACCCAGCGGGAACTGGTCTTCACTCAGCGGGAACTGATCTTCACCCAACCTGCAGTCATTTCTCCCTGAATGATTCAAGCCATGGTCTGAGTTTCCAGAGTTTGTCCCTCTTTTCAATCTCTGACACTGTCAAATTGTTGACAAAATGTAATTTTGTCAACAGAGATTGGAATCTGTTGCGTGGCATCACATCAGCAATAGGGGGGTGCCGTGTATCTGTCTCCCAGTACATACGGCTTCCAGACATTTGTACCAAGCCCATCCTCAGGTACATGCACAACATTTTCTGTATTTCCTTTGTATTAGTGTTAACAGATCTTCCATCATTTTGAACGCTGTACTCATTTGTACTTGTAGCCAGAGCTTGAATCATGTCCTCTGACACAAACTTTTGGAAGTATTGGAGTGGTGTGTGGAGGAAGGTTACATCGTCTGTGACAGGTGGACCAGAAAAATCAGTATTGGGACTGATAAAATCCTTTTTTTGCCAGCGATATCTGTCACGGGGCATGATGCGTTCATCTTCTTGGGGCTCAATGTCCACATTGGCTGGGCAGTCAGACGGCTCTTGGTTTTCTTTGTCCACACAGGGATCATTGTCTGACTCCTCATTACTTGCATCAGTGTCATCAAGGGGTACGTCCACATCACTCTCTCCATCTTGGATGATTGCAATGCTGCACACTGTACCGAGGACCTTTCTTTGCTGCTGGCATTCTGAAATGGAAAAGATAAAATTTAAACAAATGTATATATAAATAGTACACATACTTAGATTCTAGATAACCTGCAGGAAAAGACTGGGCGGTGGAGAGATTGATGTTAATTTGAAGTGTTTACACATTGCCCTGAAGTAACCCATTCACACATTTCACTGGTCACACAATACTGTGTGGCCGACCAATTCTAAACTCTGATTATCATCAAAATAGGAATCCAAGTAGCCTCCAACTTACAGCCACACCTTACATTCCTGAACATCAACCCCTGTTCCAGAGCAATGTAATGCAATGGCCCCTCCAAGCATCTCCACACCTGCTTTGACTATGAATTGATTGGAACATCACCTTATCAATAGCCACGACAAAGGGCAGACATGCACAACATGGCTGTTGTGTTGTAGACATGTTAGAAAGCCTACCTTCTGTGATAAGGGAACAATACTAAGTGTTGAAGGTGGTTAGAAATCCTTATAAATAAATTAAAATGATTAGATATGGCAATATATCTTAGTATATTAGATTCTAACACAATAATACATATAATTCAATATAAGGCAAAGGGCTAGAATGTGTAAATTATGTGTGGTTCAAAGTTATATTGGGAAAACTTCCTCTCAAGACATTCCTCTCAAAAACAGGGTTGTTTTGACTACCACATCACCCAATGTTGTAATATTGCAACAATTACAAAACAAGCTCTAGATAAAGTGTAGGGCACATTTTCCACAATAACTACATATTTACATGTTGTAGACACTGTAATAAACACAGAAAAAAATATGCAAAGCTTTTTACTTACTTCAATTAGATAAATCCAGTCCAGTAAATCGAGGGGATGATGCTCAAGCAAAAATCTGGAGGTTGTGTGACTTCTTCACCTGAAGGTAGGCCTTGTATACAAATGTAGGACCCAATAGCATTGTGAGACGAAACAACATGACTCAATGAGTATGTTAATGCAGTTGAACCAAAAAAAAAAAAAAAGGTTTATTTTGGGAGGACAAAAAATGTTGTAATTCTGCAACAGTGGGTCTTACAGAGTAAAGAAACTTAACCCACATGCAGAACACCAACGGAAACAGAGTAAAAGTTTAACAGAGTTTATTGAATGGTTTTGCACAGATGAAACATGAACAGGTTCAGGCACGGATCCGGGACTGGAATCACTGATGTCTGCAAAGACGGATAGTTTGATTAGCCAGGCAGACCTTGGTTTGGGTTTCCAGCTCTTCCTTGAGAACTGCAGGAGGAGTCCAGATTGAACTCTTCAGGTTTGGCTTCCTTGGGCAGGCAGGCAGGTTGCAGGCTAAGCTCATCCAGAGCTTTAGACTTAGACAGGTTCCTGTGAGCAAGAAGACAGAGGCAGGTTAGAATCAGGTTTCTCTCTAGAGACAACTATGATTCTGTCAGAATAACTGAGGCTCAGGTTCGCTAACCAAACTTGGTCAACACTGCGGCGTTGAAGGAAGGTCTGGCTGCTGCTTATGTAGGAAGGTCTCCTGATGGGCTGATGAGCATCAGGTGTGCTGGAGGGCTCCAGCCCAGGAGACCCACAGCGCACTCTGCTGGAGAAAGGTGGTAAATCTCCAGATCCCAACATTTCCCCCATAATATTATCATGATTAACCGTGTATGGCAGGCTGTGTTTATATTTATTAGTTTGTCTAAATATGTATTTTGCATATCTGAAATAAATCTTTTCCTTGTAAAAAAAAATTAAGATTTCAAACAAAATGACAATCTTTATAACTAAAATAAACATTCTGGATGCCTTAAAATGAATTTCAGGTCCATGTTTGTATTGTTATTGATCATAATTTATCTAATATATATAATCTATCTATATCATACATACACATATATATATTTTTTTCTTAAAGGCAAGGTTATTATACTGGGCTATTGCACAGGATATTTATCTATATAACTATTGCACTATTGTATCAAATATAGAGAAACATGTTATTGCACAGGGTATTAAATAGTAATTGCACATTGTAAATTGCAGTCATTATCATGACTGTTACCTTCCTCTCTCAGTTAGTTTTTGCCAGATCATCTCTTTGCCTGCATGAGCTTTTTTTCTGTGTTGCTGTGCTCGTCTTGTTATACCAAATTCTCTGTTTCTTGTTCTGACCCTACCATCACATTCTTCTTGGTCTTTAGTCAGACATATTGCAATTTGCAGTCACACAGCTCTACAATAAAATACTTCACAAACTAACAAGTGGAAAACAAAATGATATATCTAGCATAAAATGACTCACGAAGCATCATAAGAGCGAACACCAACAGCTAGAAGAGTTTGTCTACAGAACTTTAGATAAACCAGAACAATCATCACAACAAAAGATTGTCACAGTCTTGGTTTTCCATTTGTTGTCCTCTGCTGCCCTCTTGTGTCCTCTTTCCCTAGCTCTGTTTTCTGTTCTGTCCTCACCTGTTTCCAATCCTCTCGTTAGCCCTCTCTTTGTTTCTGTCCCCTTTAAAAGCCCTCCCTCTTCAGTTCCTGTTTGCTGGATCCTCGTCTAACGTCTGTCTGCTTACCTCGTCTCTCCCTGGCTCCTAGAGTTTCGTTTCCCCTGATGTCTCCTTGGTTCTGGTTCGTTTGTTATTTTTGTTGGATTTTTTGATTCCTGCCTCAGTTCCTGTGAACCTCATTAAACCCAACTAAATTCACCTCTGCCAACTTGCCCCTGCTTTTGGGTCCTCAATCCAACACCAAATCCTGACAAAGATCTTGAATAATGTTAATGGTTAATGTGAATAACTCGGATTAAAACACACAGATTGGCTATTCACTGGACTTCAAATGCAATTAACCCCTTCTTTTACAGGAAAAACACATTTATCTAGGCAAACTTCTGTGTAAAACTGAAAGCTCAGGTCCATTTGTTCCAGAATCAAACAGCTGACTTTCAGCCAGGCTGTGTGCAGGTTGTGAGATCACAGCTTTATTCTCCATCCCAGACTAACATGAAGGTCTGCTCACTCTTAAGGACTTCACACCAAACAGACTAGGCCTGTTTCAATGGGGAAGCTTCTGGATCAAGAATCACTTTCCTGCTTGCTTCAAAGTTTACAGCTAGTTTCACAGTCCATAGTTTTAAATCCACAGTCAGTAAAACCCACTGGTGAAGAAGTGTGACTGATGTTTCCATCCAAGGTTGATTTAAAACACTTTCTTTGTATTTGGTCCAGTTATCAGTGGGACAGATGTTTCCACTAATGGCAGCTTGTGTGTGTTGTGTTGGATCTGGAATGGTTTGGATCTATGTGCTGTTTCTTCACTTTTCAGTTGTTTTCCTTCTCTTTTCCTTAGTCTTCCCTCTTGTTTCTGCTCTGCCAGCTTGTTAAACTTAAGTACGTGAAAATGTAAAAAAAAGCCTTAGAAAAATGTTTTGGACTCTGCATGCTCCACTTTTATCCCTCTGAAAAGCAAAACATTAACCAATAATCATTCAAGAAGTCTAAAAATATGACCAAAAAAGACAACTACTTTTTAGAGAGACTAAGATTTCATCCCCACCTACAGACAATACATCGGGTAAAAGTGAAAAAAGAGTTATTCCACCTTTCTGATTCCTGATCCTCCACGGACGGGTTGGTCGTTGGATCGCCAACTTGAAGAGGGAGGATTTGCCATCGAACTTCTGGCCAGAGAAAAAACACGTAATATGTAGCCAACATTTGGAAGAAGAATGTTTTCAAGATGACTTGGATAATAGCGCGTTGTGACAAACACCAGATACAGCACTGGGACTTGATCAACAGCCGATACCGCACCGTCTAACACGTCTGTTTTGGTAAAAATTTTACCGTTGTAATTTTCATGCATTCTCAGTTATTAGTTGTAAAATAAAAGCGGTCGCCAGGAATCAGGTGGGTTTTTGGAGGTTAAAGTACTTTTAGAAGTTTGAATTCTGAATATAAATGAACTTTTTGTTTTAAGAGAGGGGTGTCAAACTGGTCCCAGAAAGGTATGTGTGGCTGCAGGTGTTCTTTCCATCCAAGCCATAGCACTCCATTCATTTTGTAAAGTCATCATGTGAAGACTGGACTCTTGATGAGATGACTGGATTTTGGCGTGCTTTTGCTTCGTTGGAAAGAAAACCTGCAGCCACACGGCCTTTTCTGGAACCGGTTCAACATCCCTGCTTCAAGATGTGTCTATGCACCTTGCCCTTTGAAACTTCTGTTGTCACACTATGAGCACCCTGTAGGTGCTTGCCATGGCTCTCTGGCACTGAATCCTCCTTCTCATCTATTAGAGATATGGACTAAGTCTCTTTTCAAGATAAACTTAGTACAATCTATTTCTAAAGACCAGGGCTATATACCAAAGATTTTATTGGATCTATGCCCCCCTAAAAACAAAAGATGGCATACCCAAAATATATTTTAGGTTTATTAAACCACATGCACAAACAAAACCAAGCAGCTTTATTTTCTAAGTCACACCATTGGGCACATGGCTCTCTATCTCACGATTCGCCCTCTACGCGCCACAAATGGTCCATGCAAAGCACCACATTAATTTCATTCTCCATTTAGCTTCTCTAGCTGATCAATGAAATTTCACGGTTACCAATAGCAACCAAAATGAAAAGAGCAGAAAATTGGAGTTGGAGTTTAAGGTAAAGCTTCAGATATAACACCTGCCATTAGCAGGGATGTTGGGTCCAGCCTGTCAGTCTCTCCTGCACTGACCCTGTTTAACACATAGATCTAAAAGCAATCGTCTTGGATGTTTGATCAGCTCGTAAGCCAATCATCATCATGGGCCAGGGAACCTTGGGGATCTTCTTTCTTGCAGTTTTTATGTCCTCAAGCAGAGCCAATGCATATATCCCACACTATTAGGTGTTGTGCGTGCTTTGATTAGGGGTTTTAGTTGTAAATAGGCCACTTTTAACAGTTTGAAAGGTCCTCATGTACAGTTATGGTTCACCGATATGAGGGAGGCTTCTGGAGGCTTATGATTTATCAATTTATAACCAGTGATGGGACTAACGGCGTTGAAAGTAACGGCGTTACTAACGCCGTTACCTTGTTTTAGTAACGAGTAATCTAACTAATTACTTTGACTGTAACTATAACGCAGTTACCATTGCAGACACCCGTTACTGCGCGTTACTCAGGTCGCACAATGAACCTTTTTTCATTATAGAACTCGTGCGCAGCTGCGTGAAGCTGACACCCCACCCACGTCAAAAAACTCTGCAAATAGACTGAATGGTTAGTGCAACGTTAGTGCAGATTTGTGCAGAAAAAAATATTTTTTTGCTACTTTTGTTTAAGAGATATTAAAGATTATTTTTTCGGTCATCCAGAGGTGCGCGCCTTGTCATGAGAGAGGGGAGGATGAGAATGGCTGATGTATAGTGAGATTCCGTCTGTCAGTTGGGTAGGTGGGTGTTTCCGCTGGCGGGTGTTAACGTACAGCACACACAGAGAGATGGAGAGTGAGGAGGATCCAGCAGCAAAACAGCGTTTTCCTGATGGAAATACCGGTGTTACGTCGAGCTGCGTTTCCCCATCACATACGGTTTCCTCTGCATCTCCGCACAGCGCAGGCAGCGAGAGTCACCGCGCAAGCGACAGGAAACGCGCATGCTCGCTAAAGGCGCGCCACAGTCGCCCTGTGCTCGCGCCACAGGAGAACTATGGAGAGCGTGAACGATCAAATGAAAGGGAGAAATCTGGATGGATGGATGGATGGATGGATGGATGGATGGATGGATACTCTGCCTTTTCAACCTACTGTATTTTTTATTTTAAACATTATTTGATGGCCTTTGTGGCAGGGATGGAGATCCATATTTTATGTCACAGGCAGAGTATACATCTTGATAGATAGATGTTACAGTATCTATAACAACCAAAACACACAGGATTTCAGAATTAGACATCCCCAGTTATTAATTTCACCAGATCTGAATGCCCTGTTAAAAAACTTCACATGGCGTTCCCCCCTGATGTCATTTATGTTGAGTTGCAATAAATGCTAAACTCTCTGCAGGTTCTTGTCTTTGTCGTCCGCTCTATTCAGCTGGCTTTGGAAACACACCGCTAGAAAGTGGGGGATGGGTGGTGAGGGTACGGGGGCGAGAAACGCAAAAGTAACGCAATAGTTACTTTTACTAGTAACTAGTTACTTTTATTGTGGAGTAACTCAGTTAGTAACTCAGTTACTTTTTGGGAGAAGTAACTAGTAACTATAACTAATTACTTTTTCAAAGTAACGTGCCCAACACTGTTTATAACTAATGTTCTATATATGTAAACCCATAATGAGGATCCAGCTGATGCTTTTTACAAATTATTGGAACCCTGTAAATATATCACAAATAGCTTGCATTTGCTAAACATATCCAGTAAGTTTCCTTTAAACATCTTTTCCATAGGCCACCAGTATGGTACGGGTAGATTCTCCTACCAGCGTTTTAACATTTATGTCTGCAGAGTTTAGCAAACCGTGACCAGTTTAAATCTGGGTTTGACTTTAGATCTAGATTACAGAACAAAATCAGGTTTTTTTGGCTAAACTGCAGAGAAAAAGTCTGAAAATCAACTGTCAGTTGATTGTTTTGAGTTAATTTGAGCTCATAGGGGAGTAAGTATCCTGTTTAAAAATCTGTGAAGCAACATTTTGTCCATGTTTATTTTTGCATGGTTAGAGCTGCTGGAACAGTTTTGGGGGAATTTAACCAAAGGAAAGGAGAGTGTGATGACAGCAAATTAAAGCAGCAGCTGCAGTGTTCAGTCAAAGCTGAGTGATGTGGGACCCATTGTTCAGTTGACCTGTATTGACCTACTGACCTGACACCTCACTGTTTGACGTTTTTCATCAGTGATCTGATAATAGGCTCTGATTTACTGCCTTTGATCAAACTGACCACTGACCTCTGAGCCCAAGACATGTTTCCAGAAAATTAGATCAGAGACATATTAGGTAATGACCTTTACCTCTTTCCTCTTGAACATGACCTTGTCTTACGTAGCTTTGCACCTTATTTCAGCTCCTGTGCCCACTGTGAATGAAAGCAGCCCATTACAGGACGTGTTTTCGAGCCCAGAGTTAGCTGCCAGCAACCAAACAATCTGTGTCCAAGAATCCAATGTGCTGCGCTTTCAGAGGAAGGGATAAACAGAGCATGTGCCACTGGTGGTTGTTTGTGTTTGCTGCACATGCTTCCAGATTTCACTGAGGACACGACCTGATTCTCACTGCAGAAAGACACCAAATTAATTTGAAAAGGGGCCCAAGGTAAAGGTCAGGTCTGGTTGACCCCTGATTATGTCACCATTCGTTTCAGGATTGGACTCTGCTTCTGTCTAGGAGAAGTTTCTGAATAAGGGATGGGAGTTTACAAGAAGCTGAATAATAAGACTAATAACATAACTTTGCATTCGTGTTGTCAAGAACACATTAGGTCTTGTATTCTCTGAAAATGTTCACCCAAACTTTGGTATCATTCTCAGTGTTACCTGAGAAACAGACTGGAGTCAATTTTTAAAACCAATTGAAAAAAACTTTAATAATCCCAAAGTGAAATTAAATGTTGCAGTAACTCATTTTTTAAACAGGTGTTGTATGTGTTGACTGCTGTAGGGAGGAAGGATCTTCTGTAGCGGTCTGTCTTGCACCGGATCTGGAGAAGCCTCTGACTGAAGACGTTCTGTGAAGAATTTATGGAGATTTCTTCTTTGTGAAATAATCTTCAGAGGTTCTAGAGGATTTCCCAGAACAGTTCCAACCTTTTTTATTAGCTTGTTGAGCTTTTTAAGTCATTAGCTCTAATGCTGTTACCCCAGCCAATGATGGCAAACAAGATCCCTCTCTCCTCAACAAAATGATAGAAGATATATAGCATCTTGTTGCAAACACTGAAGGACCTAAGCTTCCTACAGTAAGAAAGCCCTTCTTGTAGATGGATTCACAATTGTGTCTCCAGTCTAGTTTGTTGTTCAGGGGAACACCAAACTCCACTTCTTCTCCCTTGATGTTAATAGGATTTGTTCACAACTTGTTGACAACCTGTTCCTGAAATTTACATTCTCCATTTTTATTGACATTCAGGATCAGAAGATTGTTTCCACACCATGGAACAAAGTGGTTCACCAGCTCTCTCTTCTTGACCATCTTTGATGCTCCCAATGACTGTAGAGTCATCCCAGTGTTTCTGCAGATGACAGGACTCTGTCTGGTCCTGGAAGTAAAAGTTGTACAAAGTAAAAAGAAATGGAGAGAGTACCATCCCCTGAGGTGCTCCTGTACTGCTGACAACTCAATCAGACAGCTGATCCTTCAATCTAACAAACTGTGGTCTGTTTGTCAGGTAGTCTTTGATCCAGGTGATTGTTGATGCCTCCACTTTAGTCTTAGTCTGAAGTTTCTCCCAAAGTAAGTCAGGCTGAATGGTGTTAAATATGTCATGAACTGAGGACAGATGGACCCAGTATTCAAGGAGAGACAGTCAGTAGGAACGTTCAAAAAGTTTTTTAAATAGAACAAAAACTAAAGTGGAGCTGTGACTTGCGGACACTGCAGGCGGGGGGCGGGGCACCGCCCAATCTCAGACACTCTGCAGGAGAAACACAGGTAAGTGACCAGGATCATCTGACAGAAGATGATTATCTGAGTTGGCCACTTACCTGGTTTAACAGTCCAGTCCAAGAATGTCCCCAAGTGCTGCAGTCCCAGAGGACATGCTGGAAGCCGATCCTGGTCAGGGATCCAGAACAGACAGGAAAAGAAACAGGTGGCAGGATCCAGACTTCCAGGCATCCACAGGCTTCCAGGAGGGTTCAGAGTCTGACTGGGTCCGAAAGCATAACCAGGCGGTCACGCACAGGAGCAGACAGGATCAGGTGCAGATGAGCAAACTCAGTGGAAGAGGGTAACCGAGACAGGACATGTAACCAGAACTTTGTGCAGCACTTAAAACTGGTCTCCTCCCTGGAGCCAGGCCTACTGGAATAAAAACTGGACCTCTCCACATATAGAGCCAAAAACCCAGAGGACTCCGCGGGGGAGGAACAGTCGACGATCAGGAGACGAGACAAACACAAAAAACCCTCTTTCCACTGGCTGCTAGGATCCAGGACACGAACCATGAAATAAAACTGAACAGACAGACTGACAGAAAACAAATAATGATCTGGCCCTGAATGCTCAGGCTGAACTGAATATAACCAAGAGGAAACAGGTGAGAGGAATAAATTACAATTGCGGCAGGGAGGGAAAACGGCAGGTGAAGGAAATTACCAATTAAGAGAGAGCAAACAGGCCAGATCATGACAAAATCCACTGGAGAAATAAGAGAACATGATCCTCATAGTGTTGCCTGCTTTGACTAAATGACAGTGGGTTTGTTGAAGCAGGTGTTTGATGACATCATCATGTCCAACTCCACAGTATTAGGATAATTTAATAATTATTATCCCTGATGATGTGTGAGTTTATTACACCCTAATATTACCAGTCTGTTGTGTTTCAGAACTAATGTTTTCCCCAGTAGTTTATCTAATTAGGCCAGTTCCTCAGTCCAGCTCTACAGTACGTATACCGTTATAATCTTTATTCTGGACGTGGCGAATATTTGGGAATGGAATGAGAGCGGCGTCCTTCAGCTAAGAACAAAGTGTAATATTTTGATAAGGCTGGAGTCTAATGGTTGATCAGGGCCCACTTCACGAGATGTGAACCTGGTTGGTAAGTGCTGCCTTCTGTAACTCTAAGCAACTTCTCTGATCTGAGTAATATTACAATTTCTATCAGAATCTGTTGTCATGTCTCATGGTTATTCAATACATATAAGTTATGAAATGTTATTTAAAGAGTTTGTCCCAAGTGATCTATTTTCAGGGAAAAGAACTGGAGAGAGAAAGCTTCAAGGTGTAGACATCAGAGCTTTGCTTTCCAAACTGATAGCTGCTTGTTTGCTTGCTGAGGTAAACCAACAGAAGTCTCTCTAAGACCTTCATGGTGTGGGATGTCAGCACAGTCTTCTTTGGCACTGGAATAAGGCAGGATGTCTTCAACATCATTGGTACTGGTTGTACGGTCAGGCTAAGGCTGAGGAGGTGCTGTAGAATCCCACAAAGCTGCTCTGCACAGGCCATCAGGACCTGTTGATTTATTATGATTCAATCTCTCCAGTTGCCTCTTCACTTGACTTCTAGACACAGACATGTGAAAGGCGAAGGGAGCAGCACCATGTCCTGATTTGCCTGTTACCAAACCCATAGAAGCAGGAGAATCACTGGCAGAGGAGAGCAGCATGTCCATGCAACTGTTGGCAGGAGAGAAATATTCTCAGCTTCTTGAACTGAACCTGTTGATTAATGTATTCAGATCATTGGCTCTGTCCAGACTTCCATCTGTCTGATCATCCTCCTGCTTGAAGCCTGTGATCTTATTTATCATATATATATGATATTGCTCTGCTGGAGCTTGTTTTTCCAGCTTCTTCCTGTATGCCCCTTGGTTTCTCTTATCTTGGCCTTAAGTTGCTTCTGTATTCTCCTCATTATTTCCTGTCTCCCTTCCTAAAGTTATTTTTGTTGTTGTTGCTGAGCAGTTTCTCCAGGTCACTTGTAATCCATGGTTCATTATTTAGAAAGCATTCCACTGTTCTGGTAGGGATGGTGTTATCTCCACAGAAGTTTATGTCATTGCATTGATGTCCCCTCCAAGTGGCTGACACAAAGCAGCCTTTAGAGAACCTAGCAGGGGTTCTTCAGCTTCCTGTGACCATCTTCTTACAGTTCTTTTTAATGCAGGTTGTCTCTTATAAAGTGGAGTATGCTCTAAGCAGAGAAAAAATAGATTGTGATCTAATTTCCCAAGAGGAGGTCTTACTTGACATTTGCATAAAACAAGTCCAAAGTTTATTTTCTCTGGTATAGCAGCTGACAAACTGTTAAAACATTGGCAGTGTAGCAGAGAGTTATCATTCAAATCTCTAGTTTTTAAAGTCGTAGGGAAATCATATTTTAATGTCAAATCATTCTGGCTTAAACATGTTTATAAATGTTCTCTACTTATTGTCCCAAATTCAGAACATTTCTATATTTAAAAAAAATCCTCTCTTAAAATCTTTGGTTTGTTTTCATTATCTTCTGCAGGCCAGTTAGTTCTACGTCAGCCTGAACACCTAAATTCGGCCAATCATATATCAACGGTCATCTGTCAATCAAATGTTTTCGGTCATAGCATCTTGATTCATATGTCGCAGCTAATATACGCAACGGTTGAAACCAGAATCCTTTCCTTTCCCATTGAGTTGCGTCCCAGTGTTCACGGGGATGGACGTCTGTGTCTTCGGCAGGCGTAGAGCTAACAGAACTGGCAGCGTTGCGAGGCAAGGGCTCAAACATGTACGGCTGGAAGCCTTCTACACCAAACCAAGCTTCTGCCGCCCTGGCGTCCTCTTCCACAACATCTTCGTCCCCGCTTTCCTCCTCTAAATAAAAAATGGATGACAGAGGAGACTCATCCACGACCTCCGACACTAAACTCTCCTCCTCTTGCTTGTTTCCGCTGTCCATAGCGTTCCTTGACAGCGTCGTTTCTAAGTCACCAATTTAGTGCTACTTGGTCCCAATGGAATTTCCCATTGGGAACCTGCTAGCACTAAGATGCTAACTGGTTAGCATCTTAGTGCTACTTGGTCCCAATGGAATTTCCCATTGGGAACCTGCTAGCACTAAGTTGCTAACTGGTTAGCAAGATGCTTCCTACAAACTGGCCACAATCAAAAAGCTTGAGAACCTTCCTCCACAACAATCCCGCCCACTTGATAATCGACCAATCACATTCACTTTATTCACTCGTGTAAAGTCAGGCACCACTCGGGAGAATTCGGAAATGCAACGGTCAGAACAGCCGCTTCCCTACGACTTTAACACAAATACATTTGGTTGTTGTGTCTGTAGCTTAGCAACAACAGAACTGATCACATCACACGCAATAGTCTGAAATTTGATCCTGCTGCCATGTTTCAGTTAAACACATAATGCTGCATTGTCGATATTCTGGCCAGGTCCTTGCTAGGGCTTGGAGTTCTTCTAAATTGTTTCCTAAAGATCTCACATTGATGCAAGAGCTGTTTTACATTTCTTCTTCCTCCCTCTTCTCCTTGTTCCTACCCTGCATCCACGGTACCTCATTTTCCACTCAGCTTGTGCTTATGGAAGTAGTTGAAGTTGAAATGTTAAAGAGCTGCTCCTGGGTGTAAAACAATCAACTTGCTATGGTTGCTGTGGTTAAGCATCATAACAAGCAGGGCTGCTGGAAGTAATTTGGCAGGGGGTGAAAATGTTTTGTTTTGTTTTTTGGGGGGGGGGGCATAAGACCAATGAGTCTATATGCCTATTTAAAATACAATAAAATTGAATAATTAAATAGATTGAGATTCAATATTCCATTGTAATATACACTTCAGTTTACCCAACCAGGGTCTGTAACACACAGACATCCTCAGTTTTCAGGTGAATGTTTGCGCTATTAATTAAACTTCACAATAACACTTTAACAATGTAGATTTGGTCAACTGGCATTAACCTGAGTCACTGGTTTTTTGTCACACGTGACTTTATTAGCTCCAAAATCCTTCTACGCAAACCACAAGGAAATAAGTATATTATTATACTATATAATAAATGGGCCATATAGTGACGCTTAAAAGAATTATGTTGACGCCAAATGATCTTAAAACTTACTTTTATTGAAGAACAGCAACAGAAAAGAGAACTTTGAACTTAATACTCTGAGCTCTGTGAGTGCTAACCTGGAAGCTGCCGCAGTGCATGCTGGGACAGCCGTCACTCTCAAGAATGAACAAGTCTGCTCTGATGCATGCTAGGTAAAAAGGGCGGGGCAAGAACAACATCCAGAGACTTTTTGCTTCCTCGGTCTTCTGTTCTTTTGAATTGGAATGATGCTGATGCTGATGACGTTTCACGAGCTCATGGGAACGCACAAGTACACAGATTGAGAAACGACCAAAGTCTCTTAGCGACGGACGAATCAGAAATGCGTTTCTGTGTCACATTCCACCTCATTCATGTCATCAGACTAGGGTGGCCATTTCTATAACACCAAAAAGGAGGACATTGTGCGGCATATCAATTACTAAGGTGTACATAAGAATCGGGTAAAGTCACATTTATAGTACAATTCTTAGTAGTTTAAAGATGATGCTTGTGTAGTTGAATAGAACAAAATATTAAAGAGATGTAAAAAAAGAATTGGTTCCCAGCATTTGTATTTATTTAATACATTGTGGTGTTTAAAAAGTGACTATTTTTTGACACGATTAATTTGAGCAGAACTGCTGCAATTGATCATAAAGCAGTTGTTTGGAAAAGAAGCTTGAGGCGGAGAGAGAGCTAGAGAATAGGACAATACAAATGTCAAAAAGTGGCTGGAAAAGAGGAATTCGTGACATGGCTGCAGCCTGTCGAGAGTAAAGATGATTTCACCATGTTATCTATCTATCTATCTATCTATCTATCTATCTATCTATCTATCTATCTATCTATCTATCTATCTATCTATCTATATATATATCTATATATATATATATATATATATATATATATATATATATATATATATAGATATATATATATATATACACAAACTTGAGTCATGGAACTGTGCTTACAGCTCCTTATTTCATGTATACTAATAACTTGTGTACATGATACTTGTTGATGAAATTAAAATTATTTCTAATAGCATTAAAAGAGCATTAAATTAGAGTTCCTCATTCCGGTATAAACCCTGTGAACGTTTAATTTAATATGACATATTAAAAAAAATCCCCATCATCATCCAGCAGATGTTCAGTTTCTGCCCAAATATTTTCTCTTTCTGCTGTGGAGTTTTGTAACAGGAATAAACAGGATCATCCATAGTTTGTATGAACTATGTTTGTTCTCCGCTTCCAAACTCATCATCTCTTCATCCATTCCTGCAATAAGAATTTTTTGGTCTGTTGAAGCACCAATATTCTGCATCCAGTTATTTAATTAATTGCTCTTAATTTTGGGAATATATACGAACTATGCTCTAATTTCTAGTAACCGACCTGTTTTTACTATAATTTAATTTGACAAACCGGGTCTTCACTACATTCTTTATCCTGTTTGGTGCGGTTGCAATTGCGGGTCTTGATCTGGACTGACGGGAGCGGAGACAAAAAGAGCTCAGTTCCGTATTTTGACGGTGAAAGACGGAGAAGACGTACGTGGACAGAGACGTGCGGAGGAGTAGCGGAGGATGTGGAACAGCTCTCATTGATTTACATGACAGACAAGTACTTCGCACGACGTACTTGAGCGGAGCGGAGCACTGACAGAGTATGTGGAATCTGGGTGTAAAGGAGGGCAAATACACGTCCGGCTGGATGCGGCGCCGGACGCCGGACAGTGCAATGAAAATCCGGACTGTCCGCCCTAAAGCCGGACATCTGGCCACCCTACATCAGACTATGTAAATTTACCAGTCTGCTGCCGCGAGCTGGATACCTCTTCGGCGACCAGTAGCTTGCTTGACGTTGCCATAACAATGAAACTTCCACAAACTTATGTTGATTAGGCCTCAAAATAATTAAATAACAATCCAAAATAGTGAAATAAAAAAAAAATAAAAATAATTTTCCAAAGTATTCATAAAAAAATTATAAATTGTGCAAAAAAAAAATTCTAATACTTTTTTTTATCCGTCTCTCGCCACTAGGGTGTGCTGCAGTACCTCCAGCACCCACACTTCCTGTGGCCATGATCACAAGTATCCAAGCACAAAAATATCAGTAAAAATTCCTCCAGTTTCACAGCATTGAACAACAGAGGCAAAAAAACATCAGAAAAAAAGAAACTCAGATCCAAAAATTGAGGCATTGAGGTTCTCTTAAAAAACGAATAACAGAGCAAGCTAGCAGAGCTACTCCAACATGCAGTCACCTTAGGCAGTGCCATTCTAGACTTCTACAATCTTGACTTCTGGAAAGTGCAATCTAAATACAGGAACTTGACAGAAATTTCATTGCTTGATCTGTACCCACTCTGTACCAACAGCAGCCATACTACGCTCACCCAATCAGACGTGAGTGTATTATTCTAATCAAGGGTAAAAAAAAAATAACGTGAATGTTGGTGAAATGATTATAACTGACAATTTGTTCAATTACCAGGTGTTATTAAGTTGCTTACCTGTGAGGCCAGACGTCTGGATCGGGTGTTATAAACCAATTTGTCGTCAATGACTTGGATTATAATTAAAGCCAGAGTTGCTCATGATCAACCACAAGTCTCCATACTCTTACTTTTTCCCATTTTTCTCCTACTGTGTGTTAGGATCCGGGGCTTTGCCCACCAGGGGGCGCCGTGGATCCATGCCTGGGGAGTTTGGGCTCAGCATGGACAGCTGTTTTTTATCTGCTGATTAGGAAGCTCCCTATATAAGCTGAGTGTGAACTCCCCTCTGAGCTGGATCGTTTGTGTCCTTTCTGTGCCACCATGCCTGTCTGAACTTGAGAACCTGCAGAACCCTGTGGTTTCCAATAAATATTGGACTTTTTAATCCTCCCTCTGTGTCTGTGAGTTCTGCATTTGGGCTAGTAAAACCATCGCTTCATGACACTGTGGGCTTTTACGATTGCTCCACATCAGATTCAACGATCTTAACTTCTGTAAATGATCGGAAATTATCCTTATAAACCTAATGCAGTAAGTATGTGCACTTTACGGAAAAAAATTAAGTGTCATACTCACCGCCCAAATAATGCCATATAAAGGGAATTTGAATGCTTTTTCTTTCTCAAAAATGGCATTGAAGACAAAGACAAGAGAGACTTTACTGGTTCGGAGATCGCGGCTCTGCTGGTTAGGAGCTGTGCAGCAGAATCAAAGGATCAGTAAAAGCCAAGCAGTGAAATAAATCACAGGAGTTGTAAATTACGATGTTGCACTGATAAAGGGCGACAGTGGCGTTGGATGTAGGAGTTTGCCCTGAAATCGAAGGATTGACGGTTCAAGCCCCGGCTCTGACTGTCATTGCCGTTGTGTCCTTGGGCAAGACACTTCACCTGCATTGTCTACTGATGGTGGTCAGAGGGTGGCGCCAGCGTACGGCAGCCTCACTTCTGTCAGTGAGCCTCAGGGCAGCTGTGGCTACAATGTAGCTTGCCACCATGAGTGTGTGAGTGTGCGTGAATGGGTGAATGAATGTAGTGTAAAACGCTTTGGTCAAAGTCTCCTGACTTGAAAAAAGGCGCTATATAAGTACAGGCCATTTACCATTTGAAGAATTAAATGTAAAATATCAAATAAAAGTATAATTGTCTCTGTAAAATGCCTTGAGATGACCTGTATTGTAAATTGTCGCTATATAAATATACTGAATTGAAGTAATCATCGAGCTGCTGAAAATAATAATATATTTTGTGTTCTAGATGTCATTTAAATCGTAGCTTGTTCTCACATAGAGCTCACCGCCAGATGTTCTTTCTTTTGACTAAATGACAATAAATTAAACCAGTTTTCCTGGATATTGACTGCAGGTGTAGTGACCAATATTTCTATGAATAAAAATCTAATTGATTATTGCGAAGTTGCATAATAAATAATGATTTAGCCAAATAAAATTGAGAATTGCTTCCAAGTAACAAGACATGTAGTTCGTTTGTGAAAAAACTAGGTTTGGATAAACCAACTGATTGCGCAAAACTCCTATTTCAAGTTATAAGAGCTTATAAACACCTGAAAGAAGATTAGAAATAGGAGAAACAGAGAAAAATGGTGCATGCAACATTTCTCTAAATCACTCGCACAAACATTGAGTACGAATGTGTTCGTACAAACAGCGTCTCTATTATAGTTTTTACCTTAAAAGGAATTTCATTCAGCTACTTGGTCACTGTTATAAAACAGTCACAGACTACCAGCTTACCGTAAGTTTGCTCTTATTAAACATGATAATTTCTACCATAGTTATATTCTGTTCAATAAACTTGCTGGGAATTGAAATTTCTACAAAAAGTTATCAACATTTAGCTTCACAAGACACAAAACCTTGCCTCTTTTGGTGTTGACCATCTGTACCTTGTCTGAACTCTACCTTTCTATTTAAAGCTACAGTGAGTAATAATTACAGGGATATACAGTCAGAAATGTAATATATTATACATAGCTATGTTATTTATCATCATCTACGAGCTCAGCCTCTTACCCTTAATATTTGCGTTGCCTTAGAATTCGTTATTTATAATTACATAGGAGCGGGTCTCGCAGCCATGGAGGCAGACATCTTTGCGCTACGGCAGCGCAGAGCCAACAAACTAGCGATTGCGAGATCGCCCGTTACGCTCGAAAGTAACTACGGCAAGTTGAGAGAGATGAACTGAGACGGTACTGAACAATAAATGACAGTATTAAAATTATCTATGTAAACAAACCTCATCACTTGAGAAGGTAGGTGATGCAGACGTCGTGAAAGACATTTTGTCCCGTAACGCTCGCCGTACTGTTGTGGGGGGGAGATGTTCATGTTGCTGCGGTCTGCAGTCTGGACGTTAGATGTCGCTAAAAATTACACACTGTAGCTTTAAAGCTTGCCAGTTGCCATGGAAAACATAGCGGTCAGCTGATAAATTTTTTTATTTAGAGTCTACTCTTGGTTGTTGTTCCCAAGCTTAGTAGAAGTACAGGTTAGTGTCGCTGCCTCAGCCCTTTTTCCCAGTGCATGTGCTTGAACCCGGTGTTGTCTGTCTGTTACCTGCCAGGGGGAGTATAAACAGAAGAAATAAATATATGGTTTTATTTTACCAGCAAAGCAACTCCAGATTCTCTGGCTCCACTTCAAATTAAGCATCCTAAAATCCTGTTTAAGCCCTGGCTAAATGATGACACTTAGGCTGCCAGGATGGAGTGTTGCAGAGCTAAAGGTAGTGTCACAGTCTTGGTTTTGTTATGTTTGAGTATTCACCTTTACTTTGCTTCTTTTCTTAGTGTTTAATTATTATTTTCTTGTTAGTTCCTGTCTTCTTGGTTTTGCATTTGTTGTCCTCTGCTGCCCTCTTGTGTCCTCATTCCCTAGCTCTTTTTTCTGTTCTGTCCTCACCTGTTTCCAATCCTCTCGTTAGCCCTCTCTTTGTCTCTGTCCCCTTTAAAGGCCCTCCCTCTTCAGTTTCTGTTTGCTGGATCCTCGTCAAACGTCTGTCTGTTTAACTCGTCTCTCCCTGGCTCCTAGAGTTTGGTTTCCCCTGATGTCTCCTTGGTTCTGGTTCGTTGTTATTTTTGTTGGATCTTTGATTCCTGCCTCCATACCTGTAAACTTCATTAAACCCACCAAAATTCACCTCTGCCAACTTGCCTCTGCTTTTGGGTCCTCAACCCAACATCAAACCCTGACAGGTAGATGGAAAACAGACAAATTAAAGGATTGCTGGTGCCATCACCTAAAAGCTGTAAAATACACCAGAACGTAATCTAATATCATAATCTGTCTGTTTTGTTCTAAATTATCAGATTTCTTCTAAATGACCCGTATAGACTGTACTGAAATGTCATATTCTGCATTTAAGAGCTTTTGAAACTTTGTAGTTGAAAAAGTCAACCTCATCCCTCTCTCAGGCCCATATCTCACCTTCTGCTTCAAAGCCGTTAGTATTTGCACCCTGCTCTGTTGTTTTCTGGCAACTTTAGTGACTGTCAACTTTGCAGGAAGTGGTTAGTAATTTTGAGCCTATAGGTGCATTCAGTGATTTGGTTCCATCTCATTCCTTTAGAGAGGTTTTTCCTACTATAGGGGGGTCATTGATGATGTCACGGGCTCGGGACACGCAGCGCTGGGATGAAATGTCTTTAATGGAGGGAAGAGGAGCCCCCATGATCCTCTCTGCTGTTCTCACCTTCTTCCAGTCTGAGGCGCTGCAGCCTCCACACCACACAGTGAGACAGCTGCTCAGAACGCTCTCTATGGTGCTTCTGGAGAAGGTGGGGAGGATGGGGGGGGGGGGGGGCAGGTGGGCTCTCCTCATCCTCCGCAGGAAGTCCAAGCTCTTCTGGGCCCTTTGGACCAGTGAGGTGGTGTTTCCAGTCCAGGTGAGGGTGTCTGTGATGAATGTGGTGCTGCTGACCACCTCTACAGCTGTTGATGAGCAGTGGAGCGTGGTTAGGCCGGTTCTTCCTGAAGTCCACCATGATCTCCTTGGTCTTCTCCACCTTCAGGATCAGGCTGTTATCTCTGCACCACCAGCTGCTCCACCTCCTCTCTGTAGTCCAGGTCGTTGTCGTCTCTGATGAGGCCCACCACCGTGGTGTCGTCTGCAAACTTCACCATGTGATCGGTGGTGGACCTGGGGACGCAGTCGTGCGTCATCAGAGTGAACGGCAGGGGGCTCAGGAGGGAAGCCTGTGCTTAGACTGATGACATCAGAGGCGTTCTGTCCGACCCGGACTGACTGAGGTCTGTTGGTGAGGAAGTCTAGCAGCCAATAGCAGAGGGGTGTATTGAATCCCAGCTGTTCCAGTTTGCCCATCAGATGCTGTGGGATGATGGTGCTGAAAGCTAAACTGAAGTCCAGGAACACCATCCGCACGTGGGTGTTCTTCTCCTCCAGGTGTGCCAGGCTCAGGTGGAGAGCAGCAGAGATGGCGTCCTCAGTAAAGCGGTTCTGTCGGTAGGCGAACTGGAACTGGTGGAATGTTGGCGGCAGACTGGAGACGATGTGTTCTTTAACCAGCCTTTGGAAGCTCTTCATCATGATGGGAGTCAGAGCGACAGGCTGGTAAAGATTTAGGCTGGTGGCAGACTTGAAGCATGCTGGCACTACAGATCAGTCCAGTGAGGATCTGAGTTGAAAAGACTCTTGTTGAATTCCTCATGTCTTAAATGTTGGGTTCCTTTGAAAAATGAGCGAAACAACTGTGAGAAAGCCTTTCATAAAAGTTTGAAAAATACATATAATAAGAATTCAAATAAACAATTGGACAATAAATACAATTTAACAGTAATGATTTAATTTACTATATGATAACAGTAACAGTGACAGGGTTCCTACAGCATAAGGCAAGATAAATCCAAGACTTTTTAAGACTTTTTAATGCCACTTGAAATAAAAATTTAAGACCAAATTCACAAGAAACACAAGAAAAACCTGCTTGCGACAACTTAACCCAAAGGTTTATTTTAACATAAACCACTGCACTAATGTTTCAAATGTTGCAAAGCTTCCCATACAGGAAGAAAGCTAAAAACACACAAATGACAGATATATTTGAACAATTATTTAACTGAATTCACAAACTTTGTTTTAGCAGGGAACAAAACAAATCAGTTTTAAAGCCCCAACATAACCAGTGCAAAGTCTTTTTGCAGCTATTTTACTTTGTATGGTTTTCTTAGTATGTTTGATTTGGTGATAAGTGGAGGCGCTGCAGAGACAAGGGTGGAACTAAACTGAGAAATACCGCCTGTTTCTCCGTAACTCCATTGTGACGTTTTGTGTTTCGTGCTTCGCATGTGCGACTCCACTGCCTTAATTCCCATCGTTCTGAGCTTGAATGACTTCTTGCATAAATCCACTGAGCCTCATGTATGTTCCCTGGTTTTAGCCATGGAGGAAACTCTTGGCTGGAGACAATTTTCGTCACATTTACACTTGCTCATATTTTCCAGACAAAAAGTAAATGGCGCATCTCCCAAATGTCCCGACCGCAACAACGCTTTATTGGTTCCGCTATCGGGACGGAACCAATAATGGCGAGCTGTTTGTTTTTTTCTAAATAGAAAAAAAAAATGATGACCTACGAAAGACTGATTTAAGACATTTTAATACCAATTAAGGCCTTAGTTTTATTTTGAAGAATTCAATGCCTTTTAAGACTTTTTAAGGATCTGCGGGAACCCTGAGTGATGATTTTGGTCACAATAACCATGACATGAAATTTTCCTACCCTACAACAGGGATGTTCTTCTGGCAAACGCGTAGATAAATAAGGATCTCACTGAATTTGGTGGAAGCTGCATCTCGCTCGTTACGTTCGCCATCGTCCCTCTAATTGTCTGCACCTGCGCATTGGGTGCAGAAGCCTGTTAAAGGGCAGTATTTTCAGAGCCCCAAGACCATACATTTTTGAGACGCTGATTGGCCATTACATTATTAAATTCACCTAGCAATAATACATGATTGGCAGATTCTCTGCACATGTGGGGCATCTGATCACAGCCCCCAGAACAGAGACGGTAGGAGTCTGTCTGTGGAAATCCACAAATGAATGACAGTAGGTAGGGAAATGTAGTTTATATAATTTGTTTTGCTTATAGGTACACACTCTAGAGAGTAAAACTGACATTTATGAGTTAATTTGTAAAAATATATTTTACGTTTCTCTCTTCTTATCAGGGAGGGCGGTACCCCAGCCGCGACTGCCATAAAGAAACCTGTGAGCTGCTGGAGGACCAAAAACCTTTAAGTCTGTGTCATGTGCCATACAACTACAGTCCAAAACCTTAACAGAAAAGTCTGGATAATATTCAGTTAATGATAAAATACGGGATCGCCCTGATGCTGTGCAACTCTGGAATGTTTCCAAGAACATCCCTCACACCTAAACAAGACAGATTAATCTGTCATGTTTGGTTCACATCACTAAGCTGCAAAAGAGCAGGTGTTCACTGCATGAGCTGAAGGACCCAACTCAGTTTCTCGTCTGTGGGTCAGCAGACTGCTTCCTGTGGAGAGTTTAATCTACTGAACATCCCGCCCAGGGCGGAGCTTCACCGTGGGAGCTAAAGCTGATCTAAGACACGTGCAAGCAGGATGGGATGCATGTCAAACGGCGGTGGGATTAAGGGAAAGGGGTTAGATCTTAGCTGTGAGTTAACAACTCAGTAGCAGGTAATTGTGTCAGGCAGGTGAAGAAAGGCGACGTGTGCTGCTGACAAAGTGATGATGGTTGCTGAAGACATGGAGGTGCAAGAACTACAGCTCAGTAACAGCACCAGTTTGAAGCCTCTGAACTGCTAAACTTTCTGTCTGACAACAGAAACAATGCATAACCTCTCCCCAGATTTAGCCTCATCGTTGACTCAGGTCTGTTTGTTTGACTGAAACCTGAGTCAGCCAAACAAGCAGCAGCAAATCACTCAGCTGTGAAGGTTCTCTCAATTCAAACATAAATAAACAGAGAAACCAGTTTTGATGCCGAGAACATTCCGTTCCCATTTCTGAAGTTTGCACAAGGGACAGTGCAGTTAGAGTTTAAAACGTCTAATAAGGAAAAGTTTGGGAGGGCAAGTGAACCTTTCACATTTTAATTCATGTTAACCAGTTTGAAGCCGCATTTTATGCTTTTTCTAATTATTATTTGCTGGTTTTATATATCTCTTCAAGTCCGATGACAACAAAGTCTAACAGGATGGGAAGGAGAACTTTACAGATGATGGGCTTCAGTCTGTACTTGTTCATGTAGATCTCTGTGCTGCATTTACTACAGCCAGTCACAGTATTCTCTAAGAATGCTCAAACATGAGGAAGATATTAAAGGAAGAGCAGTTGGGCGGTTTAAAGTCGTAGGGAAGCGGCTGTTCCAACCGTTGCATTTCCGAATTCTCCTGAGTGGTGCCCGACTTTACACGAGTGAATAAAGTGAATGTGATTGGTCGATTATCAAGGGGGCGGGATTGTTGTGGCGGAAGGTTCGCAAGCAAGTTTAGTTGTAGCCGGTTTATCGGAAGCATCCTGCTAACCAGTTAGCAACTTAGTGCTAGCAGGTCCCCAATGGGAAATTCCATTGGGACCAAGTAGCACTAAATTGGTGACTTAGAAACGACGCTGTCAAGGAACGCTATGGACAGCGGAAACATGCAAGAGGAGGAGAGTTTAGTGTCGGAGGTCGTGGATGAGTCTCCTCCGTCATCCATTTTTTATTTAGAGGAGGAAAGCGGGGACGAAGATGTTGTGGAAGAGGACGCCAGGGCGGCAGAAGCTTGGTTTGGTGTAGAAGGCTTCCAGCCGTACATGTTTGAGCCCTTGCCTCGCAACGCTGCCAGTTCTGTTAGCTCTACGCCTGCCGAAGACACAGACGTCCATCCCCGTGAACACTGGGACGCAACTCAATGGGAAAGGAAAGGATTCTGATTTCCAGCGTTGCGTATATTAGCTGCGACATATGAATCAAGATGCTATGACCGAAAACATTTGATTGACAGATGACCGTTGATATATGATTGGCCGAATTCAGGTGTTCAGGCTGACGTAGAACTAACTGGCCTGCAGAAGATAACGAGAAAAACACAGATTTTAAGACAGGATTTTTTTTTTAAATAGAAATTTTCTAACTTTTGGGACAATATCATCTGATAAAAAGTACATTTATACATGTTAGGGTTCCAGTTTGTGGGGGTTGTTTTAGTGTTTTCTTTTAGTGTCTCCATCCATCCACTAGATGGTGCCCTTTTTTTCCTGTTGGCCTGGAGGCCCTGTTCCTGGTTACCACCCACACCTGCGGCTCGTTTGGTCATTACCAGAGGAGTATATGAGCAGCGGACTGTCACTACCTCGACGCCAGAGTGTTTGGCAGTATTGGGTACTCTAGCCTCTCTGAGTTTACCTGAGTCTAACCTCAGTTCTAACCCTTTGTCTCCTTTTTGTGATCTCTGGCAGGATCATCACCTGATCCACTGGATAAGCCTGATCCTTCAAGCCTTGGAAGGAATCTATTCGCCTCACTGAGAAAAAGGAAAACATTCACCCGATCAGTTCACGTTCCTCTACAAGAAAGCTTGTGACAGTTGGCTCCGCTGCTCCTCTGGACCACAATCAGAATCAGAATCAGAAATACTTTAACAATCCCAAAGGGAAATTACTTTTGTTACAATAAGTCTGCCTGTCCGCCCTCCAGCAAAGTAATCTCCATATCTAGACAACCCCCCCACAAACAGGAACCAAGGATCAACCGCAAACTTTTACAGTGTGTCCATTTCTGGCTATTCTTCTGCATTGGCCTATTTTCCATGGACCTTGAACTCACCACTCTGATCTCCCCCTAGGGTTTCCGGTTCCGGTTCACCCGACCGCTTGTTTTCCCCAGAGCTGAGAAACCCATGTTTTGTCTCTCTGAGTACCACTGTTTGTCTCACGGCGTTCCACACCTTGCAATAAACTGTTCAACTTTTACCCAGCCTCTGAGTTGTTTCTGCATGTGGGCTAGCTTTTAAAACCCCTCATCACAATATACATGTTTAAGCCAGAATTATTTGACATTTAAATATGACTTCCCTACAACTTTAATTCTTACTTTTACAGATATTGAGATTCTATTGCTAATAGATCTTCTTTAAGCTCCAGCGTTACTTGTGAAGTTCCATGAGAGCCAGTGCGTATATATCAGTTTTGCTGTGACAGCATCTTGGGGGGGGGAATTTAATAATTCTGGGCCTGTTTTTCCAGTGCTTAGTCCTGTTTCTCATTGCAATGGGCTCAGCTTTTACTCTGACTATCGCTATGTCGTGTCTTTCATCCTTTTGACATGAAGACTGACACAGAGCTCATCTGCTTAACCGTTTCTTTACCAGACACAGCCTCCTATGGAACTTCTTCACTTCTTTTGTATGTCTGCATCAGTTTTTCTTAAACCCCCGGTCGGTCCTGACAGAAGGCCGCTCACACTGAACCTTGTTCTGTTGGAGATTCCGTTCCATTGAAAGGGAGTTTTTTCCTCTGGTTGCGTACTGTATGTGCTGGGTATGAGGGATTGGTGCAGAGTCAAACACAGAATGCAAGCAAATACACTATATTGCCAAAAGTATTTGCTCACCTGCCTTGACTCACATATGAGCTTAAGTGACATCCCGTTCCTAATCCATAGGGTTCAATATGACGTCGGTCCACCCTTTGCAGCTAGAACAGCTTCAACTCTTCTGGGAAGGCTGTCCACAAGGTTTAGGAGTGTGTTTATGGGAATTTTTGACCATTCTTCCAGAAGCGCATTTGTGAGGTCGCACACTGATGTTGGACGAGAAGGCCTGGCTCTCAGTCTCCGCTCTAATTCATCCCAAAGGTGTTCTATCGGGTTGAGGTCAGGACTCTGTGCAGGCCAGTCAAGTTCATCCACACCAGACTCTGTCATCCATGTCTTTATGGACCTTGCTTTGTGCACTGGTGCACAGTCATGTTGGAAGAGGAAGGGGCCAGCTCCAAACTGTTCCCACAAAGTTGGGAGCATGGAATTGTCCAAAATGTCTTGGTATGCTGAAGCATTCAGAGTTCCTTTCACTGGAACTAAGGGGCCAAGCCCAGCTCCTGAAAAACAACCCCACACCATAATCCCCCCTCCACCAAACTTTACACTTGGCACAATGCAGTCAGACAAGTACCGTTCTCCTGGCAACCGCCAAACCCAGACCCGTCCATCAGATTGCCAGATGGAGAAGCGCGATTCGTCACTCCAGAGAACGCGTCTCCACTGCTCTAGAGTCCAGTGGCGGCGTGCTTTACACCACCGCATCCGACGCTTTGCATTGCACTTGGTTATGTATGGCTTGGATGCAGCTGCTCGACCATGGAAACCCATTCCATGAAGCTCTCTGCGCACTGTTCTTGAGCTAATCTGAAGGCCACATGAAGTTTGGAGGTCTGTAGTGATTGACTCTGCAGAAAGTTGGCGACCTCTTCGCACTATGCGCTTCAGCATCCGCTGACCCCGCTCCGTCAGTTTACGTGGCCTACCACTTCGTGGCTGAGTTGCTGTCGTTCCCAAACACTTCCATTTTCTTATAATACAGCTGACAGTTGACTGTGGAATATTTAGGAGCGAGGAAATTTCACGACTGGATTTGTTGCACAGGTGGCATCCTATCACAGTTCCACGCTGGAATTCACTGAGCTCCTGAGAGCGACCCATTCTTTCACAAATGTTTGTAAAAACAGTCTGCATGCCTAGGTGCTTGAATTTATACACCTGTGGCCATGGAAGTGATTGGAACACCTGATTCCAATAATTTGGATGGGTGAGCAAATACTTTTGGCAATATAGTGTATGTACTGTCTTTACATGCTGATCATGGAGCAAAGTCAAAGACTCAATACAATTAGCTGAGTTCCCTTAGATAGAAATCTTTTAATTGATCTTACTTTATGATTTGATTTAAATGTCTCTTTACAGAAACTCTAGATGACATGTGTTGTGAATTGGCACTATATAAATAAAGTGAATTCATTTGATGGACCGCAGGCACCTGCCAGACAGGAGAGTCTCAAACAGTTTGTCTCCAGAGTGGAAGCGGTTTTCCGCAATCTTCCCTGCTCAGGTGTGTATTTCCTGAAAAGCGGGAAGACTGCAGCCAGTCATCTTCTCAGCCGAGCAAATGGCATATGGCGTGTCAGCACTAAAATATGAATAAACAGGAGATGGATAATCCAGGTCCAGAAAGTAAAAACCCTACCTGGTCTTCATCCTGTTGACTTAACCAGGCGATTACACCATCCGGAGATTATTCTGTTTTGTGGAGCTACAAATGCAAATGTTTGGAACTGATCTCTGCACAGACTTTTTACTGTTGGGACCTGGATTATCTACCTCTGAACACCAGAGACAGCTGATCAGCGCTGTGGTTCAGGGTCGATGGGGAGACACGGCCCCGTCCAGCTGCTTCGTCAGGTTTCTGCTTCTAAAAGAGTTTATTGACATCAGTTGTAGAATAAAGAGCTTAGGGGAGGGGTGGACTGGGTACAGCTGGCCAACTCTGAGTAGAGAGGGGAGAAACTCTGGGACTGGAGTTTGATGAATGGGATGGTGACCATCGACTTGCAAGTCCAGAGAACTTTTTGGGTTCAGCCTTTTAGCATCTCGCACCTCTTTGCTGAGTGTGTACTTTAATGTCCTGAATAAGTCTCTGTATGCCTTCTCCTGTCCCAACCATAGATGTCTCACTTTAGTTGTAAATAGCTTTAAAACAAACTTGCATGACTTCTTCAGCTTCATTTAACAATCATCTCACAGCTCTTTTCATTTCACGTGGCATCTGATGAAATGGCTTAAACTATTAAATAAAGAAAGACAAGATTATTTCCATGCTGGAGGCCTCAATGCCTTTCTCCCTTTTACACATGACCTGGACGTTTGTCACAAACCTTGCCAAGTCCCTGGGGGGCTGACATTGTGTGTGTGAGACCAAAGACATCCTCATGGAGATGACTGCAGCATTTGCTTACTACCTGTTGTCTCTGTGCCCAAGATTAATCCTTTTACAGCAAAACAGCATCCGACCTTATATGGGAGATTATCAAAAACAACTGCTTTTGACACAGATGGCTCCTGGACATTTGCTTTAGACATGTCCTAACATTTTTGTTGTTTTTGGCGGAGTATCTGAAAAAATGCTGGAACGTTGGAAATTTTATTATAGAAGGAATAGACGGCACAAGGTTATTTAAGGTACTTTCTCCTACTACAATAAATACATTTTCCTACTACTGGGGGTAATTTCTCCTACTTCCCTCCAATTTTATAGTTTCGCTCGGATCCATTCCTGTAAAGATGACAGAGATCATTTCAAGAGTGTCTACACCAATTATTAAAATATTTCTAATGTGGCCATGTCACGATTCAGAACAGAAGGATCCAGTATTTTTGCAAGATAGGCAGTGGGATTACTCAAAAAGCATTTATAAATAGGATAATTTCTGTGATAACAGCTGGTAGGACGTCTGAGGCAGAAAACACAGGTTAGTGACCATGTAAATGTAACCAAAGAAGCTTATGACCATAAGTCAATAACCTGGTTTACAAGTTCAGTCCATAGCCAGAGAAGGAGGTAGGATCCAGCCGGTGGCCTGCCAACAAGATGTGGCGGCAGATTGTTCAAGATGATGCAGCCCCGCAGAACATGCAGGAGTCCAAAGACATGTCAGGCAAACTGTTCAGACAGGAACAGGCAGGCGCGGAGGTTGAGAGGCAGAACAAGTCAGGATCAAGAAATTAAAAACACCAAGGAAATCTTAAACACTCTCACCACTGGCCAGAGTGAAAAAGAATAATCTGGCGCTGATGAATGGATACAAGTAGCTTAAAAAGAGTCAGGAGCAGGTGGATCAGATGAGAGGTAATGAGAAACCGGGCAGAATTTGACAGGTGAACGACACGAGAAATTAAGCCAGAGTCAGTGCCAAGATCATGACAGACAAGTCTAAAATTTTGTATTAAACTATTCTGAAGTATTTTTATTAATCCACTCAGTTAATGTTAAACTGCTTATAAAGCTTATTCTATGATTGAGAAACCGGGAATGGGACAAAAACATCCTACTATTGGACACCTGGAGACATGTTTACAGGAAGAAAGGGACAAAATGACACCTGGAAAATCATGGCATTGTGTCCTCTAAACCTGGGGGGTGTTGTAAGGAAAGGTAGTATTACAAACTGGGACAAGATGTGAGGTAGAATTATTTCAGTTCACCTCTAAAAGAAGCATCCTGTTCTTTTTATCTTTGTTCATGTCAAACAGTATGTGCAACTCTGATGCTCACTGCTTTCACCATGTCCTGCCTCGAATAACATTTGTTCAACATTTTGAACACAGGAATCCTGACAGACACTTTTTTTGAAGCTTTCAGGTGCTGCTCTTAACAGCAGGGAGTGTCAGCCTCCCTTTCTCATCTTCCTCATTTCAATGTACCTCACAAATGACATCTGAGTTGCCAAAAAACAGACTAACTGGAACTTCCAGGGAACAGGAAGAACATGCTTGTTATTTAGAGCATAAACTGGTTCTTAAAAGCAACCCCCCCAACACACACACACACACACACAAAAATGTCAGTTAGATGTGATAAGATTTTGAAAGCATTTTCCCTCTCATTACCCATGGAGAACAAACATATTTATTAGAGGAGAAATTTAAAGACAGTGGACAGAGGAACCTTAAATATTCAATCAGTTTCACAAATTCACCCAACTGTGTTTAAATCCATTTGCTTTTGGATACCAATCAAGATAAACTGTACAGTTAACTGCAGCTGCCGCTAAATATATCTTGTGTTACATAATACACATATGTTGTTTTTGGAGTGTTGTTATCATGTATTTCCCCCCCCGCCTCTCTGTCTCTCTCTCTCATCTCATATATTCTCCAGGTGTAGAACTAGACTTCAAGGTTTAAACTGTTATTCTCAATCTCTGCTCTGTTGTTTCACCTTCTCCTTCGTAAAACTTTTTGCCTCACTCCGTTCCTTTTGTTGGGTGTTTTTACATCATTATGTTGTTTATTTTTTCATACAGGTAAAATATCCAGTTTAGCATTATTGAAAGCAATAATGCTGTTCTTGTGACGTTATCTGTTGGGTTTCTTTTTGACATCAGAAAACAATTCTGAGTGCTATCGTGCCTGATTGCAAACCTAAAAAAGAAGAATACTAAAAGATCCATAGTGTTATTTATACTCCACAACAGAGGGAACTCAATCGTGAATTAGAGTAAAAATAAGGGACATTTAGGAAAACTGGACATTAGTTAAAAATGTATGAATAAAACATTTAAAAGCGGGGAGTGGATGCACCATAAGATTACCTCCCTACTGATCTTATCACCTTAGTCATCCAGAGGCTCCTCTCTGGTCATCGCGGTTATATAAGAAATAAACAGATTTACAACACAGACATTTTTTTTCTAAAATATTTTTAAAAGAATTTCACGTTTCACCGCATGTTCAGCTACTGGTTGCCTAGGTGGTGTCCTTAAAAAGAAGTTCACGGCGTTGATAATTGCCAATCTTTTGGAGGAAACCCTGGTCTGATTTGGAGAGACGGCATCCATGGAAGATGCAGCTCTTCTTTCTGACAATCTGGCCAAACGTGTTAGTCCATCCAAACCCTGACAACCCAGGGTGCAGATCAGGAAGCAGAGTTTTAGTTTAACCCACCTCTCTGCAGATTCTTTACTGTCACTCATTATTCCATCCAGACATTGTCTTGCCCACAACCAAAATCAAATAAATTAGAAAAGAATTTTAAAGGAAAATGACTCCAATTGAAAAGTTAAAACTATTAAATGTTTATTCAACATTAGATCTCTTTTTTCAAGATGTCTTTTAGTTAATGACTTAATTTGTGATAATCAAATTGTCAGGGTTCCTGTTTGTGGGTTAGTGTGAGTTGTGCATCTCTAATATAGAGGATCTTGGGTAGCCTACACAGGTGAAAGAGATCTTTATAATCATAGTGCTGAGCTTAAAAGAGCACCAGAGCCTTCGTTCAGTGCTGGTTTCTTGTGTGTTGAAGATGTTAGTTGCTTCCTAGTCTCTTGCTTCCCTTGAGTATTTTTCCTGACCTTTATTGGTTTTGTTTGGTTTTCAGTATTTTTGTATTTTTTATTTTTGCCTCCGTTTCCCTTGGACTTGCATTAAAACCATCCAAACTCATCCGTGCCTACTCCTCTCTGCATTTGGGTCCTCAAAACCTCCACCAAACCTGACAAAAATTAATTTATGCTGCCTTACAGAAACTTGGTTGCAGCAAGAGGATTGTGAGCATAAATGAGGCAACTCCCTCTAGTTATTTAGATTGTCTGGGCGAGGAGGAGGAGTAGCAACAATCTTTCAGTCTGACTGACTGATTACTCCAAAGGCAGTTATTTACAACTCTATTGAACATTTAACACTTAGTTTCCCTCATCCAAAATGCAAAGCCACAAAACCTCTTCTTTGTGTAACTTTGTTTCATGCACCATGTCCTAACTCTGAATTTTTAGTTGATTTTTTTTTAGTTTCTCTCTGATTTGGTATTAAATACTGACAGGGTCATCATAGTGGGAGATTTTAACATCCATGCTGACATTGAAGGCGATAGCTTAAGAGCAGCCTTTAATGCTATCTTAGACACTATTGGCTTTGTTCAAAATGTGAATAGTCCCACACATTCTCATCTTCATACTTTGGATCTTGTGCTGACATACGGCATAGAATGTGAAGAAATAACAGTATTTCCTCACAACCCTGTCCTCTCTGACCACTTTTTAATAACCTTCAGAATTATTTAACAGAAGGTTTGACTTAAACTGATCATTATCAGATAGTGCAGTTATAAATTCTAAATGTGTACGACTTTCTTTCTCCTCTGTATCACTGAACAAATTGATGATTTTGTTGATGGGGTTGCTGGTTTTCAGCGTACTGCCTTAGACAAGGCAGCCCCTTTAAAAAAGAAAAACTTAAAAAAAAAACGTTAAAAGGCACACTGAAGCAAAATACTAGGAAACTGGAGAGAAAATGGCGCTCTTCATACAAACTAGAATTTTATAGTCTGGAAAAAAGTTTACTGTTGTGTAGGATAACCCTTCATAAAGAAAGAGCAGCATATTTCTCCTAATTAATTGAGGAGAATAAGAATAATCCCAGATTTCTTTTTGATACAGTTACCAAACTCACCCAGAGCCATAGCTCTGTTGAATCGTCCATCCCACCCGCTCTCAGTAGTAATGATTTTATGTGATTTTCTGTAAATGAGATTGATTCTAATTAAAAGTTAGATCATTAGCACTGGCAGCATCTGAGGGAGCCATAGAATCTGAACCGGGTTTAGACTGCCTTATCCAGTTTAACTTTCAGAGTTAGCAAAACTTTTAACTTCATCTAAGCCTTAAATTTGTATGTTAGATCCATTTCCGACGAAGTTATTTAAGAAAGTATTCCTTCTGATTTCCACCTCCAGTTTGGTTGATATTAGCTTCATCTGGTCTGTTCCTGTTTGGCTGTGACGTCATCCAGGAAAGAAACATCAGCTGTGCTGCTGCCATCAACACCTTTGTTTCTAGATGTTGGAGCTTGGCCTGTTTTCCAGTGTAGTCCTGTTTCTCTGACTGTGACTAACTGGATGTGCTCTCTTCATCCTCTGACATGGGAGCTGGCTCGGAGCTCGTCTGCCTGGCTGCGTGTTTCCTGGACGGGGCCGCCTGTGGAGCTGGTTGACAGTTGCCTTTTGTATCTATGCTCATAATGTTAAGACTGGACTCTCTTGATGAGATGACTGGAGACTGGTGTGCTACTGCTTGGTAGGAAAGAAAACCTGCAACCACACGGCCCTTTCTGGAACCAGTTTGACATCCCTGCCCTAAAGGGTAAAATGTCCTTTGAGGGATGCAGTGACATCTAGTGGAACAAATAGTAACTTGCAGCCTTTAAAGGTCTCTCTCCAGTCACACAAATGTTAAGTTTGATTTGGAGAAACAGCAGGAAACGTCTGGACTCTGATTGTGTTCTTCTATGGGGAGCTGTCCAGCAGAGGTCCTGTTGGACACTAAGTTCTTCCATCTAATGAAGATCCTGCAGAGCTGCTGGAAGTTCTCACAACCGCAGACCAGCAGAAACTCTGAAGAACACATCATCTACACATTGCATGAACCAGATCGACCCAAGAATGCAAATGAACAATGTTTCTGAATCAAAGCTCAGTACAGAACCTGTTTCTCCAGCTTTGGCAGAATTCAGTTCATCTAAAGAACTTCAAGGTGTTGCTGGAGTCGAGGTCACAACCTGAGCTGTGGCTAATAAAACCTCTTATCAGAGGAAGGCAGGAGGCTGGTCAGCAGGAGATACGAGTGTGTTCAGATAAAAGGCAGCCTGTAGTCCCTCCTCCCCTGCAGCCCTCTATATATTCACTGGTGAAGCCGACAGGCTGCACTCTTCTGCAGACTCTCAGAGTGTGAGGGAGTGTGTTCAGTAGTGAGAGAGTGGCTGAGAGACCCCAGCTCTGACTGAAACATTGACACCTGGTTGCATGTGTGAAGTTTAGAAGATGATTGAGAACTACAACATTCCTTTCTGGATCTACCTGGCTGTAGTGTCTATGTTTGTGGGTGGAGCCATGAAGAAGATCCTGGCATGCCACCTAAGCGTCGGCCCCACTCTGGTGGCCTGGCTGGGGGCCACGGTTCTGGTGGAGCGGCTGTGGGTCTTCTGCCTTCCAGCCATGCTGCTGCTGGTGCTGCTTGCTGCCACGGGCTGCATCTACTCACGGTCCAGGACCATCCAGCTGCCCAACCTTCCTGCCCAGGGCAAAGCTGTCTTCATCACAGGTAAAAGGACCCCCTCCCCCCCCCCCCTTTACTCTGAGGTGTGCTGCAAACTTAGATAAAGAGTTGAGATTATAACACTTTATGAATGTAGTTGGAAGGGAAATACACCTTTCAGTATCTCAAAACTCGAGTTCATATCTAAGTAGATAGAAAATAATTACATCATATTTAACTACAGCTATTCTGTAGCAGAAATAAAATCTTGCAATAACTTTTAGATTGAAGGGAAACCTTCAAAGTTCCTTAAAAGAAAGATTTCTCTGTATATTAGAACAAAAATAGAAATGTTTTCTATCCTGATCATGTTCTTCTTTCCTTAAAGAAAAAAAACGATCAATAACCTGAGTTTGTGCACCCTTTCTGGAGGGAGGGGTTCCCTGTCAGAAGAAGACAGGAAGATATGAAGAATAATCAGAATTTGCCCATTTTCTGCAATATCTCAAAGAACCTGATCTGTTTGTGTGTGAATAGAAAGATTTTGGGGACTTATAGGTTCTGGGGGGGTTAGGGAAGGCATGTGTTGGTAATAATTAGGGTGTCTAGGATAGGAAGTCAATGGAAGGTCCCCACAAGAATAGTGTAACACAACATGTGTTTGTGTTTACTTGTTTATTTAACCTATTTAGGACTCTTTTTGATATATTTACTATCTTTCTGAGGACCGACAGGCCTTTTGGGGACCAAAGGGGTCCAAATGTTGTCGATCCCCATTATTTGTTAGGGACTCAATTGGGAGGTATGGTGTGAATTCAATTTAGGTTAAGGTTATGGTAAATGTCAGGGTTAGCCATAAATGTATTAGCTAAAATACATTTAAAGTCTTATATACTGATAGAAAAACAAATGTGTCTGTGTCTTGGGGGGGGCTAGTGTTGCTCTGTGTTTGCGCTGACCTCTGCCTCCACTTCAGGCGCTCTGTGTTTCTGTTAACGAGATAATCAGTTGTGGGGATTAATGCGAGGCTTTAATAACTCTCTGCTGTGATCTGTGGAGAAAATCAAAACGGTGGAAACTTTCCCAGCCGGCTACTCGGTTCTCTGAAATGTATAAAAACACCCGTCGCCGTAGAGAGGGTGGTGTTAGATCACCTGCTGGTAGCAAACTCTCCTCCTTATTAGTGTCAGAAGGAAGCAGAAAATATTCCCAACATCAGAGACAAATGGCTTAAAACGATGGTGGAGCAGCACAGATCTTTGATTAGAGCCTTTAAGCAGGAAACGAGCTCCAGTCTGCTGCTTTTCAAAGGTGCTGCTTTGTTTAAATCAATGACGTTAATGTCACCAACCTGCAGTTTTTCAATAATACACCTCAGGTCCAGCCAGATAAACTGCTGCTGACAGGAAATCTCCTCTGCTGTGGAGGATAAAGAGATGACATAATGAAAAGGTCACCAACTATCAGCCTCTGTACACCAAACACCCAGCCTGACTCAATCAATCAACTCCAACCTCAACTTTACTCACCATCGTCTGTCCTGCAAAGATGGGATTAAAGCTGAGTGTGAAAAAGTGATCCCACAGCTGCTGATCAGATTCAATGATGAACTGATCATCTTTGGGTCGGGGGGGTTTCTATGACAACAGCAGTCACAGCGTTGAGTTTTATCTCAATACAATGTCAAAGCAGAAAGGAATCAGCACCGACATCAGAGATCCAACGATGCCATAAACATACACTCAAAAAATATTTCAGACTAATTATGAGATTTATTTATACTATCAAAACAAAACTATTAAATAAACCTTATATGATGTATATTCATTAATTTAGAATGGCGTATTTATTTAAAATACATAACTGTTTATGTATTCAGAAATATTAAAGTGTATTTACTCAAAATTAATACTCAAATACATAAAGTTTATTTGTTTGAATTGTATGATAACGTTGTTGCCTTAATGCAATTATAAACAATAAACTTAGTGCATTTTAAATAGATAAACGTATTATCTATTTTGAGAAAGTATACTTTAAGAAATCAAAATACATAAACCCGATTATTATGAATTCTGGATTAAGTCAGGTTTATTTAATAGGTCTGTGTTAAAATGATGTAAAAAAAAAGTGAATTGAAGAGTTATGTAATAAATTTTCACAAATCTCAAAATATGGGTGAAATATTTCTGGGTGTCGAAAGCATCATGAAGTCATTTCTAACTATTCAGAGTCCATCATCCTGCAGAGAGAAATCACTACAAAGATCGCAGACAGTCTCCGTAGAATGAAGCTCAGAGAAAAGACCAAAAACTCAAATTTCCACCTCAGATTATACAGATTAGCAGATTAAAGTTCAAATGTTCTGACCCTAAACCAGTCGGGCTACTCTGAGGGGATGGAGGAGAAGGCCTATCCTCTCTAGACATGGACAAGACCAGAAAAATTGTCTAGATTCAGTATCAGATCTGAGTTAAGAGCAGAATCTCAGTCCCAAAAAAGAGCAGTCAAACTCTGCACTGATCAGAACGCTGCGACGGGACCTTCAGGGATGTGCAAAAGTCCCAACCATTGGAACCCTGTTGGAAAGCAGAGGGGATAAAGAGAGCTCAGCTGTTGCAGGAGGTTCAACATGCTGCCCCGTTTGGTGTGATTCAGCAGAAAGAGACATGCTTAACATGACTTAGCAGTCTTGTCTCCAAAGTTTCACCTGAATCATGGGAAGACATCATTCCAGGCCCGCCACTGAACCTGGTTCTGCTGGAAATGTCTTCCTGTAAGCAGAGTTTTTCCTCTCCACTCTAAAACTCTACAACTGACCTTATGGGTTTTCCTTGTCCTTTACCTGAGTCTTTATTCAATTCTTAGGAGAGTTTATAACCGAGTCTTTTAAACAAGAGTTTTGCCTCAAATTACATAGTCATTAAAACCAAATCCCATATCCAAGTCTTTTTTGAGAGTTTTTTTTCCTTTTCTTGACCTCCAGCCTCTTCACAGTTTTTTTTTCTTCCAAGTCTTTGGCCAAAGTCTCGTATGAAGTCCAGTACAGCACTTACTGTTGTTCTTCCTGTTAAAATAGAGTTTTTCCTCCATATAATCCAATAAAGCCACTCAGGGTAGACTTGGTGAAGACATGCAGCAAATGATCTGATGTCTGGAATCAAACGCAGGTCAGCTCTAGTCTCCACAGCTGACCTTCTGGGGTTTTTTTCAGGTCCTTGACCTGAATCTTTACTCAATTCTTAGGAGAGTTTCTAACCGAGTATTTTAAACAAGTATTTTGCCTCAACTTACAGAGGCAATCAAACCATGATGGACGAGGCTTTATGGAGGATCTACACTTCAGGCCTTTTCTTCCAAGTCTTTGGCCAAAGTTTTGTATTAAAAGTATACAAGTCCTTTACCTGAGCCTTTTATGTCTTCCATACTTCTTTCAATTACCTTATATTTCTGTGCACATATATATATATATATGTTTTTTTTCTGGTATCTATATGATTGTTTTCGTTATAATATTTCGTTTCTCCACCTTTCTCTATTTTTCCATACTTTCTTTCCCTCTTTCTATTTTTGCATCTGACATTTCATGTATTTGTGTTCCCACACGCGTGTTCCTCCCTCTCTCTGCACCTCCCACCCTCCTCTCTTCCTCCTGGTTTCTGCTGCTGCTGCAGAGTTCATTCCAGTTCAGTTTCAAGTGAGCAAGGAGTCAATCAGTGCCGAAGAGTTCGCTTTGTTCTGGGACCGTTGTTTCCATCCTCATTAGATTTTAAGCACCGACTGAATTGTTGTGTAACACGTTTCCACACTGTGACCATTCCAGTGGATTTCTGCTTAGCAGAGAGGTTTGTTTCAGGGATGAGGCAACGCTGACCTTTGCTGTGCTGCCATATTGTCTGCAGAAAACAAGAAAAACAACCTCAGAACAACAGAGTGTTTCCTAACGACTGTCTGGGTTCACACAGATGATCTGAAATCAGCACAATCCTCTCTGGGACCGACCGATTGGAGAGGCGCTGATTGCAGTCGAGGAGAAAGAAAGAAAATAAGGTCAAAATGAGATCAAATCCCAACATCTGTCATTATTCATGATGAGGAAATGGCATAAGTTGCAGAAGTTGATGTAGGTTTTCTTGGAAGAAACTCATTTTCTGACCTCATTAAAAAACCCAGGAAAGCAGGTAGTAAAAGTTGAGGCTCTGATGATTTTAATGAGGCTGAAGTAACGAGACAAACATGACAGAGTACAGCTTAAAGTAATTGGGTCTCATTGTAATCATTAATCTCATACTTTTCTTTCTTCTGGCTGTAACATAACCTTAACACCAATAACATCTTGAAGCATTCCCAGGGATCCACGGATCGCTCAGCAGGGGCCCTCCTTCTTGCTGTCTCTGATCAGGCAACAAACAGACCAAATGAGCTCGACAGAAACTTCTATAATTTGGCCAGAAGTCTTACGGTACAAACAGAACTTCCAAAAGCACCTGGTAGTGCGCTCTAAATCAATTTATCATTAAAAGAACTTCACAACTTCTTTCTTATCTCTGCCTGTGTATCATTTGGTATGATCACCTTTCTGAATGTTGCCAGGTTGGCCAGAAAGATGAGGAATAACTCAATTCAATTTTCTATTCAGTTTATTTCTATAGCTCCAATTCACATCATGTCATCTCAAGGCATTTTCCAGTTCACCAGATCATCCAGCCAGAGGGATTCAAAGTTTTCTATCTAAGGAAAACCAGCTGATTGCATCGACTCATTGACTCTTCAGCAATCCCTCACACTAAGCATGCTTGTAGCGACAGTGGAGAGGAAAAACTCCCTTTGAACAGGAAGAAACCTCCAGCAGAACCAGGCTCAGTGTGAGCGGCCATCTGCTGAGGCCCACTGGGGTTCAAGGAGACAGAAGCAGACATAGAAAAAGAAGCATAGATACAAAAGGCAACTGTCAACCAGCTCCACAGGCGGCCCCGTCCAGGAAACACACAGCCAGGCAGACGGGCTCCGAGCCAGCTCCCATGTCAGAGGATGAAGAGAGCACATCCAGTTAGTCACAGTCAGAGAAACAGGACTACACTGGAAAACAGGCCAAGCTCCAACATCTAGAAACAAAGGTGTTGATGGCAGCAGCACAGCTGATATTTCTCTCCAGGATGGAGTCACAGCCAAACAGGAACAGACTAACTAACACCAAACGAAGCCTCAGGAAAGGGCCTGAAAGTCTGCTAACATCTTTCATCCTCCTAAGACTTCAACAAAGGATCTGGACTAATATCCTTTTCAGATGATTTAGATTCAGTGAGAGATTTAGATGCTCAAAATAAAATACTTGTGTGTTTTAGTACCAGCTAGTGTCCTGTTGGAGTCCAAGTCTGTAATTGAATTACTCCTGACCTGATGGTGTTATGATTCTCCTCTAAGGACTCTGAGTTTTTAGTTATTAATTATTCTTTTTTGTTGATCTTTGGTTAATTTTCCATTATATTGAAGCAGGTTTCGTTCCTCTCTGCTGCCCCCTTGTGCTTGTTTCCTTTGGCGTCCTTCTGTTAGTCCCACTCACACCTGCTCCATATTCAGCTCATTAGTCCATCCTTTCTTCTGTTCCCCTTATATACTCCACCCCTGCAGTCACTCAGAGCTGCTTCCTTGTCTCTGGCTCACCATGTCAGAAGTTTTCTCTTTTTTTGGTTCTTGTATTCATGGCAGCTTCACTTATCTCTGCATTTGGGTCTTCAAGCAACCTCACCTGCGTTGTTAGCAGACGGGTCGTAATACGGCCTCTAAATCTTTCAAGAATAAAAAGAAAAGGATTTTTTTTATTATTAATCCTCCCAGGGAGATTTTTATTCCGTCCAGGTTCTGTAGAATAAACCGAGTCTCTTCAGATCTTCTTGTTTTTGTTGCAACCAGAGATCTCCCCTTGACTTCCGCGTGTGGCTCCCAGCTGAATGATCAGACAGCCTGATAGATTTACAAACTCTTGGCTGGACGCCGCCTCTTTCAGGTCTTTGAAGCTTTAATGGAGCCGCAGAACATGATTCCATCTGCTCTCCTCTAAACCTCAGAGCCATCAATCATACTGACAGAAGCTCCTAACTGATTTTCATCTTTGTGGAAAAGAAAATGTATACTCTGACTAACAAAAGAAGGAAATGCATTATAAAAGACCTTGCCTGCTGAAGTCCAGACAATTTCATGTCGCTCTATGGTGTAACATGCAGCCCTTTAATCAAGTGATTTATCCATCAGCTTTAGTCCTTTTATTGTAGTCTCTAAACCATTAAATCTAGCCCCACTTATTTCCAGCTACCATTAACCTGCAGAAATAATTACCCTCCAGGTTTAAATCAAGTCACATCCAAAGAGTTGTTAGGTCACTTCCACTGTCAGACTATTTAGAGTCACATTCCTAGTTCTCATTAGGTCATTCCTTGCTCTTTAAGGTTCTGATGGTTTTAGCATTATCTAGGTTTTATATCCAAGTCCCTTACAAAAGTTTAGTTCCCAGCCTAGAATGCCAAGTCTCCACCTGGATAGTTTCCCCTATTCTTTGTTTATCAGCATTTATTTTCTTACAAAACAAAATGAAATGTTAAATTTCCAGTGCTGGATCCAGGTCGGCGATGCTGAGTTGAAACAGGCGAGCAGCAGATTGAAGGTCCTGCTATTAAACGATGCAGTAAAGCAACAGTTGAGCTTGTCGCCTGCCACGTAAATTGTTGTAATTGTGAATATTAGCTATATCCCTGGTTTTGCATTTAATGCAAACGCACCATAATATAGGCTACGTTCACACCACAGCCTGAAGTGACCTAAATCCGATTTTTTTTTGCCCATATGCGACCTGAATCTGATCTTTTCATGGCAGTCTGATCAACACAGATCCGATTTCTTCCAATGCGACCCAGGCCGCTTGGCTCTGTGGTCCTGAATCAGATACGAATCTGATCTTTCAAATGCGACCTGCGTCTGAACGGCCAGGTCGGATTCATCCGACCTGAACGTCATTAATAGCCGACAAAGTTCACTATTCTGCGTCTTGCTACGTAGAAGCGGCAAGAAAAACAGCAACCATGGCAGATGATGATGCGGAGAGCAGTATTTATGTTTAACCATAATGAAAAGATTGAGTTTTTATGGTTGGAAAAGATCGCTAGATGCGCGCCGGCGCTACCATCCATGTTTATTTCCGTAAACACAGAGCACGCTGGCCTGTGACGTCATCGCGTCCTCTACTGCGCATGCGGGACACTTGCGTTGTATGGCTGCAGTTCACACAGGAGATCACATACAAGGTGTATATATTCAGTGTATTGTCATTATCAGTTTGTATGAAATCGTACGAAAAGTTATGCACAGTACTTCGTACGTTTTTGACATTTTTTTCGTCGTATTTCGTTGTATTTTTACGTCTTGCCTCGAGGCAAGAAATCCGTGCGCATGCGCATCTTACGCACCATTCAATAACATACAATTTAACATACAATTAACCCTAACCCTGACCCTAACATACAAAACAGCAAGCAACCTAGTGAGAGACATCATGAAGTGATTATTGCACTGTCCGTCCCAGTTTTACGTCCGTCCGCCGTAAACGCCAATTTTCGAGAAAAAACGTCAAAAACGTACGAAATACTGTGCATAACTTTTCGTACGATTTCATACGAACAGATAATGAGAATATGTTGATATATTTGGAAGTATGAACGGGAACGCAAAATAAATCAAATTTTCACAAAAAAAAAATCAGAATTGAGCATCAAGGCCTGCAGAGTGATGGTAGCCTTACTCATGTGAAAGCTCGTTATGCTAAAGAGCAGGTGCTAATGTGCAGGGATCAATTCAAGCAACTATTTTAAGTGCTCATTTTGAAGTTCAACTCTTAACAGAGTTTCTTTAGAATCCCAGACGATCAGTGAAGTCTTATCTCTTAACACACATTCAGTAATGACAGCAATAGCTGACTTTGGGGTTGCAGGATGCAGAAGTTCGGGAGGACTACCTGTTCAAGTTCCAGTTCTATTTGTCTCAGTTGTTGTTTCCTTAGGCAGGTTTTTTCACCTGCATTGGCTACAAGCCTGGTGGTGTCTTTATCTGTCAGCGTGCCCCAGGGCAGCTATGGCTAATATCTGCCTGTATCTGCATTTTCTCACACCTAGGAGCTTATTCCAGCTTTGGCTCTGTGAAGCATGGACCAAGTGGACCCTTGCACTCTGACAATGGACAACCTCTGATCACTAATCTGATCTCCTTCTGGAGTTGGAGCTGCAGATGCACTGCTGGCCTCCTCACACCCACAGATGTACAGTTCTGACTGCCTCCTTGTTTCTGTATCTTGCCGGGCTTGTTTTTTTTTTTTTTTTTTTTACTGAGGGGCCCTTTGGGAACTCAGCTCTGTTGCATTACAGAGAAGTCTCCTCATGCTCATCCTACTCCTGCTTGGAGGAATAACACATTTCTACATTTCCATCTGTCCCCCTTGGCCTAAAACTGGAGTCTTCTTCTAAAATGGGCCCTCAGACAGATGGTTGGCCGAAAACGTTGGACATTCAGCTCATGTGTTCTCCTCCAATCAGTTTAAACACACCTATTGGCCTTTAGTCTCAATAATGACACCGAAACAATTCATCATGCAACACGCTGAGTAAAATCTGAATAAGAAAACAAGTCCAGTAATTCACTTTCTGTTGTTAACTGATTAATAATGATTACTGTGGTGGAAGAAACATTTCCTATAAACAATCAGTCCTCTACATCAACAGGTACAGAATGCAAATACTTTGCTGCAGTGTGTTGCACGTGTTAACTTCCTGGTTCCTGGCATGTTTTTTTTTTTTAAGAAAACCTCAGAATGCAAAAACATCATGACTAGTATGTAGATCTAGAGCTTTGGAACTAGAGGCTACAGCTGCCAACGTTCTATATCAGCTGCTCCTAACGAGTTACATCTTTAACCCCCTCCCCCAGAATAACCTGTAAGGTGAAGTCAGTCTATAATCAGATGCAGCAGGGAGCAGAGCTGAGGGACGGACTTCACACCACCTAAGCGTCTTCTTTCTCGGGACGTGATGCTGGAAGTCCTCCAAGGACAGAGGAGGAGAAGCCTGCCAACACCTCGACAGCCTCGCCAGCAGCCGCTTCAGACACCCGCCGCACAAATGGAGCAATCAGAACAAAAAGTTCTGCTGCGGATCAGCCTGTAGGAGCCTGGTGGACGTGACAGATCCCTACGACGGCTGTTTTCTGAGCAACCCTCTGGGAGAACATATGTGGGTGTGAGCTTGGATGAAACGTGTTTGAACACCAAGATGACTGAGGAAGTGTGATGATGGAGGGTTAAAACCAGCAGCCACTTGCTTTCTGTGAGCTTTGAGACTCACTTTTTAGGGTGTGAGTCCAACAGAACCGGCTGGGTTCTGCTGCCAAATCACAATGCTGGCATTAAAGGAAGGAAAATGAGCTACAGATGGACGAGAAGTCCAGCGGCAAACATCTGATCCTGTGGACTTCAATTCAATTCAATTCAGTTTATTTCTATAGCGCCAATTCACATCATGTCATCTCAGGTCACTTTCCAGTTCACCAGATCATCCAGTCAGACTGATTCAAAGTTTTCTATCTAAGGAAAACCAGCTGATTGCATCGACTCATTGACTCTTCAGCAATCCCTCACACTAAGCATGCTTGTAGCGACAGTGGAGAGGAAAAACTCCCTTTGAACAGGAAGAAACCTCCAGCAGAACCAGGCTCAGTGTGAGCGGCCATCTGCTGAGGCCCACTGGGGTTCAAGGAGACAGAAGCAGACATAGAAAAAGAAGCATAGATACAAAAGGCAACTGTCAATCAGCTCCACAGGCGGCCCCGTCCAGGAAACACACAGCCAGGCAGACGAGCTCCGAGCCAGCTCCCATGTCAGAGGATGAAGAGAGCACATCCAGTTAGTCACAGTCAGAGAAACAGGACTACACTGGAAAACAGGCCAAGCTCCAACATCTAGAAACAAAGGTGTTGATGGCAGCAGCACAGCTGATATTTCTCTCCAGGATGGAGTCACAGCCAAACAGGAACAGACCAGATGAAGCTACTATGAGAAAAAGCAGAGAGAGCAGAACGTTAGAGATTGAACTAACAGATTCTGCAGAGTGGGAGAATAGAGAGTAATCGTCTAATATTTAAACTGTGGATGAAGAGCAGCAGACTTGAACAAGTTATAGTTTCAAATCATGTCTTGAGCCCTAAACATGCAGCAAAGTTATCAAAGAGAGGAAAGTTTTACCATATTTATTTTTTTGATGAAGTCCAGGCTCTAATCTGATGGGGTTCGATAAAGATGGACTTCTTTGAGTTCTGCTTATTGTTAACATATGAGAAATATGGTGAACCAAGTCATGTTTAAATTCTGAACAGGAACAGTCAAAACAGGATCATTTACACAAACAAAAAAACAACCAAACTAAAAACCAAAAAACTTGCAGAACTAGAAAAACACTCAGAGAAGCTGACCTCCACCAAGAAGCAACAGATTTTGTTTTGGGAAACAAAATCTGTAAAATCCGTTCACCTGATCCTATTAAAAAAAAAACCCAACCTCCCATTTTCTCGTGGTTTGGTATTCAGTAAAATACCCTGCTGACTCTTTGAGTCCGCTGCTGAGGCTGTGAGCAATCACTGCTGCCCCCCTCTGGGTTAGTGGGGAACTGCTTGCTTCACCAAATATCCATAGCTCACAACGTTAGAAAATCCTGTATTCAGACTATGATCTGGATCATCATGAAAATTTAATGGATTGTTCGTTGGACCGAGTCGCACCTTTGGAAAAAATTTAAATAAAAATCTGTCCATAATTTATCAAGCTATCCTGTCCATATATGGACAGATGAACAAATGCAACTAAAAACATAACCTCCTTAGCAGACATAACTACTTGGACCACATAATGAGTTCTGCCGTCTGTGACGTCGATGACCCGGCAAGCGTACATTTTTCTGCAGTCTGTGTAACGTAAGCAGCTCTGATGTTTGGGAAGATGAAGACGCTTCAGTCTAACTTTGACAAATAATGAACATTTCACCAACTTTCTGTCGAATGCCTCTTTAAGTGGCCTGTACTTCTAAAGCACTAAGTCAGGGGGCCACTTCCCAGCTGCCCTGGGCTCTCTGACAGGCTAATGCACTCAAGCAACACCTGCTCCCTGAGCTCCATCAGTAGGTTGGCAGTTTGGTCGTGCTCAAGGACATGACATCAGAGAAAGCCAGAACTGCCGTCAAAATGACAAACTCCTCAATCTGATGTCACTGTTACCCCTGATCTGGTGAAATACTGTGGAACTGGTCCATCAGAGTTGGGTGCTCCATGCACCTAATTAAGGAGCAGGTCTGTCTTCACAAACACAAACTCATTTTAGCAGATATTTATTTTCTATTTACCTTTATTAATGCAGAATGAATCTCAGTGAGAGATAAATTCTACTCTAAGGAGATGCTGGTTCCATGTTCGTTTAAACTTTCCTTCTTCCATGTGGACAATTCAACAGACATAGGTCACCAAACGTTAAGGAAACAGAGAAGAACTGTCCTTTAATCAGCTGCTGGCTTTCATTGTGTTTAATCAGAACTTATTCCGGTTTAGGGAAACGATATAATAATAGTGATGGACTTTGGTGCAGGTTTACACTGTTTTCTGCTGGCAGGAAGTTCTGGGTTTAAAACTTGGATGAGTAGAATTAGCATGTTGGACCTTTCAGCGATGGCTTCTCTTTTGCTTCCTCCTGCTGACCCAGAACAGAACATGCATGTTAGAGGAAATGCTTGCTCTAAATTCACCTTACTGTGGTTCTGCATGGTTGTTTCCATGTGAGGGATTCACCGAAAACCAGACCAGGAATAGGTACAACTGCACCCTCCAAATTTCATGTATTGCACAGTTGTAAGAAGAGTAAATCAGGGAGCCAGAAACCATCTGGATTCAACTATCATGTAATCCCAGTGTTTCCTTTGTGTCCCTGCAGGCTGTGACTCCGGCTTCGGGAATGCGGCGGCAAAGCGTCTCGACTCCTTGGGCTTCGATGTTTTCGCCACCGTTTTGAACCTGGAGGGAGACGGAGCCAGAGAGCTGCAGAGAAGCTGCTCATCCCGCCTCACCCTCCTACAGGTGGACATCACGCAGCCGCAGCAGGTGCAGCAGGCGCTGCTGGACACCAAGGCCAAGCTGGGCCTCCGAGGTGAGCTGGGTAGACCAGCAGGTTTACAACATCCAACTGTAACAACAACATTTAAAAAGCACCTCTAAGTGAAATCGCTGATTGCAAATGAAAGTGCTAGAAACATTAAGTGGGATCAGGTTTACGGCGAGCAGGGTGACAGAGCTGTGATGCAGAGCTGCAGGTGCATCCAGTTCCAGGTGTCTCTAAGCAGCTTTAACCCTTTTTAGGGCGCTCAGTGAAATACTTTGAAAATCAAAAAGTGTTATTGGAATCCAGGACAAGACCTTTTACCTTTGTAATATTCAAAGAATATGGATGTTTAGATGGTAAAAATGAATGTCAATGTAATAACAAGAATCGCCAACTTGCCCAAATATATTTAAAAAATAACAAAAGTCTGAGAGTGAAAAAAACACATTTTTTTGGTCCACCATAACCTGAGAGGCATTAATGGTGATACTGCTACTTACAGATTTTATAAACCTAAATATAATTGTTAACTAGGATTATAAACTTTTAAACTTTTCAATTAGCTTTTTACCTTTTTTTTCTTGACTAGTTGAATATTTTTTCAATTTAATTTTCAGAAGGTACTATATCATCCGAGGCCTCGTCTAATTGGTCAAATGCCCAAATAATATGTACAACAAGTGGCAGCATCTTTGCTGAATGGCTGGATATAGATCTTGTGCTTCTAAACACCACTGAGGGAGTGGGGGGGGCTACACCCTACATATTTTCCATAATTGTAATCAGCTACAGCTCAAACTTCACAGGGTTTAAAAGTTCGCAGCTCATGATCAGCAGATGGCCGCTCACACTGAGCCTGGTTCTGCTGGAGGTTTCTTCCTGTTCAAAGGGAGTTTTTCCTCTCCACTGTCGCTACAAGCTTGCTTAGTGTGAGGGATTGCTGAAGAGTCAATGAGTCGATGCAATCAGCTGGTTTTCCTTAGATAGAAAACTTTGAATCAATCTGACTGGATGATCTGGTGAACTGGAAAGTGACCTGAGATGACATGATGTGAATTGGAGCTATAGAAATAAACTGAATAGAATTGAATCGAATGATGTATGCTCTTACACTATACGTCCAAAAACCACATGTCAGACTGAATGCCAAGAGATGCCCGTAGGAGGACTTGTCAGTTTGGAAGAAGAGGAGGAAGAACTCGCTTGTTTGCAGTTCCAATAAATCGGCTCGTGGACGTTTATAGCTCTGCTTTAATCACGGCATTGGATCATGAACGCCTCACAAGGGGCGACTGAATTTCTAACATGTTTAGGGAATGAAGGTTGGACAGGATGCTGACCCCACAGGGAAAAAACTTCAGCACATTAACTTTTCCTTACAATACAAATCCACACACTGCAAAAAATCTAAATCTAGATAAGTAATTTTCTCTTAAAATAAGTGCATTTGTTCTTGGATTGAGGAGGTAAAAGAGACATTTTGCCAATGGAACAAGACAATTTACACTTAAAATAAGAAAACACAATTGCATTGTCTTATTTCAAGTGCATATTATCTAGTTATCTTATTTTAAGAGTAAAATTACTCATTCGATCGGCAAACGATCTCATTTACCTACTCAAATTAAGGGTAAATACACTTAATTTAAGAATTTTTTATCTGTTTCTAGATCGTTTTTGCAGTGCAGGAATTCCTTCCCTTTTTCAGGTCTAGAAAATGCACTGCAAAAATGATCTAGAATTAAGTAAAAATTTCTTAAAATTTTCTTAAATTTAGTGTATTTACCCTTAATTTGGGTAAATATGATGATTTGCCAATGAAATTAGTATCTATACTCTTAAAATAACAAAAATGAGATAATATGAACTTGAAATAAGACAATGCAATTGTTTTTTCTTATTTTAAATGTAAATTGTCTTGTTCCATTGGCAAAGTGTCTCACTTTCGTACTGAATTGGAGAAAAATGCACTTATTTGAAGTAAAAATTGCTTAATTAGATTTCCATTTTTTGCAGTGAATCTGTTTTCAGGTGGACCTATTCTGAACCTCTAGTGTCAGAAGAACGTTCGCAAAGCACTGAAAGTCTCACAGAAACTTGGCTTTGGGCACGTCAAGTGATTGTAAGCGAGACTGGATCTGTGTTTGGCTGATTGATGCTCTACAGCCGGATTTGTCTCAGTTAATATTCAAATTCCTTGCCTGGTTCTGCTCAGCTGCTCCCCCGGCCCACGGTGTGCCAGACAGAGATGAGCAGGAATGTTTGCTCGTCTCGGCCGGCACTGTTTGTGCAGCAGCCTTCTAGGAAACGCTGGAAAAAGCAGATGACTGCTCTGGGACCGGTCCCAGAGTCAGGGCTGTCCAGTGGGATGGGAAACGGGGAGGGTGTTGTTCTCTCATGAGGGAGTTCTGTGATTGGATCAGAGCAGCGGCTTCCCCGGGCCTTATAATTAGAGCCCAGAGAGTTGGCAGCAGTTTGCAGTCATTTGGGGGCGTCAGCAAATAAAAGAAAAGAAGGGAAGGCAACAGTTTTCAATTGTCTCATGTTGTAGGGACATGAATGTCAGTCGTCTCTTGTGGGGATAAAGTTTTAAAGTCTTTATCACATGAGTCATTAAAGTTTAACGCAGCGGTTTGAGGTCTGGGCCAGATTTCCAGGAAAACTCAGAAAGGGTAGTGAGACCTCCTGTGCTGAATGAGAAGACAATGATGCACATTTGTTTCATACCCAGAAGTATTCAGGGAAGATTTACAGGCGGCCGTTTGTCCTAAAATGCACCCGAAATGTTTGTCCTCGCTGGGACGGGACTCTAACCTGGTGGGAAATAACAAATTCGATATTTAACGCTGGACAAAATCATGTTTGATTATTCTTGTAAAATCTCAAGATGTTGATGGTAACGTCTGAGTGTAAAAAAACCAAACAAGCGCACCCTGAATGGGAGGACAGAACAAAACAAGGCTGATAACATGAATTGATTTTATGTCGGGTATTTCCCACTTTTCTGTCAGATTTATTCTTTCAGCTCTAACACCTCATATTTATAAAGATAAGCAAGAATACCTTTTTATTTTTTATCATAATAATACCCAGAGATGGGAAGTAACGCAGTACAAATACTTCGTTACTGTACTCAAGTAGATTTTTCTTATATTTTTACTTTACTTTACTACTTATTTTTATGGCGACTTTTTACTTCTACTCCTTACATTTTTACACAAATATCTGTACTTTCTACTCCTTACATTTTAAAAAATTGACTCGTTACTTTAGTTTTGAATCATTTCAATGGAGTTACCGTTATTATTTTTCACGTCATCAATACCAAATTCAGTCTAATTGGATGGAAATCTACGTTGCATTTGACGCACCATTGCAAGATGAATCGACAGATTCGGCGGTATTCATTGGCGGCAAATCATTGCAGCTTGGTGGCGGTGGCGTTAGCATAGTAGCATGGACGACGAGATGATTGAAAATGAACACAACGGAGATCTAGTCCTATTGGCAGACATCCATTTAAAATGTAGGCAACGGCATGAAAAAAGTGGTTTCTACTTTTACTTTTATACTTTAAGTAAATTTACAAGCCTGTACTTTGTTACTTTTACTTGAGTAAAGAAGTTTAATCAGTACTTCCACTTTTACCAGAGTATTTTTTAACACAAGTATCTGTACTTTTACTCAAGTATGGAAAGTGAGTACTTTTGCCATCTCTGATGAATACCCATTAATTATCCGACAGTTCGGGTGTGCTGCCATAACCAGAAACAAAGGGAGTAACCTGGGGTTAAGGGTCTTGCTCATGGACTCTTTCAAACGGATGACCTTGAAGCCTCAGCCTGACCTTGCCTCAATGTGCTATTCTCCAAACCTCTAGGCCACCACTCCTCCTCTAGATCAAATCAGATTATATTATTGTGTCTTCTTCACAAGCTGTTGTTCATTTAAGGTCAGATTAAAGAATATTTTATATCCTCATAAACCATAAAATCAGAGGGTTCTTGATTGATTTGACTGGTTCCTGTTTGACTTTGGGAGAACCTCCTGAGACATGACGTAACCTGAGCCGTCTCTCTGACGTCTCCATAGTTTTAGTCTTATCAGTTCACACTCAGATCTAAACACAGATCCCACGGTGGCCAAACAAACAAAGCCTGGAATTCTGGGTCACTCAACTCCGACGGGCCGAGCCAGAATTGTTTACATGAGCAGACAGGAAATGGCTGACCTGGGTTTGGCCTGAGGTATAGTGATCATGGTCTTATATGCACGCAACAACCCTGCAGGGGTCACATAGCTCCTCTGAGACCTTTATCGGTTTTCCTCATGCGGAGCAAACACTGTAGAGCTGAGATGGTTCCACGGTGGAAAACCGGCACAGCTGGGATGTCAGCTCCACGTTCCAACCGGAGTTTATTTATTTCTGCACAGCTGCTTATTGACAGTCAGCTCACGAACTCACTGATGAATGAGACAGAATCTCTTCAAATGTTTGGTCTGTATTTTTCCACTTTACACAGACATCAAACATTAACAGCTTTTTTCACAGTAAGAAAGTTAAAGTCAAACCAGAACTTGACTCAGTGACCTTTGTGTGCAGGTCTGTGGGGTTTGGTCAACAACGCGGGAGTGTGTGTGAACTTCGGAGAAGCAGAACTGTCCCTGATGTCCACCTTCAGAGGCTGCATGGAGGTGAACTTTTTCGGCACGGTGGACGTCACCAAGAGCTTCCTGCCGCTGGTGCGACAGGCCAAAGGACGCATCGTCAACATCTCCAGCCCAGCAGGTGTGCAAAACACTCATCATGCATTTGGTAAAATTTTGAAAACAATTGATTCTTTCATTTTCACAGTTAGGACCTACTTCCTGTTGCTTTGTCACATCTCACCCAGAAGTTCGTTTTAGGCTTTATTGTGAGAGAAAGTCAAAGAGTTCAGTGGGTGTAGAAACAGGATTCATAACCGCTATAGAATCAGTCTCCTGCCAAGTCAAAGACTATGTGATCCAAAGCAAATAGAATCATTCAAAGACAATCATCCTTTAGGACCTGAAACTTCTGACATTTTCCATCCAGCAGAGTGTGTTTTTTCATATGAACCCAGTAAAACCCCCACTCTACTGGAGCAGCATCTCATTGGACGATCTACCTGTGTCTTCCAGGTGACCAACCGTTTCCATGCCTGGCTGCATATGGAGCGTCCAAAGCAGCTTTGAACCTCTTCACTGAAACCCTGAGGCATGAGCTGAACCCCTGGGGGGTCCGAGTGAGCACCATCCTTCCCTCCTCCTATAAGACAGGTGAGCCCTGACCCCCAGCCCACATTATTACACCTCATCTAAAGATAGATCATCTGCAGGTTCCCAGCAGGTCTGGATTTGTGGTGAGTTCATGAGTTAGAAAAGAAAATAACATAATAAATGGATGTGGGCAGCTCCCCCTGCTGGTCGTAGTTCTACTTCAAGCTGTAGCTTATTCATTCTTTTCTGTTTCTGATTAGAATCAGAAACCCACTCAACAGCAGAGGCATTAAAATAACTATACAAAGCAAACCAATTGAGAAAATACTTTGTTTGATAAAATAATTTCATTAAAATGTATCTATGAGTAAATAATTTCAGTAAAAGTTGGATCGGAACCATCAAGAGTAAATGTGAAAGTTTTATATTGTTTTTATGTCTATGGTAACGCCTGGTAGTATTAAGATTTGATTTAGGTAGAAGAGGCTGTCATTATTGTATCTGTAGTAAAGTTGGCTTCTGCTTTCCACAGCTACCTCCACCAACCACGCCTACTGGGAGCAGCAGCACAAGCTGCTCCTGCAAAGTTTGTCTCCGGCGCTGCTTGAGGAGTACGGCGAGGACTACATGACCGAGACCAAGGATCTCTTCCACAGCTTCAGCGAACACGCCAATCCAGACCTCAGCCCCGTCATTAACACCATCGTCAAAGCGCTACTTTCGCCGCAGCCGCAGGCTCGCTACTACGCCGGCCCTGGCATCGGATTGATGTACTTCATCCACAGCTATTGCCCATTCAGTATCAGCAACCGCTTCCTCCAGAAACTGTTCCTGAAGAAGAGTCTGGTGCCACGTGCGCTGAGGAAGCAGTCGGGTCTGGATATGAACCTTGGCCTCCACAACAACAACAACGAGGAGAAGCTGCAGCAGTTGTAATCTCTTAATAAGAGGACGTCTGTAGTAACACACTCAATAAGCCTGCCATCTGTTTATCTACCTGATTGAGTCCATCCACACAGGTTGTTCAGGGAACAGCATAAGGTGTGCTCCGTGAACACACTGATTTCATGTGCCTTTATCAAGCAGACAGCTGGAAACCGACCACAGCAGCAGCATCGGGTCACTGGTGGACCAAAGAGGGCGCGCTCATCAATCAGTGATAAATTATTACCACATAATGGTGTGGAAAGCCAAGGTATCACCACCCGGGTTCATGCTGCGTTCTTCAGCTTGCCAGACTCCACCCGGCTGGTGTCCTTGGACACAAAATGAACGCTCCCACTCAACAAATACTCGCTGCTGAATGTCTGCCCACTGGTTTCTGTCTCATCAAGTCATGAGAGGACAGGAATACACCTCAGACCCCTAAATGTCTGCATCACATGGAGTCATTTCAAAATAAAAGGTCCAAAACAAACACAAAACAGACATTATAGTAAAACCTCAGTTCCTCTGCCTACAAACCTGCATGTTAAAGCTGCTGTAACAGTAACAGGTCTTCATTCCCAAACCTGAGGCACATATTTAGTCGGAAATATATGCATTTATTTAATCTAACATGTGCTTCAAATTTTATTTGACCCATAACCAGATCCCACCTCTGGATCAGTCAGATGGTTTCTCCCTCGTTTTGAGTCGAAATGTTTCATGTTTGTAGCAGATTTATTGTTGAATCCTTGCAGAGCCAGTCTGGTACCATGTACTGGAAGTTAGTGGGGTGTGTATGTGTGCGTGTTTATGGGTGTGTGTGTGTGTGTGGTTGTGTGTCTGCAGATGCTCAGCAAAAACTGAGTCTCTGAAAAAACATCTGTGGAACCGTTCCATTTTATTCTGTTTTTTTAATCCAACTATTAATGGTATATTTTTTTCTCTTATCACTTAAACTGTGAATTTTATACAAAAAATGAAAAACTGTAACAAAAATATTGTGTTCACTTTGTTTATTCTTTCATAGAAATAAAGTTGACTTTTTCAGACACTGGCTGCTCTTCTTTGTAACGACGAACCCTGAAGATCTGATTGGTGCTCAGGTCCAAACTGATTGTTTTAAAAATGTTAACTTTGCCATTGCTGCCCTTTAATACTGGAGTCTATCCGCCATGAAGATAGGCACTGCAACATATTCTCATTATCAGTTCGTATGAAATCGTACGAAAAGTTATGCACAGTATTTCGTACGTTTTGGATGTTTTTCCTCGAAAATACAGATCAGTGCGCATGCGCAGGCAGACAGACAAAAAAAGCAGATCCACGGACGGACATAAAACTTGGAAAAACAGTGCAATAATCACTTCTTCAGGTCTCTAACTAGGTTGCTTGCGGTTTTGTATCTTAGGGTTAGGGCTAATTGTATGTTAAATTCTTTAATGGTGCGTAAGATGCGCAAGGATATCTTGTCTCGAGGCAAGACGTAAAAATACGACGAAATGCAACAAAAAAACGTCTAAAACGTACGGAATTACGGTGCATAACTTTCCGTACGATTTCATACGAACTAATAATGAGAATACACTGAGATAGGGGGGTTTATTCTTGATGTTTTTAGAGCTCATAGGAGCTCTAAGTCGGGTAAAACTCATTAGGTTCAGAGATCATAGAACCTTGGTTGGTTTGAGCTTTAACTCAGCATGAGGAAGGTAAAGGAGCTTAGGTGTGACAACAACAGAAGCAATGGCCGATCTGATGAAGAACCAGATAAGAATGTGTCTCGGGGTTAAAAGAAAATGTCTTTCATATTATCTAAATATTTCTCCGACCTTTTTCCAAGATAAAAATGTGAAAACGGTGGTTGGCACATCCAGTCCTGCCGCTATGGAAGCTCTGGATCTGTTATATACAGCTTTTTCTTAAAATATTAGCATACTGTGATAAAGTTCATTATTTTCCATAATGTGATGATAAAACTTGAACATTCATATATTTTAGATTCATTGCACACTAACTGAAATATTTCAGGTCTTTTATTGTCTTCATACGGATGATTCTGGCATCCAGCAAATGAAAAACCAACATTCCTGTCTCACAAAATGAGCATATAATGATAAAGGTCTCTAAACGAGCTGCTATGCACCTAATCATCTGAATCAACAGATTAACTCTAAACACCTGCTAAAGATTCCTGAGGCCTTTAAAACTCCCAGCCTGGTTCATCACTCAGACCCCAATCATGGGTCAGACCGCCGCCCTGACTGCCGTCCAGAAGGCCGTCATTGACCCCCTCAAGCAAGAGGGGATGACACAGAGAGATATTTCTGAACCAATAGGCTGTTCCCAGAGTGCTGCTGCATCGAGGCGCCTCAGTGGGAAGGAAAAAGTGGCAGAAAATGCTGCACAACCAGAAGAGGAGACCGGATCCTGAGGAAGATTGTGGAGAAGGTTCCATTCCAGACCTTGGGGGACCTGAAGCAGTGGACTGAGTCTGGAGTAGAAACATCCAGAGCCACCGTTCACAGGCGTGTGCAGGAAATGGGCTACAGGTGCCGCAGTCCCCAGGTCAGCCACTTTAGAACCAGAAACAGCAGCAGAGGCGCCTGACCTGGGCTGCAGAGAAGGTGCCAGAGTCTGGAGGAAGACTGGGGAGAAGGAAATGCCAGAATGCCAGAAGTCCAGAGTCAAGTAGCCACAGTCAGTGATGGACTTGGGCGCCATGTCAGCTGCTGGTGTTGGTCCACTGGTTTTTATCAAGGGCGGGGGTCAATGCAGCTATCAGGAGATCTGTTGAAAACCTTTATGGAGATGAAGATGCCCCACCTGGCACCTGCTCACAGAGCCAAAACCACTGATGGGCTCAATTGGACTGCCAACTCTCCTGACCTGAACCCCATAAAGAATGCCTCCATGCCGCATTGAAGCAGTCATTTCTGCTAAAACTCAGAATTCTGATATTAAAGTCAGAATTCTGAGATTTTTTCTCAGAATTCTGACTTTTATTGCCAGAATTCAGTCAGAATTCTGAGATTAAAGTCAGAATTCTGACTTTTATCCCATACTATACTGAAATAAAATTTAAAAATCAGTTAACTTTGTTTTTTTTTCAGTGGCCCTAATCCTCTTCCGTATTTATGGTACTACAGATCCAAATGGAGGATAGAGGAGTCCCACTAAGACCTTAACAGAGGTTCTTAGAGCTTAGAATTTATAAGAGCTGGAGTTGGATTTCAAGTTGACAATTTGTGTTTTCTCAGGTAGAAGGTGAGATATGTCAGTGGTGGGTGTTCTGATCTTCAGCAGCTTATAGTCACATAGCTTTATGCATATGAGGGGATTAAAAGAGGCCCTTAGAGATTAGAAACAAGGTCTGCAAGTGGAGATCCTTGGTTGGAACTGCCAACATCTCCAGATTCAGTTCAAGCAGACTGCAAGATGCTAAAAGAAGTCTCCAAAAATAATATCAGAATGTCTCAACATTTTCACAGGAATCACGAGCTTCCTGGTGGAGGTAACAGTTGTTTAATATTTTCACCCAATTGCATAAATATAAAAAAAAAAAAAAAAACTCTAGATTTGTGTGATTTGTTCACAGTGAGTTTCTGAGGTTTTAATGAAATAATTCTCAGGTTGCTTTAGATAGTGATGCAGATGAAGCAGCTGGAAGGGAGGGGCGGCTATCATAAACGGTTCCTACGACGGAAGTACTGCGATGGGAAGCTGCAGTTAGGTGCAAACGCTCCCAGGGAACCCGTTGCCCCCCGTCATCCTTCCTAATGGCGTCAGAGAATGTGCAGCTGCTGCTGGTTGTTTGGACCCGGTCCTGGAAGTTTAAGTCCAGCTCAGCAGCAGCAGCAGCAGCACAGAGGCTATTTTGATTGACTGCTGGGGGCCTCAGGTCACGCAGACTGAACCTCCGTGTTCCTGGACAAGATCCAGCTGGACTGATCTCACCTCACTTCCTGACATCTGTCTGAATTTGTCAGTCATGAAGTCACATAAAGTGTTGCACAGACCAGTAGGAACACCTTCTGTCTTCATCGGGTAAATCTGCACAAAGCTTTTCTCTCCACCAGATAGATCTTCAGCAAACAGATTGAGCGGATCAATTTCAATTCAATTCAGTTTATTTATATAGCGCCAAATTCACAACACATGTCATCTCAAGGCACTTTACAGTTCAACCAGATCATTCAGTCAAATAATCAGTCACTCATATTGCAGCTGGGGTTTCAATTAAGTCGCAACAACATCTGTGATTTTAAGAGAAATCATACAGGCTTTTAGTTCTGAGTTACTTTATTTTTGGGAACAACTTCTTATTTCAGGCAGATGGTTTTTGTAAAATGATCAAGTAACACTCTAGATTATACTGAATGATGAAAAATTACGTTGTGATTCATCTAGAATTCAGAGAGTTGCTAAACACAACGCAGGTTTGAGCCGGGCGTACACTGTACGATTTTTTTCCAATGGTTGCAGCTACAGCTCACACCGTACGATGAAACCGCAGAGTTTAAAAGTTCACAGCTCAGGATGTTTGTTCTCACTGTGCGGCCCGACGCTCTGATGCGATCTACCTGCTCACACTATAAGTCTAAAAACCAGGTGGGACTCAGCTCCGCAGTGAGATGGCGCTACTCGCACTCGTCTATCTGAAGCCAAACGACTAGAAGAGGAACATGAAGCTCACTAGAGTGAAACGCTGCCTTGGATATTTGGGCGATTTAGTGCTGAAAGCCCTAAAAAGAAAAGGAGACGACGTATTTGGACAAAGACATGGCTGAGCTAACGTGGCTACTACGGTCTGCTGGGTTTAAACCTGGGAGGAGGAGGAGATTTTTGATTTTTAACAAAACATTTATTTAACAATGATTCATCAACAAACAGTTAAAAGACTCAGGTCATCAGGACATCGTTATAAAAGCAGCTTGTTATATTTCAGCTCTCCTGACTCAGAAATGGTGCACCACACATCGTTAAAACCCCACAGTTGTATAAAACCCTTCAATCCCCAGTGGCTCTGTGGAAGCAGAACTCCAGCCTCAACCTGGCTTTGATGTTACACTTCCACAAAGCCACCGCATCGAGCTGAGGTCCTTCCTGCAGTTTGTCTCTTCGTGTCAGGTAAAGGCTTCAGAGATTAAATAATTTAAAATTCTGGATTTGAAGGCAGTGGCTCGGTTATAATGTACACCATTGATAAAAACGGAATGGGTAAAAACCACACTAAAAAGGCTAAAAACGTTCATTAAAAAATTGAAAAAACCAGTCAGTCGTACACAATCCATAAAAACGTGAAACACACTCTCGGGCAAACTGCAAAAAGGACCTTTGTTTAAAACCTCAGGACTGATGACAGATAAAAACGCGTTTGAAGCAATGGCGCCGTGAAGTATCCTCCATTGAAGGTCACCAGTCCGTTTCTTGATGGGAGGCTTGTACAAAGTCCTCCACTGAGGTTTTTGTCCTCTGAACTTGTCCGCCCAGACATTTGTTTGCCTGTTGTGGAGAGTTCTCCTGTTTAGGACTTTAGTGCAAGTTCTGTATAATGTTTTTGGGTCCGTCTTGCACAGATCCATCTTCTGATTTTTTAGTAGGGGTCCGCTATCCTCTTCAAAGTCTGGATCCATGCACACGTCCGGGAACGGGTCGCTCGTGCCAGGCGGGCGCCTTCCGGCGGCGTGCAGCTGCAGGAGCCGTCTCTCCCCAGCAGTCATCCGCTCTTTCAGACGCTCCAGACGGCGCCGCACCAATCTGGCGGACCGGACCCACAGCAGCGAGCGGACCTCCTCGACGCCTGAGAAATCCGGCCCGGCGACCCGCACCAGATGCCTCAGGGTCACCGCTCCCGACCTGGACAGCGTCTCGGGAAGGCCAGGCACGGAGCTGTCGTGGAAGTCTAGCCTCGCTCCACACACCAGCGGTTCTTCTAAAAGCCAATGCAGAGAGTTATACGTTTTGGACCTGTGCAATTTAAAAAAAGCACATGATTTAAAAACACTTTGATAAAATTGAGGTAAACCTCTTATCTTTAAGAGACTTAAGTCTGTTAAAAACAGAGCAGCATCCAGCCCCAGAGAGTTTACACGTCTGAGAGTGCAGCTGGCCACGTCTCTCCACACGGGGTCTTCTGTGAGGAACTTCTGAAGGAACTGTAAACGAAAAGTGGCTGTTCTGGCGGCCAGGTGGACAAGGCCCTGGCCCCCCTCCTCTCTTGGTAAAAACAAGACAGACTGTGGCACCCAATGTCGACCGCTCCAGAAAAAGTTAACCATCTCTGACTGTATTTTTACAAGAAGGTCAGAGGGTGGGTCTAAAACAGAGAGTTTGTGCCACAGCTGTGATGCCATAAGATTATTTAAAACCAGTACTCTGCCCCTATAGGACATCTGGGAGTGCAACCACTTCCATTTTGCCAACCTGTTTTTTATTTTTCCTTCCACTTCCTCCCAGTTTTTCTTTAAAAATGCTTCACTGCCTAAAAACACACCGAGGTACTTAAAACCGTCCCTCTTCCACACCAGACCTCGAGGGACAACTGGGAGCCTGACGGACCACTCCCCGATGGCCAGGGCTTCGCTCTTTGCCCAGTTCACCCTCGCGGCGGACAGGACGGAAAACTTTTCAGTTACCTCGGTTAAAAGGCTGACGTCCAGTTGATCCTTAATAAAAACAACAATGTCGTCAGCGTAGGCAGATAAAACCATGTGATTAGTAAAACCAGGTAAAACCAGACCGTAAACACTCGAACGTATTTTCTGAAGGAGGGGTTCCAGGGAGAGCGTGTAGAGCATCCCCGAGAGCGCGCAGCCCTGTCGGACGCCTCTACACACCCTAAAAGGAGCACACAGGCTACCGTTGATCTTCAGCACACTCTCTATGCCACTGTACAGTACCTGGATCTTGGCGATGAGACCCTCGCTGAACCCAAACCCCCTCATGGTTTTCCAGAGGAAGCCGTGCTCAACGCGGTCAAATGCCTTTTCTTGATCTAATGAAATCAAGCCGACTTGTAAACCCAATTAACCGGAGACCTCCAAAACATCCCGAATCAGGTAGACGTTGTCTACCATGGCCCTGCCGGGGACGCAGTAGGTCTGATCTCGGTGGATGACCTGCTCCATAGCTTTTCCCAGCCTCACGGCCAGAGCCTTGGAGAGGATCTTGTAATCGGTACAGAGGAGGGACACGGGGCTCCAGTCTTGATGTCTTGCAGGTTACCCTTGTTGGGCAGCAGGGTGATGACTGCCCTGCGGCAAGACAAGTGGAGCGAACCGGCGACCAGACTCTCCCTGCAGACGTCTAGCAGGTCTTTTCCCAGAAGGTCCCAATAGGCCTTGAAGAACTCGACGGTGAGTCCATCAATGCCAGGGGACCTCTGGCCCTGCATGCGGAGGAGGGCTGTGTGGAGTTCCTGGAGCTCCAGGGGACGCTCCAGCTCGGTGTTGGTCTCCTCAGAGACCTTGGGTAGTTCAGTGCAGAACTCCCGGAACAGATCCTCGTTCTCTTTATATTCGCTCCAGAACAGAGAACGGTAAAAACCCACAGCCCTCTCCCTGATCTGACCCGGTTCGCTCAATTGTTGCCCCGTGTCCGACAGCAAAGAGTGGATCAGCTTCCTCTGACCGTGCTTCCTCTCCAGGCTGAAAAAACAGCTAGAGGGAGCATCCATCTCTGTGATGTTCTGGACCCGAGATCTGACCAATGCGCCTTGGACTTTTGACTCCAGCAGGTTGGCTAAAGCTAGCCGTTTAGTTTTGAGAGCTTCAATGTGCTCTCGATTTCCTGTGGATCCGCTGAGTTGCTCTAAGTCCACGATGTTCATCTCCAGATCTCTGATAGATCTGGTAATGTCACGAGTGACGTTGAGAGTATGCTGTTGACTCAACAGTTTTATCTGAACTTTCCCATAGTCCCACCACTGTCTAAGAGAGGTACAATCTGATTTTCTCTGTCTAAAACCAGTCCAAAAATAACTTACAGTCTCCTTAAAACCTCGATCGTGAGTTAAAGCAGAGTTAAAATGCCAGTAAGCGCTTCTTGGTAAAATGTTTCTAATAAAAACTCTACCTAAAAGCAACGAGTGATCCGTAAAAGCCACCGGTAAAATCTGGCATGCCTTAAACACATTAAAATGGTGTTTAAAACAATAAATACGATCAAGACGAGCTAAAGAGATTAAGATGACCTCCCCCCCCCACTCTCTACTCCAGTCTGCTTCAGTTAAAATATCACTACGGGTTTCTTGTAAAAACACGACATGGATTCTTTTTTGTTTTAAGGTTTGATAAATTAAAGCATGTTTTTCAGCCTCCCTCGCCCCGTTAAGATTCAAAGATGCTATTTTAAAAGAATCCATAATGGGTAAGAAGCTAAAAACAACACACCAAAAAACTATAAAAAATAATAAAATGTTGTGCATCATTAAAGCTGTTTTCTGACTTTGGACATTATTTTCCTTAATCTAAAGATTTGTCTGTCAGTTAAACCTGATGACCCCTTGTTGCCGATGTGATGTCTTGCGGATGAATAAAATAATCTTAAATTAGGAAAATATGCCTCTATTTTTAATCCCTTAAAACCTTTGGTATTGACTAAAAAATCCCTTAAAGATTCTGCGGGGTATAAAGGCTCCTTATCGCTGGTCTGTGACAGAGAGAGCTCACTGGTGTCAGAGACCCAGCTCTCAGCATCGCTGCTGTCTGACTCTTCCTCCTTCTCTGCAGCCTGTTTGCTGGCCAGCTTGCTGGCTTGTGCAGCAGCCACCACATTCTTCCTCTTGCTTGTTCTTTTGGGTGCAGAAGCCTCCAGCTCCATCACCTCCTCTGCTTCACCCCTCTCTCCCTCCACACCACCTCCACAAAACAACTCCACGCTGCTTTCAGTTGAACCTTCAACCTGTCCTCTGACCTCCACCTCACCTTTCTCTCCCTGAACTCCACACGCCAAATAGCCCTCATCACCCTTCACCTCCTCCTGCCCTCCCTGCACACCGTCTCTCTCCCCACCTGCGCTCTCACCCTCACCACCATCCACCCCATCACCACTCAGCACCGTGCTCCCATGCTTCCTCACACACACAATCATCTTTACAGCTTTCACTGTCTTAAGGACTGACGCCTGAACAATACCTGGAGCAGGCTCCTCCACCATTGGCCCTCCGACACCACCGCCGCAGCAGCAGCGGGCCTCCGCCCGGCCCCATCAGGGCACACTTTAATTACGTGTCCCTCCTGTCCACAACCAAAGCACTTCATGTTAGAGGAGGTTGTAAAAAGCATGTAGTCGAATCCATCCAGTCTAACATGAAAGCGCAGGTTGAGTTCCTCATCTCGTTTGTTCAATAACATGAACAGTTGTCTCCTATGGGAGACAACATGTTTTAACAGAGGTGATTTACACCCCGACATCACCTTCTTAATGGGTGAAACCACCTTACCGTGCCGAGAAAGTTCTTTGATCAGGAACTCGTCACTGATGAACGGAGGGACGTTGGACAGAGTGACTCTGGTTGCAGGCAGTGTCAATGGGGAAACTTGCAGAAACAACCCGTTGACAGAGATGCCTGCTTCCACCAGCCGCTGAGCCTGCTCCACTTTCTCCACAAACAAGACGACAGCTCCACTCATGCGAGCTGCTGACTTGATGGACCCATGTCCAATAACCTCCCCCACAGCCAGACACACCTCCTCCACGCTGCACGGAGAACCGGCACCCACCTTGATGCCGTTCCTCCGTGTCAGCGCGGAGAAACCTCCAGCACTCCCCACCACCACCATGGCGTGCAGAGACGCCGACTGCCGCCGGGCAGAACCCGACGGCCCCACAACCCACAAAAAACCACCAAAAACTATTAAACAACAAAAAACACAATTAAATGCACAATACTTACATACACCCAGTGAAAAAAGGATAGAAAAAGTAAGAAAAAAAACACTCAAACAGTTTCCTCACTCGCTCTCTAGTGAAGTCCTAGAAGAAGAAGAAGAAGAAAAGGAAGGAAGGAAGGAAGGAAGGAAGGAAGGAAGGAAGGAAGGAAGGAAGGAAGGAAGGAAGGGAGGAAGGAGGGAGGGAGGGAGGGAGGGAGGGAGGGAGGGAGGGAGGAAGGAAGGAAGGAAGGAAGGAAGGAAGGAAGAAAGAAAGGAAGGAAGGAAGGAAGAAGAAAGAAAGAAAGAAAGAAAGAAAGAAAGAAAGAAAGAAAGAAAGAAAGAAAGAAAGAAAGAAAGAAAGAAAGAAAGAAAGAAAGAAAGAGAAAGAAAGAAAGAAAGAAAGAAGAAAGAAGAAAGAAAGAACGAAAGAAAGAAAGAAAGAAAGAAAAGAAAGAAAGAAAGAAAGAAAGAAAGAAAGAAAGAAAGAAAGAAAGAAAGAAAGAAAGAAAGAAAGAAAAGAAAGAAGAAAGAAAGAAAGAAGAGAAGAAAGAAAGAAAGAAAGAAAGAAAGAAAGAAAGAAAGAAAGAAAGAAAGAAAGAAAGAAAGAAAGAAAGAAAGAAAGAAAGAAAGAAAGAAAGAAAGAAAGAAAGAAAGAAAGAAAGAAAGAAAGAAAGAAAGAAAGAAAGAAAGAAAGAAAGCAAGAAAGAAAGAAAGAAAGAAAGAAAGAAAGAAAGAAAGAAAGAAAGAAAGAAAGAAAGAAAGAAAGAAAGAAAGAAAGAAAGAAAGAAAGAAAGAAAGAAAGAAAGAAAGAAAGAAAGAAAGAAAGAAAGAAAGAAGAAAGAAAGAAAGAAAGAAAGAAAGAAAGAAAGAAAGAAAGAAAGAAAGAATCGGCCCAAAAAGGGCAAAGAGTCGTACAGCGTTCGACCGGCTTTAAGGATCAGAGATGGATGGAGACAAACAGAATAACCTCGCTGCTGTTTTCCCTTTTGAGCAAATAATTAATCCACAAACAAAGAAAATGCGACATTTTCTACCAATAAAATCATTGTTGAAGCACCAAAAAGTTTAAAAATTATAGTGAGAAAAATATGAAGAGGAAAAGATAAATTTTCATGTTTGAAATTGTCATGAAATTATCATTTTTTCAGTTATACTTTGATTCATGTCTTTTTCAGTTTTCTAGTTTATTTGGTTTCTTTTCCATTTTGTGTTTTTCTAGTTATTTTTGATATTATTTGAATTCTTATGGATTTCTTGTTTGCCCTCTGCTGCCCTCATGTGTTGGTCTCCTTCTTCTAGCTCCCTTCTAGACTAAAGTAAAATAAAGTAAAAATTCTTGGTGTTATTTTTGATCAGGACCTGTCATTTAAATCCCAGATCAAAGAGGTTTCTAGAATTTCCTTCTTTCATCTGAGGAACATTGCAAAAATGAGCAATCTCCTGTCCAGGGGTGATGCTGAGAAACTAGTCCATGCATTTGTTACTTCAAGGCTGGACTATTGTAATTCTTTACTGTCCTTTTTGATAAAGCTCATAGTTAGAGTGGCTCAGGTTATCCTATGTTCCTAATTATTTTGTTGTTGTTGTTTTTTTGCCTCTGTTGCCTTGGACGTGTAATTAAATCTACAAAACTCACCTTGGCCTCCTTACCTCTGCATTTGGCTCCTCAAAAACCTCCTCGTAACCATGACCGAAATACAGGATTTATAATTTGTGCAAACCTGATTATCTTTAGGTCTCAGTCAGTAAAATGGTTTTTGTAAATACTAAAAAAACTGCGAGTAACTTTGGGTTGATATGCATGCACCAAACTGCAGCTCAGTACAGATCGGATTCCAAGTGCAGGAAGGTTTCTGAGATTTTCTCTCCCGCTGCCAGCAGATCTATAGATCTGTGTGTAAATGGTGCATTAAAAACCTAGTGGAAAGCTCAGGCTTCCTTTGTAGGTCTCAAAAAGCAGGAGCGTTTAGAGAGAGTACACAGCAATGCATTCTGGGTCTTAAAGGTGTCCGAAAAAAAATCACCAACTACATGCACGGCACTGATCTTGTGTTTTTTTCCTAAAATTTGGAAACAAACTGCTGCGTCTTTATGAGCCATGATTGTTTTAATGTTCGCTTCGGGGGAAAATCGATCGGATTACATTTTCCAACTGGTTTGTAACCTTGAATCATTGGATCTGTCAGTAAGGAGCCTGATTGACCTAGAAAGCAGCCATAAGACAAATTTAAACCCCCGACGCCTTCCCCCCGATAAGACATGCTTCTAAATGAATGAAAGCCTTTCAGATTTGACACCCTTAATATGTCACTCTGAGCTGAGAGCTGAAGATAGTGGGAGGTTTCAGTGGAACAACAACTAGCAGATGTGGATGGAGAGCAGTAGCAGCCGTCCACAGGGTCAGAGTTACATGGATCCCCATTATCTGAATTGTTTAATCACTTTTTTGCACTTGTCTTCAAATACACATGGATTCATATTTCCCTGCTTATTATTTATTGACCTTTCACTGATTTCTTAGGAACAGAAAAATATCCTCGGCTGTTATGACAGCTTCAAACACCTGGGCTAAACTTTAAAATAAGTGACAGGTGGATTAGACTTTGCCTGTGGGTGATTATCATGTAAGGTTAGTGGGTTATATACAAAAGTGTTTATATGCAAATCAGGTGCAAACAGCAGACAGTAAATAGAATGGGACTAAAGGAAATATAAAAGTAAAAAATATTCCAGGGAATGAGGTGATAAAATGATTTGCTTTGTGAAAACCAATATAAATGCAAAGGAAATATGAGTGCTATAAAAGTTCTGTTTCAGACAGGGGAAAACAGACCACTTGCAATAGCGCACCCTGGTGGCAGAGGCACTCCAACACACCACCCATTTATAACTACTCATCCATGAGGTGCTAGGATAATGATTAGATATTTTCTTATGCAATGTTGGATTGAAAGATTTGCGCAGCTCAATGATTTTGTAAATCAACAATGTAAAACATAAAGAAATAAAATGTATTTTACATAGTTGTAGTGATTTTTGCATTTTGTTCAGTGGTCGTTGCAGGAGTATATCTGATCTGAATGCAGATGAAAGTTACAATAGGAAAATAAATCCCAATCTGAGTATAATGAGCGAGAAATAAAAAAATTATGGATTTTGGAGAAAAATACAAAAATAGTTCATCGATAATACCCCAAAAAAAATACTTAATATTTCAAAAAGTAGATTGGCTTCAAGGCCAAAAAAAGACATTTTTTTCTACACATTGTATGAGCCTAAATTCATTTTAAGGTAAGATAAAGAAGTCATTAACAAGTTACAGTATTTATCAGAAAGTAAAAGTTATTCAATGCTTCAATATGGACCTCCAGTGCCTGGGGTCTGATTTCCTGGGTTGGCCCCTCCTTGGTTGCCTACGCTCTTGGGGTCCCTTTGGGCATCTGGGGCTTTGGGTCTCCCGGCGCATGCCTTGGTGCTCTGGGGGGGGCGGGTCTTCGGCTCTTCACAACCACTATTGAGCATTTTTCCTTTGGATAAACTTTACTAGCACCAGTGCACTGTTATGTGTGGGGGAGCATATGAAACATTCTGGTTCTGGTTCTATCCTGTGATTCAATCAGGAGCGTCATAAACTTTTATGACCTGCATCCAGTAGGTCATGAGGTAGAGTCACACGGTTGTGTGACTTCCATCCAGCCAGATGGTCATTTCGCACTGTCCTATGACCTGCATCCTGCCAGATAATCATTACTGGGTTTTCTGTTTAAGGCCCGCCCTATGATGTTGTACACTGTTAATAAAAGGCTTTGCTGTGAAGGGATCTGAGAGAAACGGTGCTGGTTTTGAGCCAGCAGTCTTTCTCCCCTATGCAGAGGTTGACAAAATCCCTGTCTGTGTTTGATCATTTCGTCCTCTTAATCTTTTAAACTCACATTTCTCTGGATTTAAAACCCAACAGCACTCTGACAAACAGCTACAGGTTCTTGGTTCCAGGTACTCAGAGATTCACTTCCATACAGAAAGCCCATATTCTGATCTTCAGCTACAACAGTACACATGTCAGATTAAATACTGCTTATACTTCAGCGATAGTATCTAGATGTTACTTTATTGTATCTCTATGTTGGTTGTTCTGTTCTTTTTCCATCTCTTTGCAGGTGATAAAGCAGACTGAAGATGTTTTATTATTATCTCCCTTTTATCTCCTCTTTCTTTCATCTTTTCTCCCTTTTTTTTTCTTTCCTGTTCTATTTACATTGCAGTGTCCATATAATCTGTAAAACTCCCTGCATAATTATAATAAAGCTAATAATATGCATAAATCAATGGAACACTATGGCCATAGCCATACTGCTCCACTGGTGAAAATAAAATCTGTTGGGCTCTTTGGCATTAAGACAATTATTCTTATTGCCACATTGCCAGACAGGACACTGTAAAAAACAACATCAATATTCCTAATTGTACTGAGGTTCTTTTGAAAATGTGCACAGTTTGTTGCTGAATATATAGTTTCTGGGTGTTAAGGGGAGTGGCTTCTGCTTCAGTGTTAGTCAGGTAATTGGAGTGGAGCCACAAAATTTTTTGACCTCATTTACATTTTTTTTATAGAAATTTCATACCTGTATTGTTTTTTTTCTGAAGTAAATGGTTGAACCTAACGGATTGGATCCCGATTATTTGCCTTTTCACGATCAAGGGGGTAACAGAGGGAAAAAGAGCATCAAGCTTATTGCTTCATCACATAGGAATCTACACACCTGAAGCAGCAGATAAGCAGCACATGGAAGAGGGACACCGTGAGGTGAAGATGTTGTTTAGGTCCCTCTGGAATGATGGCAGGAGTTATGTTGACCAGATCTCACATACTAATGCAAATAAATAGATGAATCAGAATACGCTCACAGACACAATCTACATTAGATTGCTTTACAATCCACAGCATGTGGTGGCAGCCAGCATTAGTAGTGACTTAGCATTAGGGTTGCCAACTCCCTGAAAAAAAAAAGGGGACCCCCCTGTGCGTCCCAGCTGACCCGATTTCCCTCACCCCTCCTGGCCTGGTGATTTTTTTAGCCCCCCTTTGTGTGTGAAATAATTTTTTTAACTTTTTGACTCAAATCTGCGTTGAATTCGATCCATATTAGTGAGCGACATGAACACATGGAAAACTAATTATTATCCAGCCATTCGCTTTAAAACAAAATAACAAACTTTGCTAAATAAAATAATTATCTTAAACATAAGCCTGTCCTGCTTAACCTCAAACTGCAAAAAGTGAATATAAAACAATAAATAAATAGTTCACATTTTTGGTGCAACAGCAAACTTGTAAATATGTTTGTGGCTTAAATCAGGGTTCCTACAGCATAAGGCGAGTTAAATCCAAGACTTTTTAAGACTTTTTAATGCCACTTGAAATAAAAATTTAAGACCAAATTCACAAGAAACACAAGAAAAGCCTGCTTGCTACAACTTAACCCAAAGGTTTATTTTAACATAAACCACTGCACTAATGTTTCAAATGTTGCAAAGCTTCCCATACAGGAAGAAAGCTAAAAACACACAAATGACAGATATATTTGAACAATTATTTAACTGAATTCACAAACTTTGTTTTAGCAGGGAACAAAACAAATCAGTTTTAAAGCCCCAACATAACCAGTGCTAAGTCTTTTTGCAGCTATTTTTCTTTGTATGGTTTTCTTAGTATGTTTGATTTGGTGATAAGTGGAGGCGTTACAGAGACAAGGGTGGAACTAAACTGAGAAATACCAGCTGTTTCTCTCTAACTCCATTTTGACGTTTTGTGTTTCGTGCTTCGCATGTGCGACTCCACTGCCTTAATTCCCATCGTTCTGAGCTTGAATGACTTCTAGCATAAATCCACTGAGCCTCATGTTTGTTCCCTGGTTTTAGCCATGGAGGAAACTCTTGGCTGGAGACAATTTTCGTCACATTTACACTTGCTCAGATTTTCCAGACAAAAAGTTAATGGTGCATCTCCCAAATGTCCCGGCCGCAACAACGCTTTATTGGTTCCGCTATCGGGACGGAACCAATAATTTTTTTAACAAAAAAAAAAACAGTCAATTTTAACGTTTTATTTCGATTACAAAAATAAATTGTAATAAAAATAATCCTATTTATGATGTTTTAAAAATTAAGACCTACAAAAGACTGATTTAAGACATTTTAATACCAATTAAGGCCTTAATTTTATTTTGAAGAATTCAATGCCTTTCAAGACTTTTAAGGACCCGCGGGAACCCTGTAAATGCAATGACTGTACTGCCCTGTTGTCCCCCACTATCTTCTCAGTGAGCAACACTTGGCTCGACCAATGGGATCAGGGGATTCTGGATCGTTACATATATGCTGTCAGCATTTGGTCACAATGCAGGACAAAGACAGGAACAAGTTTACCGTAAGTTTTGTATCTAACGTGCCCTTGTTCTTCATTTTCCATTTGCTTTTTTTCCATTAGACTATTTTTTACTCTTAAAGTAAAACGGAACAATTCAGTTTTTCAAGGGACGGTTGGAAACCCTAAAATAAATAAATAAGGGTCAAACGGCGCCGTCGTCCAATCAGCGATGTCTCATGTTTCCCACTGGTACCTACCTTTTCCGGTAGGTTAATGTAATTGTGTTTTCCTTAATGTAGTTGCGCTTTGCTTTATGTAGTTGCGATTTCCTTAATGTAGTTGCGCTTTTAGATTTGTAGTTGCAGTTTGCACTTCAGGGCCACCGTAAAATACCGACCAGGCTGCAGCAGCCAGGGATAACGGGCTAATGGGCTGCCGTTACCTTCGGACCTCCAATGGTTGCCCCGCGGCCCTCTCAACTTCAAATTTTTTTTTTTCCGCATTAAATCAGTAAATGGGCCATATAGTGTCGCTTCAAAGAATAATGTTCTTGCCTTGAATGATCTTAAAACGACTTTTATAGAACAACAGCAACAGAATAGAGAACGTTTAACTTCATCCTCTGAGCGCTAACCTGGAAGCTGCTGCTGCCGCAGTGCATGCTGGGACAGCTGTCAATCTGGAGAACTGAAACATCTGCTCTGCTGCATGCTGGGTGAAGAGGGAGGGGCCAGAACAACATCCGGGGACTTTGTCCTTCCTTGGTCTTCTGTTCTTGTGAATTAGAACAGTACTAGGGCTGAGGCTGATGGCGTTTCACGAGGACACCAGAATGCACAAGTACACATATTGGGAAACGGCCTGGGAAGGTGGCAGGAGAATGCTGCTAGTTTTAACCATGTAAATGTGGCCTTTTGTTATTATAATTATCTTTAAAAATTGAATTGAAACTGAATTGAAATTGAATTGAATTTAATTCCATCTTTTGCTGTTTGTTTGTTTTTTGTTTCCCGGTTTGTTGTTCTGCAATACAAAGAAACTTAAAAATAATAAAGTATTAATTTTATTCATAAAGATTTTAAATGTATTAAAAGCATTCTTCTATCTTTAGAGAAAGCATATATTACTGCAGTGTTACTGCAGGTTCTGCTTCTCTTCGCAGGTGTTGATGTTCCTATGGAAGCTGTTAGCATCCAAACCGGACTTCTTCCTCAGCGCACGTGGCATCACCGTCTTCTTCAGGAAGCGTTTCTTCTGAAGGCGGTCTCTGAGACTCAGTGGGAGGTAGTTATGGATGAAGTACATCAGGCCGAGGCCAGCATGGTAGCGAGCCTGCGGCTGCGGCGACGATAGTGCCTGGACGATGGTGTCTATGACGGGGCTGAAATCTGTACTGGCCCTCTCAGAGAAGCTCTGGAAAAGGTTCTTGGTCTCGGTCACGTAGTCCTCACCGTAGTCCTCGAGCAGCTCTGGGGACAGACCCTGCAGCAGCTCTTTGTTCTGCTGATCCCAGTGGGCGTGGTTGCTGGATGCGGCTGTGGATGGAAGAACCTAACATTACCAAGCAAGTCCAAAAACAGAAAATTAAAAACAATCAAACAATTTGTTTCCAACTTTGAAGACGTTTCTCTTCCCATCCAGGAAGCTTTTTCCATTCAAAATGTCAGTAATAGCATTGAGTTCGAGGCTTAATACTGTAGCCCATCAAAATCTTGTTTTTGTTTAGAAAACATGCAAATTGAAATGAACGAAGGGGTCCACTAACCTGACTCCGCCAGATGGATTTGCTCTGCATATCCATCTGGAAACCTTCCGTTGAAGTAATTTTGGGAAGGGGCGAAAATACTGGTTAGCTGATTGGCCTATGTTGGTGATAGACGGGCCAAATAAACCAATCAGATCAACTAAGCATATGACGTACTAACAGAGTGTCGACGAAAACACAACCACAAGCCAGGCTACTCTTGCCGAAACCAGTGGGGAGAAGAGCAAAAACATCTTTTCCTCTGAGAAAAGCCTCCAGAACAGTGTTTTGCTCTTCTTTCAGTGAAGAAATACTCTGTAATTCCGATAAAACTTGCTCGATAGCCACGCTAACACTAGTTTCATCGGCTGAAGCCCCCATGTTCTTTAGACTGAACTGTCGCGCTTCTCTTTGCGTCACACCTCAACCCGCCTCAAAGCCAACGCTGATTGGACGTTCGTTTGGTGAACGGCTCCAAATTTTCTTTAACGGAGAGTCTCCAGACTGATTAGCAAGGGAAATCTTGAAAGCTAGCGAGATCAGGATGGTCTCACGAGGCTAGGGTTCCACCCCTTTGGAATGGGGGTCGTTTGGCTTCTTTTGGTAGCCTGCAATGCCCCATACCTGTCTAAGTGTCTGAAAGGGGGGTCGTTAAAGGAAGAGCAGCATGCTAACAGCAGCATTAACCAGAGTGATTAAAAATCACAGGTGTAGCCTATCACCTTGAGGTCTTACCTGTCCTGTACGAGGATGGAAGGATGGTGATCACTCGGACCCCCCAGTGGTTCAGCTCATGCCTCAGGGTTTCAGTGAAGAGGTTTAGCGCGGCTTTGGACGACCCGTACGCAGCCAGACATGGAAATGGTTGTTCACCTGGAAGAAATGGTTATTTTATGTTTGAATCACAGAAACTGTGACTCAGATCAGTTCCGTCTGTTTGTTGTGGAGCGATTAAGAGTGTGACGATCGCGGCCCTGATAGCTGACTTAAATGCTCACTTCACTCACCTGCCTAAACCTCCCCGGTTATCATTCATCTTATCCACCAGCTCCTGCTGCGTCATACACGGTTCAAGCCAGCTATCAGGGCCAGATCATTGAGTTTGTGTTTTTGAGTTTCTCTTCGATGCCTTAGTTCATGTGCTCATTCTCAGAGGCCAGTGAATAGAGATGGTTGTTAAGTCTTGTTTTGGTGTTTCCTGATGGTGTCCTTGCCATTGCCCGTTGATCGCGCCCTGTTCCTGTTTTGGCTGGGCAGAGGGAGCTAGTTTAAAGTTCCGCAGTCTTCCTAGTGTTGTGTCTAGGTCTGCCTCTCAACTGCTGAGTCTGCCTGTTTCCATCTGAGCGTGTTTGACTGAACTCTCTGCTGCACTCATGGAACCCTGAACCTGCCTGAATGCTCTGTGGATTCCCTGGAACCCTGGATCTGCCTGTTTCTGTTCAGATTGCAACCCATGGCCAGGTTGTGGACGCCTTGATCTCAGAACTGTCCTGTTCTGAGTGTTTTGCCTGACCTGGCTTGGATTCTTGTGTGCTCACTGGGGCTACTGCATCAGGGACACTCTGGGCGGCACCGTGCCACATCTAGTTTGGCAGTCTCACTCGAGAGGATTGAATAAACTGTTTGACCAGTTAAGTGACTCACACGGATAATCATCTTCTATCAGATTATCGTGGTCACTTACCTGTGTTTCTCCCAATACAGAGTGCCAGTGATGGGTGGTGCCCCGTTTCCCCCCGCAGCTGCTTCAGACCCACGTTTTGAAACTTCCCAATGTCTGTCTCACCTAAATACTGGGTCCAACATTCTAGCTACATGAGTCCGGCTAAGTGTTTAAACCCCAAGTGATGTCTGGGGTTTGTGGGGAAGCATTTATGCATTTAATCAGGATGTGACAGAGCAACACAAAGTAGGTCTTTACTGTGAAAATCTGAACAAAGGAACGTTTGTGACACGTGGAAAGAATTTTATTCAAGAAGAACATAACTTTGAGAAGCAACCAAGAGGACCATGGTCACTCTGGAGTTGCTGCAGACATCAGGTGGCAATATCTGTCTACTGGACTCGCTCAACCACAAGAACAAAAAGATGATCAGCTAAGACCAAAATCTAAAAAGATTCAATTTTGGACAACCAGGAAGCTTCTAAAGGACAAGGGATTATTAGGATGTGTGTTTCTTTCGAGTCACTTTTCCAGTGTTGCTTTATATCCCACTCCCCTCATATTTAATTGAGAAATACGGTTATTAACTGTTCCAGTCTTTGGTGTGGCAGCTTTTTGTTCTCTTTGAAGGTAGTTTTCATCATATTTTGTATAAAAATCTTTTATCTGTTTTGTTTTTAGAGCAGAGTGTGAAGGTTAGTCATGATAAGTTGTACTGAGTCAACTCCAAAACACTGACTGCAGCTTTTCTTTCTTAGCATTTAGGAAAAGCGTCTGTGAAGGTTTTTATTTTCTAATTTGACCCAGTCATATGTTGAAGGGCAGGACAGAAGTGATAAATGTGGCACTGTGCCGCCCTAATCGGGGCGCCTGGTCACCCGTCTCTCAGCACGGTTGGATTGGTTCTCGCTGCTTGTTCTCAACACATCCTCTGGGCAGAGCTGTGTCAGAATCCATTTCTTATAAATAACTAAAAAGCTTTTTGGATTCTCTTCCTAATCAGTCTGATTATTCACTCCTCTGTCGTTGTGCTGCTGGTTAGTTTTTTCTTTTGCACGTGTGACATGAGCTGCAGTGGACTCGACTTTTGTATGTCCTGACAACTGAGCTTCTCGACAAACTAACTTTATTTCTTGCTCTTGCCTCGTCAAAAACAAAACTAAAGGCTGAGTTTAGGTTCACCATTCAGCAGAACAATAACCCTGAACAAACGCAGGATAAAGAGGTGTTAGAATGGTCTAGTCAAAGTCAAAGGCATAAATCCTTCTTACAATCTATGGTGATTCTAGATTGAATATTCGAGTAAAGAATTAGAGAAAACTAACAGTCTGCTGACATTTGGAGCTCTTAGGGACAAAAACCAGAAGACTTGCAGCCAGAGCTGGTTCTAGTTCTGACATGATAAATATTCAATTACCTAACTACCTGAAAAATCCTGAAAATGATTGAGTACTTGATATGTTTGGTATAGACTTGCTGCTGAGATTGAACCAATTAGCTTTGTTTTCAGTTCAGTTCAGTTAAGGGAGAATTCCGCTCATATTCAGAATCCAAACTCCTGAAAGTTCTTTAAATCTGAAATGATTCCATCTGTTCAATAAATTATCAGTGTTTTTAATTCAGAGTCATTTTCATGTGAATGTGCTTTACTGGAGGCATCCATGTTTGTCAAAGAACACTACTGCCACCTACTGGTTAGTGACATTGTCACGGTGCGGTATCGGCTGTTGATCAAGTCCCAGTGCTGTATCTGGTGTTTGTCACAACGCGCTATTATCCAAGTCATCTTGAAAACATTCTTCTTCCAAATGTCGGCTACATATTACGGGTTTTTTCTCTGGCCAGAAGTTCGATGGCAAATCCTCCCTCTTCAAGTTGGCGATCCAACGACCAACCCGTCCGTGGAGGATCAGGAATCAGAAAGGTGGAATAACTCTTTTTTTCACTTTTACCCGATGTATTCCAGCATCCAGCTGCCATGCACGTGGGCATTGTCAGTTTCACTATAGCTCTGGTGAATTTCAATGGTGAAGTCCTCTGGAAATCTTCAATAATTGTTGTTGATTGCAGATGTGTCTAGTAGTTCCCATTGATTTAGCTTGGAAAGCGGGGAGAATGGCGCTAGGCTTACCGCACCGTGACGTCACTGCTGGAAGATGGCAGGAGGGAGGGGCTACTATATTTGAGCAAAAATGGCCGCTCCTAGAAGTTTGAAGTGATCGCAATGAAAATTATTACTTTTATTTTGTTTTTGCAATTATCGCTAAATTCATTAAATTACCTCAAACGTATTTGTTTTAGCTAAAGATAATGACCCATTGATTATTCCTTTCTGACCAGACAGAAAAATACTTTATTCTGAAGAGAAATATTTTGGTAAGAACTGGGTTAGGTTTCAGACTAAAGTGGGAATTGAGTTCAAATTAGGGTTATAGTCAGGTGGATGGTCAAGGCATAGACTTCACTGTAAAATTAAGAGACATTCCTGCAAAGGGAGAAGAACCTAACATGCGTGTGTGTGGTTGTGGGGATATTGCACACCTGCTGGGCTGGAGATGTTGACGATGCGTCCTTTGGCCTGTCGCACCAGCGGCAGGAAGCTCTTGGTGACGCTCACCGTCCCGAAGAAGTTCACCTCCATGCAGCATCGGAAGTTGGACATCAGGGTCAGTTCGGCGTCACCTAAGTTTAGACACACTCCAGCGTTGTTGACCAAACCCCACAGACCTGCACACACACACACAGGGTCAGAGCTGCTGCTTGGCTGTGAATAATTTCTGAAAGAGTTTTGGTTTTACTTCTGACTGTGAGATTAAAAATCTGTTAATGTTTGATGTTGGTGTAAACTGGAAAAACACAGAACAAACCATTTGAGAACAGATTCTGCCTCTATCATCAATGAGTTCAGGAGTTGATTGTCAACAAGACATCAATGTGAAACCATCTCAGTTCCACATTAGGAGATCTGCTTTAGCAGCTATGTGACTGCAGGGTTGTCCTGTGCATCTAAGGCCCCGTCCACACGAAGTCAAAACGGACACGAAACGCTAATATTTTCCAGAACGTTTGTCGTAAAGACGGAGACGTAAAATAAATGTGATCGTCCACACGAATGCATGAAAACGCTGCAAAATGTATGCCAGGCCTGTAAGTGGCGCTGTGGTGCCAAAGCAAAAGTAGGCGACGAAATGTTGGGCATGCGCACTATTATTTATACATGGTTGCCCTGCGGGTCCATTTTGGTGGTTCAGTCAGATTCAGGTGCTGAACTATGTGGTCGATATTGCTCTGTTCTTCCTGGAGATATTCCAGAAGAAGAAGATTCTGCTGTAAGCCCGACAGCAGGGTGAGTAGCATGAGCAGCAACCATTCAACACAGTACGGCGCCATTGTTGCTGTGATACTGTGTCGCGCATGCGTGTTTAGAGGCGACGCTGTGACGCATGCGTGTAAAAAAAAAAAAATGCAGTTAGAGCTTAAAGATGGAAACGCGAAAACGGCGTTTCAAAATCTTCCCACTCTGAAGGTTTGATAAAAAAAAGATCGTTCACAGACCCCCGAAACGCCGGCTTCGTGTGGATGAGAGGCTGGTTTGGTGAAAAATGTGTGCGTTTAGGCCAGGGTTTGACTTCGTGTGGACGGGGCCTAAGACTGTGATCACTGTGCTTCCTAATTTGGCCGTTCAGGACAGGATTTAATAATGTTCTGTTACCATTCAGCCATTCTCTGGATCCTTGGGTTTCAACAGGTCGGCCTTAGACAGTCTGTAGTGCGAGCTGACAGAACTGACAAAGACTCCTATACAGGTGTCAAAACATCCTCACAAAACCTGAGTAAAAGTTAAGTTGCCTCCAATTTAAGCCTGTGTTGTTGTCACCATGACCGGAAGATAATTTAAACAGGTATATTACAGCTAAGGCTGATCTCCAGCAGTCAGACCAGCTCTTTGTCTGTCATGGTGAAAACAACAGAGGTCACTATTGGGTCACTGATGACTCTGTGCTGCTAGATTCGTAGGGGGGGGGGATGAACACCAGGATGTTTATGTGCCATTTCACCAGAAGACACTATGGCCGTTTCTCAATTCACAAGAATGCAAGTATGGACTTGTGTCCCCGCCTAGTATGTTCCTGAGAAGAACACAGCAAAGTGTGGACTTTGGGAGAACGGCAACATAAAATCTGGAACAGAAGCTGATGACATCACCACACGCTCTGCTCGTCTGGAGTTGCATTTCAATTCAATTCAATTCAGTTTACTTATATAGCGCCAAATTCACAACACAAATTAATACAAAGTTTTCTATCTAAGGAAAACCAGCTGATTGCATCGACTCATTGACTCTTCAGCAATCCCTCACACTAAGCATGCTTGTAGCGACAGTGGAGAGGAAAAACTCCCTTTGAACAGGAAGGAACCTCCAGCAGAACCAGGCTCAGTGTGAGCGGCCATCTGCTGAGGCCCACTGGGGTTCAAGGAGACAGAAGCAGACATAGAAAAAGAAGCATAGATACAAAAGGCAACTGTCAACCAGCTCCACAGACGGCCCCGTCCAGGAAACACCCAGCCAGGCAGACGAGCTCCGAGCCAGCTCCCATGTCAGAGGATGAAGAGAGCACATCCAGTTAGTCACAGTCAGAGAAACAGGACTACACTGGAAAACAGGCCAAGCTCCAACATCTAGAAACAAAGGTGTTGATGGCAGCAGCACAGCTGATATTTCTCTCCAGGATGGAGTCACAGCCAAACAGGAACAAACGAGGCAAAGCTACTCTTTCACCTCCTGTTATTAATAGTCTCTAGATAATAATAAATTTTGACTTTTTTTCATTTATTGGGGGAATAATAATGAACAAAGTCAGATAAACACAAATCAGATGAACATTTTGCCAAATAAAACAAATAATCAGTATCATAGCCAGCGGTCCGTCAACCTCTGAGGTCTGCTGGTTGCCACGGTCCTCTCAACTTCTGAAAAACATTTTTTAATTACGCATTTAATCAGCAAATGGGCCATATAGTGACCCTTAAAAGTATAATATTCTCACCTCAAATGATCTTAAAACGTACTTTTATTGAACAGCCGCAACAGAAAACGGTACTTTTAACTTAATACTCTGAGCTCTGTGAGCGCTAACCTGGAAGCTGCTGCTGCCGCAGTGCATGCTGGGACAGCTGTCAATCTCAAGAACGGACAAGTCTGCTCTGATGCATGCTAGGTAAATAGGGAGGGGCGAGAACAACATCTGAGGACTTTTTCTGTTCTTGGTCTGCTGTTCTTGGAATTGGAACAGTAATAGAGTTGAGGCTGATGGCATTTCACGAGGACACAAGAATGCACAGGTACACATAATGAGAAACGGCCAATAGCTTCTTGGACAACTCCAGGCACAATTCCAAGGTGCTACTATCATAAATTCCTGCTGACATCAACAGTCCTGTCTCTGGTATCCACTTTCTGAGCACTCACCGATCCTTGTGACATTGCAGGTCATATGTTTTTGTTTATAACCACGTAGCTTCATCTGGTCTGTTCCTGTTTGGCTGTGACTCCATCCTGGAGAGAAATATCAGCTGTGCTGCTGCCATCAACACCTTTGTTTCTAGATGTTGGAGCTTGGCCTGTTTTCCAGTGTAGTCCTGTTTCTCTGACTGTGACTAACTGGATGTGCTCTCTTCATCCTCTGACATGGGAGCTGGCTCGGAGCTCGTCTGCCTGGCTGTGTGTTTCCTGGACGGGGCCGCCTGTGGAGCTGGTTGACAGTTGCCTTTTGTATCTATGCTTCTTTTTCTATGTCTGCTTCTGTCTCCTTGAACCCCAGTGGGCCTCAGCAGATGGCCGCTCACACTGAGCCTGGTTCTGCTGCAGGTTTCTTCCTGTTCAAAGGGAGTTTTTCCTCTCCACTGTCGCTACAAGCATGCTTAGTGTGAGGGATTGCTGAAGAGTCAATGAGTCGATGCAATCAGCTGGTTTTCCTTAGATAGAAAACTTTAAACCAATCAGGTTGAACGGTCTCTGTAAAGTGCCTTAAGATGACATTTGTTGTAAATTGTTTTCTGTAAGTTAACTGAATTGAATTGAACCATTGGTAGCAGTACAGAAGCTACACTGTAACCATGGTAATGAATTCCTGGGTGACTTCTGGTCACATCAGACATTCAGAACTCCTCAGTGAGACCAGACCCAGGCTTGGTTTATAGACATAACGTTTAGGTGGGATAAATCACATACATATTTACATTAGAATTCAACCTGAGTGGAGCTTAAGGAGACATTTCCACTTTGTCTACTGCAACCGGCAGTCATCCAGGATTTCACAGAGCCATAGTTACAGTTTAACTAATGTTCCAATTGTAGAAACTTAAATTAGGTTCAATCAAATGAACTGTGGTCTTGTTTTATTTATTTTTTCTCCAGAATCTCTGTACAGTCTTATCTTTAAAATCACCACTGCTTATCTCTGAAATGAAACTGCAGCTTTTGTTTTCCAAAATGCTGACACCTTTTTTTACTCTTTGTACACCTACCAGAAGAAGCCTGGAAGGATTTTTTTCTTTACCTCCATTGAGTCCAAGTTTGACATCTGTTCTGCCTGTTTTTAGTTATTATTTTTAGACATCAAACACTTGGTTCTTGACGCTTTTGTGTTTTAACTAAGAGGTGAAGGCCTGTTTTTGCATCTGTTGTTTCTTTTTGTTTTCAATCCTGTGACGTCTGAGGACAAACCGCCGTCTGCAGCTTCTATAAACTATCTGAATACTTCTAAGATTGGAGGATGACACAAATCCTCACAACCATCAATTGCTGGAAGTTTGGCCCAGACCTCAAACCGCTGTGTTAAACTTTAATGACTCATGTGATAAAGACTTCTGATCTTTGCCCCCACAAGAAAAGAGAGAGATTTATGTCCCCACAACATGAAAGCTTCTAGAGAAAGAAGGAAGCGAGAGACGTTCCTGTTTTACTGCACAGCCCTGATTCTGAGGCTGTTCCAGAACAGTCATCTGGTTGCTGCAGCGTTTCCTAGAACGCCTTGGCACAAACATTCTTCCACATATCGGTCTGGGACCAGCTGAGCTGAACCAACAGAACCAGCAGACTAATTTATATACTTACTGCTACAAATCAAGCAGCAGAACATCTTTAAACAACTCGGAACAAGTCTCACGAAGGGTCACTAGAAATGTCCGAGTTCACTTTTCTGAGAGATTGTCAGTGTTAGACTCAGCGGCCGACTGGCTTCTGATTTACAGTAGATATTCAGATAAGGTCCATCTGAAAGCAGGAGATTGTCTTAAAACTGTTTTAGGGAAGGAAATCATGAATGCATGTGGATTTATCTATAAGGAAAAGTTAATGTGCTGTTTGTCCCTCTGGGGTCAGAATCATCTCCAAACTTCCCTCCCTAAAGCTGCTCAGAAACATCTGGAGCTCATAACACCTGCAGCTCTCCCTCACAGCTCTGTCACCCTGCTCACCTTCAACCTGATCCAACTTAGTATTTTCATTTGCATCCTTCTTAAACTCTGTGATTTCACTTAGAGATGCTTTTTAAATATTGGCAAATCTTCCAGTTGGATGTTGTAAACCTGCTGGTCTACTCAGCTCACCTCGGAGGCCCAGCTTGGCCTTGGTGTCCAGCAGCGCCTGCTGCACCTGCTGCGGCTGCGTGATGTCCACCTGTAGGAGGGTGAGGCGGGATGAGCAGCTTCTCTGCAGCTCTCTGGCTCCGTCTCCCTCCAGGTTCAAAACGGTGGCGAAAACATCGAAACCCAAGGAGTCGAGACGCTTTGCCACCGCATTCCCGAAGCCGGAGTCACAGCCTGCAGGGACACAAAGGAAACACTGGGATTACATGATAGTTGAATCCAGATGGTTTCTGTGGGGTAAGGGACATATACCTGGACTGGTCTCCCTCACACGTTACTAATGTTAACTAATTTATTGACCAAACACATATCCATGTTCATCGTATTCAGTTGTTCTGGAGTAACTATTGAGACTGAGCTTGATTTGATTGAATATCTGTCTACATCTGTGTGCAGAATGAACTCAGGAGCAGAGTCCAGTTTTAGGCCAATTGGGACAGATGGAAATGTAGAAAGATTTTACTAGTCGAGAAGGAGTAGGAAGTTGTGGACGAGGAAGAGGAACCTGTGTTGTAATGCAAGAGGGCAAAGACAAAAGGCTCCTCTATTCACAAACAAACCCTACAAAATACAGGGACATAGTCAGAGAAGGGTGAGAGGAGCTCAACAGCAACATCTGCAGCTCCAATATTGCCTAGAGATTGTCCGTTTTCAGGGTGCAGGCAAGGCTGCAACTAGTAAATGCTGAATTTAACCGAAGGTGGAATAAGGTCCAAATAAAAAGTAGACCAACCTGGATAAAGAAGAGCTTTAGTAACTCTGGTTGCTCACAGTAAACGAGCTCATCTACAAACAACCCGCCTGCATGCGTATCACTGCTGCTGGTGCTAATACTTCCTGACCAACAGAGAGTTTGGACTAAGCCTTGGCTTTGGGACAGATTAAAATAAAAAAACCTGACCCTAAACTGCTTTGGTGTGCAGAGGAAGTCCTGCTCCACAGACTCTCTAAGCTTTCCAAAAAAGTAAAAAAACAATCCACTGGACTGAAGACCTTTCGCTTCCCATCCAGGACAACCCTTTCAGTTTAAAATGTCATAAATATGGTTGAGTTCGAGGCTCTTATACAGTAGCACATCAAAGCCTTTCAAAAACCTGCAAATAGAGACAGATGAACGGGTCCCCCCTTTGGAAGGGGAGCAATTGGCTTCTTTTGTTAGCCTGCAATGCCCCAGACCTGTCTATATCTTTAATAGGGGGGTCATTAAAGCTTCTGGTCCTCTGTAAACATTTTCAAACTTGGGAACAAAGTCCAGTGGATTGTTTTTTAACTTAATTGTAATGACTATGACCTGGATGACTGAGAGTCTTCACCAGCAGACTATGTATGCTGTTCAGGTCCTGAAGCTGTAGAGTTAAGCATGATCGCCCTTCCCCTACCACTGGGTTTAACAGTTGGTCTGAGGTGTTTGTGTGGATGTGCTGTACTTGGTTTTCTCTAACATAGTTTTGTCCAACATGGTCCAGAGAGCATAGTACCAGAAGTCTGGTCTTCCACTTCAGTTTGGTCATACAAGTCCTGCTGCCATCTTGATTTTAGAGAAATACTTTCTACTTCAGTCTTTAAAAACTGGTTGAAGGTCAGGACCCTTAAACCTTTAATTTGCTAACCTTTAGAAGAGGTGGAGCTTGTGAGTTTTTGGTAGTTTCTCTGAGTTTCACGCCCTGACCTCGGGCTAAACCTGCTGAGATGACTTCTTTTGAAACTGGCAGCTGCCTGAGATGTTCTCCTCCTAATAATCCTTCTCTCTGCAGGATGATAGATTTTGGATGGTTTAGAGCTGACCGTCCAACGTTTCCTAGGGGATAGCTGCAAGTGTTGCATCGCTAAGCTCATTGTTGGTTGATGTCTTTCTGCTTTGATATTATGTCAAGATCTATTTGGTTGCTGCAGAGAAGCTACCAGATCTAACTGCTGCTGTGATAGAGATGTTCCCCCATTGATGATGTGTTCATTTTTGCATCTGATTAGCAGCTCCTGTTTGGTGCCTCTTAAATCATGTGGGATCAGTTTTTCAAACTCAGCTTTCTACGTTTATCAGATCTTTCTTGGACAGACCATTATGGTTAAGACTGAGATGTGGGATCTGGAGTCAACAAGTCATCTCCATGTCATGTATTTGCTATACAGAGCCATTTAACCAGGGGAGTCATAGGTAAATTTAGTGGCTGGGTAGAATAAATACATGACATGGAGATGACTTAATCCCCCAACTCTGAGTGAAGGCAAAGGTTTGTTTGAAAGCACTCTAGGTTTACTTCGACATCTTAGTTTCCAGCCCTCATCTCAGGACGAGGGAGCCTCCTTTTACCTGTGATGAAGACAGCTTTGCCCTGGGCAGGAAGGTTGGGCAGCTGGACGGTCCTGGACCATGAGTAGAGGCAGCCCATGGCAGCAAGCAGCACCAGTAGCGAGATGACCGGAAGGCAGAACCCCCATAGCCGCTCCACCAGAACCGTGGCCCCCAGCCAGGCCACCAGAGTGGGGCCAATGCTCAGGTGGGGTGCCAGGATCTTCTTCATGGCTCCACCCACAAACAAAGACACTACAGCCAGGTAGATCCAGAAGGGAATGTTGTAGTTCTCACTCATCTTCTAAACTTCACACATGCAACCAGATGTCAATGTTTCAGTCAGAGCTGGGGTCTCTCAGCCACTCTCTCACTACTGAACACACTCCCTCACACTCTGAGAGTCTGCAGAAGAGTGCAGCCTGTCGGCTTCACCAGTGAATATATAGAGGGCTGCAGGGGAGGAGGGACTACAGGCTGCCTTTTATCTGAACACACCCGTAACTCCTGCTGACCAGCCTCCTGCATTCCTCTGAGGTTTTATCAGCCACAGCTCAGGTTGTGACCTCGACTCCAGCAACACCTTGAAGTTCTTTAGATGAACTGAATTCTGCCAAAGCTGGAGAAACAGGTTCTGTAAGGAGCTTTGATTCAGAAACATTGTTTATCTGCATGGTTTGATGTTGTCCATGAAATGTGTGGATGAGGTCTTTCTCTTGGGCTGCTGCTGTGAAAAGTTCCAGCTCTATTGGAATGAATAATTTAGTTCCCTAAGATCTCTTTAAAGAACCCCCCCAAAATAAAGAGTCCAGACGTTTTTGCTCTTTCTCCAAACCGAACTCAAACATCATCCAATTGAAAAAAGACTTTTAGAAGCTGCAAGTTATCTTTTCTTTCACTAGTTGTCTATGCATCCATCAAGAGAACTTTTACTTTCTAGATCTACAAGACCTTGGAAAAAGCTCATGACTTTAATCTTTTTATTTCTTAAACAACAAAAGATACAGTTTGGAAGGAGCAGGTGGAAGGAGCAGTGATGGTTCAACCTGTGATGGTTTCTCCTGCATTAGATGTTGAATCTCAATCCACAGTGGATCTCAAAGGTCCACAAAACCTTGTTTCCAGGTCAATATACAGCCCTAGGTGCATATAAATGCTCCAGGAGGGATGCCTTTCTCAAAAAACTTCTCTGTGAAACCTGAGAGTGTCTGATCCATCACTGAGTGAGAGATGCAATGGACTAAAGCACTAAAGTTAAGAAGTGTTGCCTTCAATGTTTTATTAATAATTAATTAATATTTTGTTAACTGGGCAATTGCTCCACAAATCATCCAAGAAACAAAGACCTTTTAGACAGAAGGAGGATTTAAACTCCTAGAGTTGACATGTCTGCATGAGATCTTATGACTTCCTGCTTTGTGTTTGAATGGCATTCAGCTAAAGAGGAAACCATCAGAACGCCCATTTTGAAATTATTCTGGTTGGGAATGAAACCAAGAGGCACCTGCTCTACCAGTGGACCACGCTGCATCCAAACATATATTATTTATCTTCTCCTCCTGCAAATGTTCTTTAGATCTTTAAATCCTGTTTCCTGTTCTCACTCTTGAAGGAGTTGCTCTGCAACTCCCCGATCTCCCTGATCTGTCCCTGCTTTGCTGTGTCTTGTCTTTTCTGAGCTCTCTCTTCATATCACCCAAACTCAAACAGTACATCTCGTCACCTGGTCTCTCAATGAAATTGATCAAATTTTCTCAACTGGAAGGCAGGGAAATGGGGACCTGTTCTGTCCTGCTGGGACATACTTTGTGGGATACACCATGGACTCCTGGAAGGCTTGGAGGATGGTGTGTTTTACAATGGTGTCAGTGGAGGATATTGAATATGTATTAATTTTAGGTTTTATGATACTCAGATTTCTCCTGTTTGGATTTGGAAGATACCTGATGTATCTATAATTACAGAGAATGTCGGTAATTTGGGCATTGATCAGGCTGCCGGCAGCGGTTGACGCCCTCACAAAGGCTGTGAATGAGCAAGATCGGGAGCTGACTCGTATGCTGGGTGGTTGAACTCAAAGGTGAGATGGAAAAATATTTTGGATGTGCACAATCGCTTCAAGGCGGAAAAGCCCAACAATTTGGAGTATTGGATTCGCCACGGAGACCCAGCAAGAAAAGACTCAAGAATGACAGAAAATTCCTGTGCAGCCTGCTGTCAAAACAATAATTGTTATTCTGGATTCGTCCCCCCCCCTACCTGGGCAACAGTGGCGTTGGATGTAGGAGTTTGCCCTGAAATCGAAGGGTTGACGGTTCAAGCCTCGACTCCAACTTTCAGTGTCGTTTTGTCCTTGGGCAAGACACTTCACCTGCATTGTCTACTGATGGTGGTCAGAAGGGCGCGGTGGCGCCAGTGTACGGCAGCCCCGCTTCTGTCAGTGAGCCCCAGGGCAGCTGTGGCTACAATGTAGCTCACCACCATCAGTGTGTGTGTGTGTGTGTGTGTGAATGGGTGAATGAATGTAGTGTAAAGCACTTTGGTCAAGTCTCCTAACTTAAATAAAGGCGCTATATAAGTACAGGCCATTTACCCATTTACCCCCGAACATCTGTGAATGCACCCAGAACTGTTAAATTTCCATCTCATCAAGGACATGGCCTGTAGACAGTGTTTACAGACATATTGAACGCACTCATCATACACACGCAACTAATGTCTCAAATGTCAGATTGACTTCATGTGACTCCACCTCTGATCTGACCATCTGCTGAAATGTCTGTCTCATGTTTTTGATATCTCAAACTGTATTCAGTGAAGGATAAAGTGTGAAATATGCTTTTTTTTCTCGCTCTCTTCCCCAATGCGGCTCCTTTCTTTCCACAGAGATAAAGGCAGCGCTATTAGAGAACGGCCTGGGAAGCCAGGTAACTAAGCCATAAGAACATGCCAAAGGCAGCGTTCTGTGGCACACATGGCCTCAGTAAAAGTGTTCTCCCTCTCAGCCCCCCCCATCCCCCACCCCACCCAAAACCACTCTGGTTTAATGAGGTAAACCAGTCGGCGAAAGAGATAGAGACAGGTCAGGGGATTTGGTTTATTCGAAGGAGACAGAGCCAAGGAAAACTTTAGGGCTTTATATAAGGATAGGGAATCTAACATTATATTCTAGATTCAAAAGGAAGCAACTGAAGGGGAGCAAGCAGAGGAGAAATATGTACGATTTCTCTTTTAGTCAGAACTCTGGTTGGAAAGATTTGGATCAGCTGAAGGCTTTCACCACATTTTGTGGACTTCCTGATGGTAAAGAATAGTCCAACTGCATGGACTAGTTTTGCAGTGTCACTCCTTGCTTGTTTTGGCAATTTTCCAGAGGACAAAGAAAGAATTCCTAGAAACCCACTTAATACTTGAAATAAAAGGCATGCCCTGGACAAAGATAACACCAAAGCTCTTTATTATGGGAAGCTAATTAAATTCTATCCACGCAAAGCAACTAATTAAGCAGATTCTGTCTCATCTGACGTTGAAAGCAGTAAACCTAAAGTCATTTAGGTTTTATGTCTTCAGGGGATGCCTGAAGTCTATCTAACTTCTTAGATTCATTATGTTTTAATTACAAAAGTAGCTGAGTATCATCAGCTTGACAGTGGAAATGTATTTCATGCTGCCCTGTCTTCCAGGATCCAGACACTAAACTCCAAACATCTCTGCTGTCACATAAAAGTTTTTGAATTAACAACAAAAAAGGATGTCGACAATGTAGCTTTTCAGAATCTGGAGGAAGCGGCCATCTTCTTAACTCGGTCACTAACGACTGAAGTTGGTTTGAAGTTGGATATTGGATATTAAAGCTCTGCTGACTCAGCGGGATCTAGCAAACGATTGATCCGGGATCATTCTTTTGGCCATGACCCAAAGCTTATGACCATAGATGAGGGTAGGAACTCTTTACTCCATCCAGACAGTGTCTTGCCCACGACCAAAATCTAATAAATTAGCAAAGATTCCCAAAGGAGTAAATCATGATAATCTAATTAAAATCAAAATAACTCCAATTGGGGAAAAAGTTAAAACAATTAAATGCGGTCTGTTTAACATAAGATCGCTTTCCTCTAAAAGTCTGCTAGTTAATGACTTGATTTGTGATAATCACATTGACTTGTTTTGCCTTACAGAAACCTGGCTGCAGCAAGAGGATTATGTGAGCATAAACGAGGCAACTCCTTCAAGCTATTTAAATTTTCACATACCCAGAAGTTCTGGGCGAGGAGGAGGAGTAGCAACAATCTTCCAGTCTGACTTACTGATTACTCCCAAAACAGTTAATACCTACAACTCTTTGAACATTTAACCCTTAATTTCCCTCATCCAAATTTCAAGGCAAGAAAACCTCTTCTTTTTGTAACTTTGTATCGTCCACCAGGTCCTTACTCTGAATTTTTAGATGAGTTTTCAGAGTTCCTTTCTGATTTGGTATTAAATACTGACAGGGTCATCATAGTGGGAGATTTTAACATCCATGCTGACATTGAAGGCGATAGCTTAAGAGCAGCCTTTAATGCTATCTTAGACACTATTGGCTTTGTTCAAAATGTGAATAGTCCCACACATTCTCATCTTCATACTTTGGATCTTGTGCTGACATACGGCATAGAATGTGAAGAAATAACAGTATTTCCTCACAACCCTGTCCTCTCTGACCACTTTCTAATAACCTTCAGGATTACTTTAACAGAGTTCTCCTCCCCCAAAAGAAGGTTCAATTTTAGTAGATCTTTATCAGATAGTGCAGTTATAAATTTTAAAGAATCTGCTTCACTTTCTCTCTCCTCTGTGTCGCTGAGCAGTGCTGCAGAGTGCAAAAGTATAGCTTATTCCCCTTCACAGGTTGATGATTTTGTTGATGGGGTTGCTAGTTCTCTGCGTACTGCCTTAGACAACGCAGCTCCCTTGAAAATGAAAACCGTTGAAAATAGAAAGCTTGCTCCTTGGTTTAATGCAGAGCTGCGTACTTTGAAGCAAAATGCTAGGAAACTGGAGAGAAAATATCGCTCCACAGGCCTGCAGGAGTCCTTCCTAGTCTGGAAAAATGGTTTACTGCTGTATAAGAGGACCCTTTGTAAAGCAAGAGCAGCATACTTCTCCTCATTAATAGAGGAGAATAAGAATAATCCTAGATTTCTTTTTAATACAGTTGCCAAACTCACCCAGAGCCATAGCTCTGTTGAACCGTCCATTCCACCTGCTCTTAGCAGCAATGATTTTATGGGATTCTTTATAAATAAGATTGATCTTATTAAAAATAAGATCATAAGCACTCCTCTATCCGCGATTGTACCTGAGGTAGTCATGGAATCTGAACCGGGTTTAGACTGCTTTGATCCAGTTGAACTTTCTGAATTAGCAAAATTATTGTCTTCATCTAAGCCTTCAACTTGTATGTTAGATCCAGTTCCAACCAGGTTATTTAAGGAGGTATTCCCTTTGATCTCCTCCTCCATTTTAGATGTGATTAATCTATCTCTGTTACAGGGATATGTACCTAAAGCTTTTAAGGTTGCTGTAATTAAACCTCTGCTTAAGAAACCGTCTCTTGACCCAGATGACTTGGTTAATTATAGACCTATATCCAATCTTCCTTTCTTATCCAAAATTCTTGAGAAAGTAGTTGCCAAACAGGTTTGCGACCACTTACACCATAATGAACTTTTTGAAGAGTTTCAGTCTGGCTTTAGAGCTCATCATAGCACTGAAACAGCTCTGGTGAAAGTCACTAATGATATTCTCATGGCCTCAGATAATGGACTTGTATCTGTGCTCGTCCTGTTGGATCTTAGTGCTGCATTTGATACAGTTGACCATAATATTCTTTTAGAAAGACTTGAATATTTTGTTGGAATTAAAGGAACAGCACTAGACTGGTTTAAATCTTATCTATCTGATCGAATTCAGTTTGTTTATGTTAATGATAGATCTTCAACACGCTCAAAGGTTACCTGTGGAGTACCACAGGGATCAGTGCTAGGACCAATTCTCTTTACTTTATACATGCTCCCAATTGGTAGAGTTATTAGACAGCATGGGATTAATTTCCACTGTTATGCTGATGATACCCAGCTATATCTGTCTATAATCCAGATGAAGCTAACCCATTACATAGATTACAGGCATGTCTTGAAGACATAAAAACCTGGACGACTCTTAACTTTCTGCTTCTGAATGCAGACAAAACAGAAGTTATAGTCTTTGGACCAGAGTCTCTGAAAAATAAGCTGATTAGCCAGTCACTTCATTTGGATGGGATTAAACTGATTTCAGATAATAAAGTAAAAAATCTTGGTGTTATTTTTGATCAGGACCTGTCATTTAAATCCCAGATCAAAGAGGTTTCTAGAATTTCCTTCTTTCATCTGAGGAACATTGCAAAAATGAGAAATCTCCTGTCCAGGGGTGATGCTGAGAAACTAGTCCATGCATTTGTTACTTCAAGGCTGGACTATTGTAATTCTTTACTATCAGGAAGTCCACAAACTGTAGTTAAAAGCCTTCAGCTGATCCAAAATGCTGCAGCCAGAGTTCTGATGAAAATTAAAAAGAGAGATCATATCTCTCCTATCCTGGCTTCTCTTCATTGGCTTCCTGTTAAATCCAGAATAGAATTTAAAATCCTCCTTCTCACATATAAAGCCTTAAATGGCCAAGCTCCATCTGATATCAGAGATCTGATTGTTCCTTATGTTCCTAACAGAGCACTTCGCTCTTAATCTGCAGGTTTACTAGTGGTTCCTAGAATTTCTAAAAGTAGAATGGGAGGCAGATCTTTTAGTTATCAGGCTCCTCTCCTGTGGAACCAACTACCAGTTTTAGTCCGTGAGGCAGACACCCTGTCTACTTTTAAGGCTAGGCTTAAAACTTTCCTTTTTGATAAAGCTTCTAGTTAGGGTGGCTCAGGTTATCCTGAGCTGTCTTTAAAGTTATGCTGCTATAGGCTTAGACTGCTGGAGGACATAGGGACCCCCATTTCATCATTCTGCTTCATTCTCTCTCTGTTCTCCTATTCTGCAGAATCTGTTTGTTCAATCTCTAACCTTCTGCTCTCTCTGCTTTTCCTCAGAGTAGCTTTGCCTCGTCTGTTCCTGTTTGGCTGTGATGTCACCCAGGAAAGAAACATCAGCTGTGCTGCTTCCATCAACACCCTTGTTTGTAGATGTTGGAGATCGGCCTGTCTTCCAGTGTGGTCCTGTTTCTCTGGCCGTGGCTGGGTGGATGTGCTCTCTTCATCCTCTGGCATGGGAGCTGCCTTGGAGCTCGTCTGCCTGGCTGTGTGTTTCCTGGACGGGGCCGCCTTTTACAGCTGCTTTTTGTGTCTCTGCTTCTGTCTCCTTGAACCCCAGTGGGCCTCAGCAGATGGCCGCTCACACTGAGCCTGGTTCTGCTGGAGGTTTCTTCCTGTTAAAAGGGAGTTTTTCCTCTCCACTGTTGCTACAAGCATGCTTAGTGTGAGGGATTGTATTTGAGTCAATGAGTCAATGCAATCAACTGGTTTTCCTTAGATAGAAAACTTTGTATCAATTTGACTGTATGATCTGGTTGAACTGTAAAGTGCCTTGAGATGACACGTGTTGTGAATTTGGCGCTATATAAATAAACTGAATTGAATTGAATTGAACGTAGATCGACCGGTAAATCGAGAGCTTCGCTTTTTGGCTCAGCTCTCTCTTCACCACAACAGACCGGTACAGCTCACGCTTCATAGCAGACGCCGCACCAATCAGCCTATCGATCTCCCGCTCCATCTTTCCCTCCTTTGTGAACAAGACCCCAAGATACTTAATCTCCTCCACTAGGGGCAGCACATCTTCCCCAACCCGGAGAAGGCACTCCACCCTTTTCCAGCTCAAGACCATGGTCTCAGATTTGGAGGCACTGATCCTCATCCCGGCCGCTTCACACTCGGCTCCAGTGAGAGCTGTAGATCCCGCCCCGATGAAGCCAACAGAACCACATCATCTGCGAATAACAGAGATCTAATCCTAAGGCCACCAAGACAGATCTCTTCAACACCTTGGCTGCGCCTAGAAATTCTGTCCATAAAAGTTATGAACAGAATCGGTGACAAAGGGCAACCTTGGCGGAGTCCAACCCTCACCGGAAACATGTCCGACTTACTGTCGGCAATGCGGACCAGGCTCTGACACCGGTCATACAGAGACCTAACAGCCCCTATTTTAAAGGGCCCGGTACTCCGTACTCCCGGAGTACCCCCCACAGGACCCCCCGAGGGACACGGTCAAATGCCTTCTCCAGATCCACAAAACACATGTAGACTGGTTGGGCGAACTCCCATGCAACCTCCAGAATCCTGCTGAGGTTGTAGAGCTGATCCAGTGTTTCACGGCCAGGACGAAAACCATGTATATATATAATATGCTGCAACTTATGCAGGTTGTTTCCATGGAGACCCAACTTGCTGACAGCAGATTATTCTCAATGATACCTTAAACACTTTGTGTTTGTGGTGTCTTAAAATTGAGGTGTGGGATAGGGTTGCATCACCTGACCAAGCTGAGATATTTACATGCAGAAGTCAGAGGTAGAAGGTAGAAGACAAAAAGGTAAAGATAGTTACATTAAGATCATCCAAAGCCCCAAATCTGTATTTACTTCTGAATATAAACTGTTTTCACTCATCTGACCGCCTAAAAATGAAGCACATTGTTTTGTATGTTGTGTTTCATCTATTTAGTGTTAAAAGTATATTACCTATATATTGAATCAGTTATAATCAAGAAATTAGAAAGATATTAACCAATTAGTTGTTTATATATAAGATTATAGAAGAGCTAAAAAGCTCCATTATGTGATTATTATGACTGTTGAACTGGACATGGGTATTTTATATCATCCATTAATTCTTTTCCTTTTTTACATTGAAGAATTAAAATTATCCCTATGTTACATTAGCAGTATATTTAGAGACTAACCAGTTTATTGGTTTATCTTTATTGGACTTAGACAGTTTCTGAGTCAGACCAGTACACGTCAGGTCTGGAGCATCCAGTTCAACAGGTATAGTAGATCCAAATTCTCAAGGTCAGACAGGCTGAAAATCAAATCCAGGAAATCTGAGGTTGGATTGAGCTCAAGATGGATGTGTAGGAAGCAGGTAGGGACCAGGCATGAAGGATACGTGATGCCAACCTGATGCCCAGCAGGAGGAATGCTTATTTCTTTTATGATAGCTGCTGCAGATCAAGCTGATTGTGAAATGGTGTGAAGGTCTCAGCAGGCGTGACATAAAACAATAGCCAGAGATTACCATAAAGTAATGTGCTTTAAAGTTTTATGAGGTAGGAATAAAATCATGCTGCAAAGAGCGGCCAGGGACACCATGTAACATCAATAAAGATAAAAGAAACAGGAGAGTCTTGGCTGAATGCAATGTAACTTAAAGGTATACAGGACGATCTTTTATTTTTGGGTGGATCATCTAAATAATTGGTCCTCCCAAATGTCAATCATTCTGGTGATATGTTTAAGTAAGGCCGTCCTACGTGCTCATCCCATTAGTTATCTTTTTCTGCACACTTTCAGGCGTATATCTGTGGTGAGCTACGGTTTCAGACAGTCATCGCAGCTCACCTTTCTCACCACAGTTCTTTGAAAATGGCCGAGGGTTTGAGGAGAAAAAGTTTCTGTAAAGTGTATGAGAAGAAAGGAAAGGCCTCAGAAGAGGCAGATATATCCCAGAATGCTTTGCACGGATAACTCACCTCAAAAAGCATTATGGGATTTGCTATCACGGTGGCCCGCTGTCGCCATAGGTGTCGCTTCCCAACTGCAGCGACTAATAACAAAGATGGCGCTGTCACCGCATAAAGGAGGAGGAGTTACATGACCAACGGAGAGCCCAAAGCAGTGATCAACTGTCTGAACGGTCAGTTCAGACAGTTGATCACTATAAAGTTCACCATCTAGTCCCCGCTCTATACAGTGATGGAGGGATTTAAGGGTTAGAGCGGACACAGTAAGCTTCTATGAGTTGTGAGAGCAGCAACTTTTAAATAGAGCGTGCACGAGGAGAGATGGACTCGTGCACGCTTCCCGAAAATCCTCCACAATGCCTTTAAGGCAAAGTAAATAACACATACGTTTAGGATATGAAAGTTTATTGTATAAATAAAGATTCTGTGATTTGAAATGGTCAATTTTTTTGTTTGGGACAGTCATTCCATGTGCATTTACAGAATTTAATGGATAAAATATAAATCTACTGCGACCTCTAGACCAGGTCCTACTGAGGCCTTTAGGGCAATGCGGCCTGCTGTATTCTGTCTATTTTTCTTTTTTTACTTTTCTTTCTTTGCAGATTTAAATCATCCATAAATTAAACCGGTAAAACAAACAATAAACCAATAGTTAAATGTATAACAATAAAGTAATTAGGGATTTTCACAGTTTGACGTTTGTTATGATTTTATTAGCTACAAGCAGCTTTGTTATATAAACATTATGAGATAGCAGCCTTCTGCTGGAGGATGACAAGACCGAAGAGCACAGACTGACTTGGTTATAAAGGAACTTTGGACAAAGACATTAAACCCATAAATCTAAAATATAAATTAGATTCTCATGTTCATGAGGATTTAATGTTTTACAATAGTACAACTGTATGATTATTGATGGAATAAGTTTTATGATTTATGAGTTGTGACGTAAGCAGACAGCTGAGGGCAAGATGAAAAAAACAATGATTAAAATAATACATTTTATTTAAAGCGCCTTCCAGACACTGTACAATTAAACCCACGTGACAGCAGCTTTAAAAGATAAAAGCAACATGAAAGACAGAAAACAGGCAATCAAAGTGAATAAGCATTCTGGGACAAGTTGGTGTTGAATCCAGCATTGAACAAAGACTGTCAGCGTTACAGGTGTGTGGAGAGAAGCAGTTCCAAGGTGTGGGTGCAGCACCTTTTCTCACTTCATGATGCTGAAGTGGACAGGAGAAACATAATAAACAAGAAGATAATAAGATCCAATCATGCAAGAGGAAGACAAAATAATAAGCAGGGATGGGAAAGGTTGGGAATGGCCTTTAAATGTATACAGACGCCAGTGGAAAGACTGTGCTAATGTGGTAAAAAGCAGGGCTTATAGTATTATTGCAAGCTGCTGAGTTATATTTCACCTGCAGCCTATGAAGATATATTGTGGAAGACCAAAAAATAAAAAATTACGATAATCAATGCAAGCTGCAGGTACGAGTAGATGGGAATGTGGAGCAGCAAAACGAACAATGCCATTAATTTAATAATAACACTGCAAGATATTGATGGAAGTAAAAGGCAGGGTGCCCTATTTCTATAAATAGATATAGATGCATATATTTCTATATATATATATATATATATGTTCACGAGTGAGGGAAGAATGGAGCGGGAGATCGATAGACGGATCGGTGCGGCTGCTGCAATAATGCGGACGCTGCACCGGTCTGTTGTGGTGAAGAGGGAGCTGAGCGAAAAGGCAAAGCTCTCAATTTACCGGTCGGTCTACGTTCCTACCCTCACCTATGGTCATGAAATTTGGATCATGACCGAAAGAACGAGATCCCGGATACAAGCGGCTGAAATGAGCTTTCTCCACAGGGTGGCTGGGCTCTCCCTTAGAGATAGGGTGAGGAGCTCGGTCATTCGGGAGAGGCTCAGAGTAGAGCCGGTTCTCCTCCACATTGAGAGGAGTCAGTTGAGGTGGCTAGGACATCTTCTTCGGATGCCCCCTGGACGCCTCCCTCGAGAGGTGTTCCAGGCACGTCCCACTGGGAGCAGGCCCAGGGGACGACCCAGGACACGCTGGCAAGACTACGTCTCTCGGCTGGCCTGGGAGCGCCTAGGACTTCCCCCAACAGAGCTGGAGGAGGTGTCTGCGGAGAGGGAAGTCTGGGAGTCTCTGCTTAGTCTGCTGCCCCCGCGACCCGGTTCCGGATAAAGCGGGAGACGACGACGAGTATATATATATATATATATATATATATATATATACACAGATCACTAATTGTGGATCACCACATAACTGAAAAAAATTTTTTTATGTTATTTTTTTATACTTATTTTGCCAATAAAGCTCTGGGAATCATTGTCCCTGAGCTAAATAACAACCAAACAGATTTGGTTTCAGCATCAGAACCTGACCGTTCTTGCCATCAGGTTATGCACGGTACTTGTATATGAAACTATTTTGAAAATTATTTAGGGAATAAAATCTTACACAAGGATAAGAATTAAGGGTAAAGAGATCGAGACAGGAGGAGAGAGAATACAAAAGCCTTAAAGCGCCAAAAAAAACAATGCAAAAGATATACAGAAACTCCTGAACGTCTGTTTCTACACCTGCATGAGACAAGAGGGAAAGAAAAAAAGGGAACAAAATAACAGCAGAGGGCATTTTCTGTTTAGACTGTTGACAGACTTTTAAAGTCAAACCTGTGTTCCTTAGTTCTGAGGACCTGGAAGGTCAGCCAGACACAAAAGATTCAGATTAAATAATTTATTGACTATAATACTGAGATATTGACAGGAAGCCAGCGGCAGTAGGATCAATAACCTCTGGTACAGATAGTAAAGTAAGTCACTGGGCCGGAACTTAAGGATTTAACACTTAGGACAATAACCTTTTCAGAATCTGCAGGAGAGCATGGATACTGAATTGTGGCTCCTTTGTGCAGCATGATGCAGACAGATATCATTTTGAGCTAGACAGGATGTTAAAGGGACTTATTGGTTAATGAGGAACTTTCATTCAGAAGCTCCATTAATGGAACTTAAAAGGATAATTCTTCATGTGTAAAACCCCTGTGAATAGGAAGGAATCTCTAGATGGGAAGCAGGAACTTTCCTGAAGCCATGGATGCAAAAGATGGTGATATTATTCAAGGGTCTGACTTGAATCAGTGGGAAGGGTATTAAAACAAGGTTGAACACAGCAAGGCAGATTCAGGCGAGGCAGGGAGCGTAGTCGGCAGGGAAGAAACAAAGTCAATCTCAAGAGAAACTCTGACATGAACAAGGCAGGAAAAGGAAATCCAGGAGGCAAAAACGGGATCAGGATTAGGCAAGCAGGGATATGATGCTTGAAATTCTCTCCCGATGAGTCATTCAAGAATCTGGGGAAGCTTACCAACCAGCCCATTGTGTTTGACAGTGTTTCCCAACCTTTTTTACTTGTGTACCACTTTGAGCATTTTGTCTTACCATGAGTACCCCTCTCAGTCAAGTACTGATGACTGTCCAAAAGTGGAACCTACAATAACTGATTAGAAAACAAAAACTATTATACTAAATCTTTTAACCTGAGCATTTCATGCTTAGGCATTTTATTTTCTCCATATAAAATTAAAAAAAAAAAAAACATAAATATGTTCCTTCAGCTTCCTTCATGCCATGAAGGAAGCTCTTGTCATGGTCTTATTCAGGGATCTGACCCACATGCAGAAAACCACTCAGAAGAACCAGGGGAAGGTTTAACAGGTTTATTAAAAACTAGTTGAGATGGGTCCAGTGCTGCTCTGAATGCAGGCGAACCAGGACTGAAAAGTGAAAGGGGAAGTTTCTGTGTTTAGTTCAGGCTCAGTGGGAAATTTGAGCTTCAATTTGCAAAAGGCAGAAAAGCAACAGGACTCACTTTTCCACAAAATGTGTCTTTCTCTGAATCCAGTCAGTGTGGGTTGTCCCAGAAATTGGTTTGCTCGTTGGAGGGCGGACAGGGTTTGCCCAGATTGGGCTGTTTCCTTGAGGAGCAGAGGAGCTGACTGCCACTTAGATTTCCCTTGGTACTTGAACGGTTCTTGTGGAGATGTATCCCCTGCTCAGTGTGAAGCCCAAACAATCCTTTCGGGGAAAAGTTGGTCCAAACCTCCAGTTTGAATACCAAGCTCAGAATGAAGCTCAAGATGATCCTTCCAGGGGGGAGAGGGTCCAAAACATCCAGTTAGCAGGATGACTTCCTGCCGAGAGGCAAAGACAAAACAACAAGGTTAGGACTCAGTTTGACTCAGCAAAACTCAGCTTGGCTAGCGTACCCAAAACTGGCAAACACTGGCGTCGAGGTAGTGGCAGTCAGCAGCTTAAGAGTCCTCCGGTAATGAGGTAACCATCCACAGGTGTGTCATCCACTAGACAGAATAATGCTGTATTAATAGCTAATGAGTTGATCCCAGAGGTTAACAAGAAAGATTTCATAACTGGGAGAAAACCAGTAAGCAGACCCATGTTGAGTGCACCAGGGAGCTGGAAAGTCATTTCGTCCAGTGGTGATCTATTTGAAAGTCACCAATTTTTAAGATCTCGGTAACTTGGTTGTTTTAGAGTGTCTTGTCAAATAGTTGTGTACATTAGTGAGCCAAGAAAAGGCTGCTTTCTAAGCCCGCTATACTAGCTATTGAGTATGTACTTGCACCACTTATGGGATGATGCTGAAAATGTTCATGTGGCTAGTCATGTAATATTTGTGGAAGGGATTAATTTTACCCGTATATCAGCAGCCCAGAACTGATTGTAATTAGTTAATAACATTTTAACTCAACCAGAATATGCAATTGGTGCAAGGGCAGCTGTCACTGGACGCATGATTTTCCTAAGCATGTGAACGTTCGTGTTTTTGAGGTTTAAAGAGAAGCACTATTTTACTTTATCTACTTTTTGTCCTTCTGTCCTGTTTTACTGATTTTCATAGTCTGCCTTGCCTGTAATATACATGCCTTGTGATTCCAAACAAGGCCAACCGAGCTTTTTTCCCTAGTGATTGAGAGATTTTGTTTTTATCTCTCCCCCTGAAGCCTGTGTGTTTTACTTTGCAACTGCTTCGCTCTTCCTGTTGGACCATTTAAAAATTGCATTAGGTGTGTTAAGGACTTCAAAGGGAGGTTATTATGGAGGTGTGCTCTGCACTTCCCTTGGAGGGAGTTAATATTATTCTCAGTAATAATTTCGCTGGGAGCCTGGTGTATGACATTTTCACCGGTTACAGAAAGGTTGAATGAGAATGCTTAATGTTTTTCTGGGGCTTTTCCAGGATGTGCATTGCCATGTGCCATGTTGAGTGAGAGTCTATTGCTGACCTCAGAGACCTCAGAGATGTAGGAGAAGGTGAGGTTCTGCCAGGTTTCTTTTATTCTGTTTCTTGCTGTGACCTGTTGGTGAAACAGAGAGCAGATCCCATTCTGAGTCAGTTTTTTCAACCAATCTGACAAGAGTTTGTTTCATGATGGCACCGATGACTGGCTTAATCACTCATTTCACTCACCTCTCCAATTCTGCCCGGTTGCTCGTAACTGTTCATCTAGTCCACCTGCTCCTGCCTCTATTTAAGGTGCTTCCACCCAGTCATCAGAGCCAGATTATTCTTGTTCTTTCTAGCCAGTTGTGAGAATGTTTTTAGAGTTCCTTGGTGTTTCTGATTTCCTGATCCTGACCTCTTCTGCCTCTCAACCACTGAGCCTGCCGGTCCCTGTGTGTTTTCCTGAACTGTTTTTGGATTCCTGGACCTCTGAGCCCGCCTGTTCCTGTTCTGATCTGTTTGCCTGACCTGGCTTAAGGCTCCTGGAAGTTTTCAGGGGCTGCAGCATCTGAGACATCCTGGGCGGTACACGCTGCATCATGTTGGCAGCCCACCGGCTGGATCCTACCTCTTTCTCTTGGTACGGACTGAACTTGTAAACGAGGTTAGTGACTCACATGGATAATGATCCCCCATCAGATCATCATGGTCACTAAACTATGTTTCTCTCCTGCCGTGGTTCCAGCCTTAGATGCCCTAGCTGCTGCTACTCTCATCTGGTGGTTTTAAATAAACACTTTTTGAGTAATCCCACTGTGTGTCTTGCCTGAATACTGGGTTCCTCGGTTCTGAGCCGTGTCAGTTTGGGACTACTAGAACCTTAATATGGTTACAAATCCATGCTTGCTTTTCGCCACAAAAAGGATTGCGTGAATCAATTGGGCTTCGAATAGCTACTAGTAACTTCCGCTGTCCAAAGCTAAGGAAATGTCTTCTTTTATAACTCGCCATTGATGGTTTTCTTATAGTGTTAGAAGAGTCAGATTGGGAAACACACTAGCGACGTTTCAGCAATTTAGGAATATGGTCGTCTCTGTGATGGAAGGTTGTGCTGTTTACCTAGAGGACGTTGTGATCTTTGGTGAGAGACAGAAGATCTGCACCAAATTAGAAGGTTGTACAACTTTCTGATTGAATCAGCCCTAATAGGCTGTTAAAGAAAACATATAGATGTGTACAAATTTTATTCTTATTTTGAATTTGCTGACAATGATTCTTTTAGAGAGTTTTACTGAGAACACTCTTTTAATATGTATGGGTGCTCTTGTTTTTAATGCATTGTGGGGCCAGCATGTTGTATGGTTGGGTTATGCATTGTGGGGCCTGATGCCTGGACCCCACAGGGGGAATTGCTGTTTTAGCGTCAGAGGTCATCTTTATGACTAAGGTGTGAATTGAGTTACGTTGCGGGTAAGTCTTGGGTATGAACCCATAATGGTAAGAACATACTTTACAACCAAGAAACAACCAAAAATACATCCACCCCAGCATCATGACAAAAGCACTTTAAACCTCAACACAGAGGCCAAAGTACAGCTGAACGCATGATAGTATCACAGTAAAACCAATAAATTTTATACATGCATATAAAAATCAACAAAAACATACAATCAATGAAACATAAAACCAAGTAAAAACCAAACCCCAGCTATGTAATAGAAGCAGGAAAGAAAATGTGTGTTTTTAAACAGATGTAATATTTACATGTAGGATTCCTGCCAGAGCTTAAGATCAGTTCAGGCCTCTGTTCTTATGCCTCATTCTCAGTTTTGACAGATGTCAACAGGTCAGTAAACCTAAAAGAACATGCAGGCATGCAAGGTTGTAAAGGTTCACTGATAAAGAGTGGGTGAGGTCATTTAAAGATTTATAAGACAATTTTAAAACCTTACAAAGCACACAGAAAGCCGTCTTTTTTAATGACTGCAAAGCAATCAGCTAAATGCTGGAAGGTCATTCAATTACTGGTTTTGTTCAATCAACATTGTCGTTCTACCTTGATCTCAAAATTAGTTTTGATTTAGGCTATTTCTGAAATAAGTGGGTGCGACCTTCGAAGGACCCAGTCCAGGTAACCTGGGACCCAGTCTAGGTAACCTGGGACCCAGTCCAGGTAGACTGGGACCCAGTCCAGGTAGGCTGGGACCCAGTCCAGGTAGACTGGGACCCAGTCCAGGTAGGCTGGGACCCAGTCCAGGTAGGCTGGGACCCAGTCAAAGTAGACTGGGACCCAGTCCAAGTAGACTAGGACCCAGTCCAGGTAGACTGAGACCCAGTCCAGGTAGGCTGGGACCGAGTCCAGGTAGAGTGGGATCCAGTCCAGGTAGAGTGGGATCCGGTCCAGGTAGATTGGGACCCAGTCCAGGTAGGCTGGGACCGAGTCCAGGTAGGCTGGGACCCAGTCCAGGTAGAGTGGGATCCAGTCCAGGTAGAGTGGGATCCGGTCCAGGTAAATTGGGACCCAGTCCAGGTAGGCTGGGACCGAGTCCAGGTAAGGTGGGATCCAGTCAAGGTAGAGTGGGATCCGGTCCAGGTAGATTGGGACCCAGTCCAGGTAGACTGGGACCCAGTCCAGGTAGGCTGGGACCGAGTCCAGGTAGGCTGGGACCCAGCCCATGTAGACTGGGACCCAGTCCAGGTAGGCTGGGACCCAGTCCAGGTAGACTGGGACCAAGTCCAAGTAGACTGGGACCCAGTTCATGTAGACTGGGAACCAGTCCAGGTAGACTGGGACCCAGTCCAGGTAGATTGGGATCCAGTCCAGGTAGGCTGGGACCCAGTCCAGGTAGGCTGGGACCCAGTCCAGGTAGATTGGGATCCAGTCCAGGTAGGCTGGGACCCAGTCCAGGTAGACTGGGACCCAGTTCATGTAGACTGGGAACCAGTCCAGGTAGGCTGGGACCCAGTCCAGGTAGGCTGGGACCCAGTCCAGGTAGAGTGGGATCCAGTCCAGGTAGAGTGGGACCCAGTCCAGGTAGATTGGGATCCAGTCCAGGTAGACTGGGACCCAGTCCAGGTAGGCTGGGACCGAGTCCAGGTAGAGTGGGATCCAGTCCAGGTAGAGTGGGATCCGGTCCAGGTAGATTGGGACCCAGTCCAGGTAGGCTGGGACCGAGTCCAGGTAGAGTGGGATCCAGTCCAGGTAGAGTGGGATCCGGTCCAGGTAGATTGGGACCCAGTCCAGGTAGACTGGGACCCAGTCCAGGTAGGCTGGGACCGAGTCCAGGTAGGCTGGGACCCAGCCCATGTAGACTGGGACCCAGTCCAGGTAGGCTGGGACCCAGTCCAGGTAGACTGGGACCAAGTCCAAGTAGACTGGGACCCAGTTCATGTAGACTGGGAACCAGTCCAGGTAGACTGGGACCCAGTCCAGGTAGATTGGGATCCAGTCCAGGTAGGCTGGGACCCAGTCCAGGTAGGCTGGGACCCAGTCCAGGTAGATTGGGATCCAGTCCAGGTAGGCTGGGACCCAGTCCAGGTAGACTGGGACCCAGTTCATGTAGACTGGGAACCAGTCCAGGTAGGCTGGGACCCAGTCCAGGTAGGCTGGGACCCAGTCCAGGTAGAGTGGGATCCAGTCCAGGTAGAGTGGGACCCAGTCCAGGTAGATTGGGATCCAGTCCAGGTAGACTGGGACCCAGTCTAGGTAACCTGGGACCCAGTCCAGGTAGGCTGGGACCCAGTCCAGGTAGAGTGGGATCCAGTCCAGGTAGAGTGGGATCCAGTCCAGGTAGGCTGGGACCCAGTCCAGGTAACCTGGGACCCAGTCTAGGTAACCTGGGACCCAGTCCAGGTAGGCTGGGACCCAGTCCAGGTAGAGTGGGATCCAGTCCAGGTAGAGTGGGACCCAGTCCAGGTAGATTGGGATCCAGTCCAGGTAGGCTGGGACCCAGTCCAGGTAACCTGGGACCCAGTCTAGGTAACCTGGGACCCAGTCCAGGTAGGCTGGGACCCAGTCCAGGTAGAGTGGGATCCAGTCCAGGTAGAGTGGGATCCAGCCCATGTAGACTGGGACCCAGTCCAGGTAGGCTGGGACCCAGTCCAGGTAGGCTGGGACCCAGTCAAAGTAGACTGGGACCCAGTCCAAGTAGACTAGGACCCAGTCCAGGTAGGCTGGGACCCAGTCCAGGTAGGCTGGGACCCAGCCCATGTAGACTGGGACCCAGTCCAGGTAGGCCGGGACCCAGCCCATGTAGACTGGGACCCAGTCCAGGTAGGCTTGGACCCAGTCCAGGTAGACTGGGACCCAGTTAATGTAGACTGGGAACCAGTCAAGGTAGACTGGGACCCAGTCCAGGTAGAGTGGGATCCAGTCCATGTAGATTGGGACCCAGTCCAGGTAGCTTGGGACCTAGTCTAGGTAGAGTGGGACCCAGTCCAGGTAGGCTGGGACCCAGTCCAGGTAGGCTGGGACCCAGTCAAAGTAGACTGGGACCCAGTCCAAGTAGACTAGGACCCAGTCCAGGTAGACTGGGACCCAGTCCAGGTAGAGTGGGACCCAGTCCAGGTAGAGTGGGATCCAGTCCAGGTAGAGTGGGATCCAGTCCAGGTAGGCTGGGACCCAGTCCAGGTAGATTGGGACCCAGTCCAGATAGACTGGGACCCAGTTCATGTAGCCTGGGAACCAGTCCAGGTAGGCTGGGACCCAGTCCAGGTAGGCTGGGACCCAGTCCAGGTAGAGTGGGATCCAGTCCAGGTAGAGTGGGACCCAGTCCAGGTAGATTGGGATCCAGTCCAGGTAGGCTGGGACCCAGTCCAGGTAGGCTGGGACCCAGTCCAGGTAGAGTGGGACCCAGTCCAGGTAGAGTGGGATCCAGTCCAGGTAGGCTGGGACCCAGTCCAGGTAGAGTGGGACCCAGTCCAGGTAGAGTGGGATCCAGTCCAGGTAGAGCGGGACGCTGTCCAGGTAGGCTGGGACCCAGCCCATGTAGACTGGGACCCAGTCCAGGTAGGCTGGGACCCAGTCCAGGTAGATTGGGACGCTGTCCAGGTAGGCTGGGACCCAGCCCATGTAGACTGGGACCCAGTCCAGGTAGGCTGGGACCCAGTCCAGGTAGACTGGGACCAAGTCCAGGTAGACTGGGACCCAGTTCATGTAGACTGGGAACCAGTCCAGGTAGACTTGGACCCAGTCCAGGTAGATTGGGATCCAGTCCAGGTAGGCTGGGACCCAGTCCAGGTAGAATGGGACCCAGTCCAGGTAGACTGGGACCCAGTTCATGTAGACTGGGAACCAGTCCAGGTAGGCTGGGACCCAGTCCAGGTAGGCTGGGACCCAGTCCAGGTAGGCTGGGACCCAGTCCAGGTAACCTGGGACCCAGTCTAGGTAACCTGGGACCCAGTCCAGGTAGGCTGGGACCCAGTCCAGGTAGAGTGGGATCCAGTCCAGGTAGAGTGGGATCCAGCCCATGTAGACTGGGACCCAGTCCAGGTAGGCTGGGACCCAGTCCAGGTAGGCTGGGACCCAGTCAAAGTAGACTGGGACCCAGTCCAAGTAGACTAGGACCCAGTCCAGGTAGGCTGGGACCCAGTCCAGGTAGGCTGGGACCCAGCCCATGTAGACTGGGACCCAGTCCAGGTAGGCCGGGACCCAGCCCATGTAGACTGGGACCCAGTCCAGGTAGGCTTGGACCCAGTCCAGGTAGGCTGGGACCCAGTTAATGTAGACTGGGAACCAGTCAAGGTAGACTGGGACCCAGTCCAGGTAGAGTGGGATCCAGTCCAGGTAGAGTGGGACCCAGTCCAGGTAGATTGGGATCCAGTCCAGGTAGGCTGGGACCCAGTCCAGGTAGGCTGGGACCCAGTCCAGGTAGAGTGGGACCCAGTCCAGGTAGAGTGGGATCCAGTCCAGGTAGGCTGGGACCCAGTCCAGGTAGAGTGGGACCCAGTCCAGGTAGAGTGGGATCCAGTCCAGGTAGAGTGGGACGCTGTCCAGGTAGGCTGGGACCCAGCCCATGTAGACTGGGACCCAGTCCAGGTAGGCTGGGACCCAGTCCAGGTAGATTGGGACGCTGTCCAGGTAGGCTGGGACCCAGCCCATGTAGACTGGGACCCAGTCCAGGTAGGCTGGGACCCAGTCCAGGTAGACTGGGACCAAGTCCAGGTAGACTGGGACCCAGTTCATGTAGACTGGGAACCAGTCCAGGTAGACTTGGACCCAGTCCAGGTAGATTGGGATCCAGTCCAGGTAGGCTGGGACCCAGTCCAGGTAGAATGGGACCCAGTCCAGGTAGACTGGGACCCAGTTCATGTAGACTGGGAACCAGTCCAGGTAGGCTGGGACCCAGTCCAGGTAGGCTGGGACCCAGTCCAGGTAGACTGGGACCAAGTCCAGGTAGAGTGGGATCCAGGCCAGGTAGAGTGGGATCCAGTCCAGGTATATTGGGACGCTGTCCAGGTAGGCTTGGACCCAGCCCATGTAGACTGGGACCCAGTCCAGGTAGGCTTGGACCCAGTCCAGGTAGACTGGGACCTAGTTCATGTAGACTGGGTACCAGTCCAGGTAGAGTGGGATCCAGTCCATGTAGATTTGGACCCAGTCCAGGTAGCTTGGGACCTAGTCTAGGTAGAGTGGGACCCAGTCCTGGTAGGCTGGGACCCAGTCCAGGTAGGCTGGGACCCAGTCAAAGTAGACTGGGACCCAGTCCAAGTAGACTAGGACCCAGTCCAGGTAGGCTGGGACCCAGTCCAGGTAGAGTGGGATCCAGCCCAGGTAGAGTGGGACGCTGTCCAGGTAGGCTGGGACCCAGCCCATGTAGACTGGGACCCAGTCCAGGTAGGCTGGGACCCAGTCCAGGTAGAGTGGGATCCAGTCCAGGTAGAGTGGGACGCTGTCCAGGTAGGCTGGGACCCAGTCCAGGTAGGCTGGGACCCAGCCCATGTAAACTGGGACCCAGTCCAGGTAGGCTTGGACCCAGTCCAGGTAGGCTGGGACCCAGTCCAGGTAGAGTGGGATCCAGTCCAGGTAGAGTGGGACCCAGTCCAGGTAGAGTGGAATCCAGTCCAGGTATATGGGACATGTCCTTAGCGGGGAAAAGAAGGCCATCCGCATATGAAGGAGTCTTTGAATTGTAAAAGGCCACGGCGTCATGCTGTGACATAATCAGCCGATGAATCTGGCCTAAGGACGATGCCGCTGCCAAATTAGAACACATCCTTAAGACATTTCCCCCTTATTAGATGAAATAATAACTAACCTACTACTTTGCTCTAACAGAACAAGCCTGCCTCAATCAGTGATTCTGAGTTTCTTTTGTGCCTTTGCTCAGTTTTTTTTACGCCCCCAGTTCTGGTTCAGCTCGACGTTTCTTCGTGTTAAAAAACGGTTTTCCTCTCTTCTGTAAACACATGTGATCGTGGTATGAGGAGTTATTGCAAAATCAAGGAAAATGGAACAAACTTTCTTCTGTTACCACATGATCATTCCAGAGAATTCTCCAAGTCAGTGCCTCGATGCAATTAGCTTATCATCATCTTATTTTTTTTAAGTTAGTTACCAATCTGTATGATTTGAATTGACCATAAAATCCAAAAAAAAATGACATTTTGTGATTCGCCCCCTAAGTAAACAAAATATATTGAATTTGATTTAATTTGATAAAGTAAATCTAGCAATTTGGATTAAATCTCCAGATATCTGGTTTGTAGCATAGAGCTGCCCTGCCACCTGTTGGCAACCTGTTTCTCTGTGGTTGCCCTGAAATATTGAATCAGAAAATACTTTTATAAAAAGTAACTAAAATGTATTTATACTGTCATTCTTTTTACATATAATGAATAAAAGCAATCAAACAAGTAATGTTTAAAACTAAATTGTCAAAACAGCCTTTTCTTAATAAAAATCTGCTTTGAAAGGGAGATGTAATATAGCTTTTAAAGACAGCTTACAAATCTATGTTGAGCAAATAAAAGCTGTGCTAGGTCGTTTATATTTACCGTCCTATTTCCGTCTGAGTCCTTCTAACACCTCCTGGTTGATTGCAGCAATAGATGCTCCTCTAAGCTCCTTGCTGAGATGCTTGGTTTGTTACACACCCAGCTGTTTGCTGTTTAGTAGGAAACTATCAAAGCTCCTGCAGTTATAGTGATGCTCAGACGGATCAGCACTGATGCAATCACTGAACACTGGATGCATGTAATATATCATCATAGGGAGCAATAAAAAAAAACTTTTTTTACAGAAGAATTTTAGCTCCTCCACTGAATGAATATTAGTGGCCAGATGTCCCCAGTCTGACTCCTTAACCTTGTTTCCCATTAATGGCAGGACATTCTTTACAGAAATAAGCAGCTGATGTGATGATAAGCACAGAGGAACCAGCCATTCAGCATTGCAATTGAATTTCCGTTTATTTATCTGATGCCGATTTACAAGACATGTCATCTCAAGGAACTTTACAGATGGAGTCATACAGTCAGATTGGTCAGAGGTTTTCTAAGGAAACCAAGCAGATTGCATCTGTTCTGACTTTGCAGGATTTGCTTCTCCAGGATGACCGTGTGGTGTCTGCACTAACATGCTTTCTGGACTTACGTCCAATTTGTAATGTTATCTCCTGCCGCGCAATACTTTTGTTTCAAAATATTTTTCATTTTCAAAAAAAGAACACATCGTCACCAGTCTGCCGCCAACATTCCACCCGTTCCAGTTCGCCTACCGACGGAACCGCTTCACTGAGGACGCCGTCTCTGCTGCTCTCCACCTGAGCCTGGCACACCTGGAGGAGAAGAACGCCCACGTGCGGATGCTGTTCCTGGACTTCAGTTCAGCTTTCAGCACCATCATCCCACTAACCTGACAACGGCCAGATGCATGTCTAGCTCCGCCTAGCTCCACTCACATACATCTGGGACACTGCTCATTGAAAGTGATTTCCCCAACCAAATTTATGGTCTGGCCAATCAGGACGCAGGGCGGGTGTTTCCTGGATGTGACGTAGTGGAGAAGCGACCGTGAGATTCCAACAACAATGGTGGCCTTCATCGAGGAAGCAAGCGTTAGCACTGATGCTGCTATTTCGTCTGTGTTGTCCAATCTATCTGATATTGTTTCATTAAAAGAACATCAGAGAACGTTTCTGTTTTGTTTTTTTCCTGCGTATCTCTCACAGCGTCACGGGTTGGTTGAAATAGCACGTCGATAAAGATGACAGACAACTGGCTTATCCAATCATATGCAGGGAGTTTTGATAAGGCCCAGCCTTCAATAAAGGCAATTCCTATGGCGGTGTCCCAGATGTATGTGAGTGGAGCTAGGCGGAGCGAGACATGCATCTGGCTGTTGTCAGGTTATCATCCCACAGCATCTGATGGGCAAACTGGAACAGCTGGGCTTCAATACACCCCTCTGCTCTTGGCTGCTAGACTTCCTCACCAACAGACCTCAGTCAGTCCAGGTCGGACCTCTGATGTCATCAGTCTAAGCCCCTCCCCTCAGGGCTGCGTCCTGAGCCTCCTGCCGTTCACTCTGATGACGCACGACTGCGTCCCCAGGTTCACCACCGATCACATGGTGAAGTTTGCAGAAGACACCACGGCGGTGGGCCTCATCAGAGACGACAACGACCTGGACTACAGAGAGGAGGTGGAGCAGCTGGTGGTGCAGAGATAACAGCCTGATCCTGAAGGTGGAGAAGACCAAGGAGATCATGGTGGACTTCAGGAAGAACCGGCCTAACCACGCTCCACTGCTCATCAACAGCTGTAGAGGTGGTCAGCAGCACCACATTCATCACAGACACCCTCACCTGGACTGGAAACACCACCTCACTGGTCCAAAGGGCCCAGAAGCGCTTGGACTTCCTGCGGAGGATGAGGAGAGCCCACCTGCCCTAAATCAAGTCACCAATCGAGACTCTGCATCACACTGATAACTTCATGCCAAATAGAACTAAACCCAAATGGTTTTCCACTGCATTTCTGCAGCATAGATTTCTGTTTGGTTTGACAATGCTCTGAACTTCCATATCAATGCAGTTTTGCAGCATGTTTTTTTCTCCCACACTGTTTACATTTATTCACTGCTGCACCTTATAGAATGGAAATGTTCACTTCTAAGTTGCTGCTTATTCACTGTCTGAAAGCTGTATAAAAGAAATTTGGTTTTGTATTCACTCTGTTTAACTCTAAGTATTACCTGTGTTAGTGGCCATGTTTATGTTCTCTTCAAAATTATTAGAGATATCTTTCAAAAACTGAATTGAATGGTTAAAAATAAATAATAAATTCTAGTATATTTGTTATGCTAGTGCAGCGCCTGGTTCTGCTGGAGGTTTCTTTCTGTTCAAAGGGAGATTTCCTACCCACTATCGCTTCATGCATGCTTGGTGTGAGGGATTGCTGATGAATCAATGCAATCAGCTGGTTTTCAACTTTGAACCAATCTCTCTGATTGATTTGGTTGAATGGTCTCTATAAAGTGACTTGAGATGACATCTGCTGTAAACTGGCGAAACAGAAATAAACAAAATTGAATTGATTTATGAGTATAGAACTTTATTGACCGCTGTTAAATCACATACAACTTGATAATATAGGTTCAGTTTTAATAGTATTATTTACAGAAAAGCAAAAGTAGGCTATAGGGAACAAAAACAGGACATTTTTAAAATAACGGCTTTCCTTTAAGAGAAAGTTTGCAGCGACCTGCGGTTCCAAGCAGTCAGAGTCGCTTTACTCTACCTCTGTAGTGCTCTCCTCGTGCTGATCGGTGAGAAGGACAGACATGCAGTAAACTAATTTGAGGTGGGAACAAACACTTTGCACATACACAGTGGCGGTTCTAGACCAAATGTACCAGGGGGCCAGCGTTGTTTTCATGGGGGAACTGAAAAGCATGAAATAAAAAACAGGACAAGGGATTCAACTAAATTAAGAGAGCTGCATAAAGTAAAATTTCCATTCAGTTAGTTTTAATTAAAATTCTATTTCTTATTAGGTCAATATACATTCAGGATTTAGGCATTTTACATATTTTTCACTTAATTTAAGTTAAAATGACCGTTTTTTATAAAATCTGAATTAGAACTCAAGAAAAGCTGATAAATTCCCCCGTAAAAATTATAGCATTAAAAAAACATTTGTTAGATGAAAACTGGGATTCTATGTCAATACCACTGAAGCCTCATTATCACCTCCTTGTCTTTAAATATTTAGTAAAACAGAATTTGCAAAGAAAAAAAAGTAACAAATTATGTCTTCAGTACCGGGGCCAGGACATGATCTACAGGGGTACTGGCCCCCGGTGGCCCCTGTCTAGAACCGCCCATGGTACCATCACGTGACCTAGTAGCTATAACACTTGATTGCTCTGTTCCTTAGAAGGCCGGATACGAAGGACGATTACGTCACAGTGCGGCGCCGAGGTCTGGTCGGATTCCGAAACTCCTCGTTATGCGGCCTTAAAATGCGTCCTTCTTTTTGCCCGATTTGAAGGACGGGTCCGATGTATCCTCGCTATCCTTGGTTTACCCAGGATTCATTGCGAGACCAAGCAAGCCGTGATCAGAGGAAAGGTGACTTGGCGCCGAACAGTGGTGAGAATTGAAAGTTCAGTTTAATATAATCCAGTCTGTGAATAGTTCCGTCTGAAATGAATGAAAATAGTTGTTTTAATGGTTATAGAGTCAGATATGTGGCGGTAAAGTTTGATTTATCTGAAGGTTTTTATCTGTTACTGATTAAATGGGTTTGGCTGGAATTTTAGGACAGATTCTAATATATCTGCAGGGGGGGACTATAAATCTGATAGTTTTATCTTTTTATTGCTGTTTTGCACAATAGGCTTAACTAAGTATTTTTTGTTGTTAAATATTAGAGATTTTGCAGATATATTTTTATACATACATTGTTTAGATTTACTTATATCTTTCTACCCCTTTTATAGAATAGAATAGAAAATCTCTTTATTGTCCCACAATGATTTCCAGCAGCAGAAAGATTATTGAAAATGGTCACACAATAGAATAAAGAATAACATAATAGGGAAGAGTTAAAATAAAAACAATACAATACTTTAAAGTGTTTTAACAATATAAAACTGGAGAATAAATAACCAATATGCAGCTATGGACATTTTTACAGTAATTTGAAAATAGCAGCAACATCAGAGATGTGCAGAATGACAGCAGCAGGTTATTTAACTGACTAAGGTAGAAATCATTACATTTGATTTGATTGGTTCCTGCTGGTGGTTGGAACCTTTATTCCACTCTGGATTCTCATCAGTCTTTGTTCACTTTATAATAAAAAAGAAATACAGAAACAAACAGTTTTGAAAACTTATGTATTCATTCTTTTCCTGCTTTGTGTGTCAACTTTCACGGTTGCTAAGCAACAGAGCTTACGGCGGTAAAACCCGCCGAAGGGTAGACCGGGTCGAATTCACAGCCAAAACTCTTCCGGTCTCCTTATTTTCACGGACTTGGAAGGATCCAGTCTAGGTAGACCGCGTCCTTGGAGGATGCAGCCCAGGTTTTCGAACAGAGCCTATGGTACCAAAGGACGCTGGGCGGGTCTTGACTGATGCTGACCAATCGTAGCACCCTTGTATCGTTACCAAGGAAACGGCGTACAAAGATACGTGCCGTTGAGCCGCAGCCGGACGGCAGCTAGCTGAGCTGCTTCACTTTCAGCGGTAAAGTCAACCTTCCGTCCCGCTGCTGGACGTTCCTGCCCAACTAAGGCTTCTGTTATCCGGGTGGTAGCTTAGCCCGCCTTCCGGGGGCTAGTTAGCCGCTTAGCGCCTCTAACTGACTGAGCGGCTCCGCTGCGGGGATGGAGCCCAGCTAGCGGTGGAGCTGACTGGGACTGTCTGGTCTGGGCCTGTGATTCACCGGAGCGACCCTCTGTTTCCCCTCAGAGACCCACCCAGGCTCGGTAGAAGCTCCGCGCTGCGGGCTGAGATGAAGAGCCGAGTCCGCTGGACCGGTCGCTGAGGCTAAGCCAGGTAAGCCGCCTCTGGGTCCGGGCTCCGTCCTGCTTTTGGTCCCCAGCTTCAGCTGGATCAGATGTTTTCTACCAGAAGAACGTCTCAGATGCAGAAGATCCGGATGGATGGACCGAATCCGAGCAGCCTCCTCACCGCTGGCTGATTAGCATCTGATGGCTGCTGAGGAGGGAATGTATGGGGTTCCATTTGTGTCAAAAATAAGCAGATGTAAAATGTCTAGATGTTGTGCTGTTGTTGCATATGTGTTGTCTGCATATGTATAAGTTGCTCATGTATTTGTTGCATATGTAGATGCTGCATATGTAGATGCTGCATATGTCTATAATGCATATGTCTATGTTGCATATGTAGATGCTGCATATGTAGATGCTGCATATGTCTATAATGCATATGTCTATGTTGCATATGTAGATGCTGCATATGTAGATGCTGCATATGTCTATAATGCATATGTCTATGTTGCATATGTAGATGCTGCATATGTAGATGCTGCATATGTCTATAATGCATATGTCTATGCTGCATATGTAGATGCTGCATATGTCTATAATGCATATGTCTATGTTGCATATGTAGATGCTGCATATGTAGATGCTGCATATGTCTATAATGCATATGTCTATGTTGCATATGTAGATGCTGCATATGTAGATGCTGCATATGTCTATAATGCATATGTCTATGTTGCATATGTAGATGCTGCATATGTAGATGCTGCATATGTCTATAATGCATATGTCTATGTTGCATATGTAGATGCTGCATATGTAGATGCTGCATATGTCTATAATGCATATGTCTATGTTGCATATGTAGATGCTGCATCGGTTAATGCCTTTGTTCTCAGTCGTTGGTCCTTGTCGTTGGTCCTTGATGCCTGTTCCCCTTTGCCATTAGAAAAAATGGAAGTAGATTTTTTTGTGTTTATTAGAAATTACTGAAAGGTTGTCCTTTCATTATCAATAGCTCCAAAATGTTTAGATTTCGGCTAAACTATTTTAATCTTATCTACTTCAGGCATTAATTAGGAAGGCAAAGGAGGAGGAGGGGTGGGGGGTCGCAAGTTCAAAGAGCGACGGGATAATAATGGGGGGGGGGGGGGGGTGGAGATAAGTACATTTATAGGCTTAAAACTTTAAAATAACTCCAAGGGACCCTGAATCTATCCGACGAATAAATGTGTGCTCACATTGGCAGAATTCAAAGTGCTTTAGATGGTATCTAGTGTCTGGATCACCGGGGTTTTCAATCGCGGCTCATCCAACCGAACATTTTTTCCGACACTAGGTGGCGTAATAGGCCAATGGACGCTGATAATACATATCCTTTGAGGACATTTAAAATGATCAAAACGCCACCAGTAATTCATAAAAAGGTTAACTCAAATAATAGGCCTTCATAGTAATGCATTTTGATGTTTAAAGTGATCAAAATGCCACCCTTTTTTATTCAGAGGCCCTGGGGTATGGAGGACCAGTCCACTCAGCAGCCTTCCACTTCACTTTGATAGCTGATATTTTGATTGCTTGATAAAAATGTACTTTTAAATTTTAAGTTTTAAAAACAAGATAATAGGCAATTTCACAAAAGTTAACACGCAGTACAAAGACATACCATAAATGTACTTCAATAAGTAAAATTATTTCAAAAAGAGAGGTTAGCTACTGCATATTTTTCACATTTCCAACTCTCTACCTTTGTAATTTCAGGCTTGGCCAAACTAACTTGTTCACTCAAAGGATATGTATTATCAGCGTCCATTGGCCTATTACGCCCCCTAGTGTCGGAAAAAATGTTCGGTTGGATGAGCCGCGATTGAAAACCCCGGTGATCCAGACACTAGATACCATCTAAAGCACTTTGAATTCTGCCAATGTGAGCACACATTTATTCGTCGGATAGATTCAGGGTCCCTTGGAGTTATTTTAAAGTTTTAAGCCTATAAATGTACTTATCCCCCCCCCCCACCCAATATTATCCCGTCGCTCTTTGAACTTGCGCCCCCCCACCCCTCCTCCTCCTTTGCCTTCCTAATTAATGCCTGAAGTAAATAGGATTAAAATAGATTCGCCGAAATCTAAACATTTTGGAGCTATTGATAATGAAAGGACAACCTTTCAGTAATTTCTAATAAACACAAAAAAAAAATCTACTTCCATTTTTTCTAATGGCAAAGGGGAACAGGCATCAAGGACCAACGACAAGGACCAACGACTGAGAACAAAGGCATTAACCGATGCAGCATCTACATATGCAACATAGACATATGCATTATAGACATATGCAGCATCTACATATGCAGCATCTACATAGGCAACATAGACATATGCATTATAGACATATGCAGCATCTACATATGCAGCATCTACATATGCAACAAATACATGAGCAACTTATACATATGCAGACAACACATATGCAACAACAGCACAACATCTAGACATTTTACATCTGCTTATTTTTGACACAAATGGAACCCCATAGAATGAAACTACTGAGGAGCTCTGGAGGCAGATGAAGCTGCTGCACTCAATAAACATTCAGACATAACGGTTCAGATTAACAGGAAGATTAAAGCTGCTACTTTCTTCTTAAAGCTGTTCTATAACGAAATAAATCAGATTAAATTTTTATCCAACCAAACATTTGTTACAGGTCCGACTGTGTGTGTGGGGTGGTGGCGGTGGGGGGGGGGGGGGGTCTATGGGTTAATGCAAATGTAATCCTTCATGACAGTCTTTGGCTGCTCAGTGGACAGTGGGTAGCACTGCTGGGTTCGATTCCCGGCCCGGGGTCTTTCTGCATGGAGTTAGCATGTTCTCCCTGAGCATGGGTGGGTTTTCTCCGGGTACTCCAGCTTCCTGTACAAAAGTACAGGCAAGAACCAAATAAGGCGCCATCCTCTGTTTGGATTCACCCGTTTTATCGCGTAAGTTTGGAATCGTGAAATTTGCAGAGAAACGAGGTGCTGATGGGGTTTGAACTTCTCTGTACGTCCATTTCACCCACTGAACCATCGTTATTCATTTATGACAATAGAAACTCTGCATCTATGACCCTTAATGAAGACAACTTCCCAAAAAAAGCTTTGCAATGTGAGATCAAGAGGTTTTTATGTACAGTTTCTTAAGTTTATGGATTTTTTTTAGATTAGGAAGCCGTTATAGTTTCATTTGATCCGATGCACATCCACCTGCAAGCACATGGCAACAGTGGAGAGGTACAACTCGGTTTTAACAGGAATAAACCTTCATCCTGGACATCTGTTCTGATAACAAACTGCAGGTGATTTCTTTAAAATCCCCCATTTTTCAGAACCTCCCCCTTTCTAATGAAGTGTAGCAAAGCTTCCAACTGACTGTGAGCTTTACCTGCATCAGGTGTGACAGCAGCTGCTTCCTGTGTAAAGGGAAACTATCAAAAAGGATCAGTTTCCCTAAACCATTAGATTTAGACACTAAGCGCTCAGTTCATAGCTTCTGTCAGCTCCTGCTCTCTAGATGCAGAGAAGTTGTTGCTGAAGGAGCAAAGCCACCAGATTGATTTATTTTGTCTTCCTTCGATGCCTTGTTCACATCCTGATGAAGCTGTTTCTTCACGTTTCTGCTAACCTTTGATCTTGTCTGTAAAAAAGAGAAATATTAAAGTTTATAATGTTAAAAATCAGATAATGAGGCAGAGAGGAGCTGGTTTGGCTTTAGTTCTACTCACTGTGATCCTTTAGGAAACCTGTGGGAACAGTTAAGCTCAGGGAATAAACAGAAGCCATGAGGAAAGCCAGGAGGTCAGCTGAGCTCCCAGAATGTGACCCGATCTGAGGTTTAGGACCTGAGTGACGCTGAGGTCCTCCTGCAGCAGCTTCTCCTGACCACGGTCCTTCTGAGGGAGCCGGATCTCCTTCATTCATCCTCAGCCTGTCTGTTGGTCTGCAGGATGGACGTGTGCGGAAGGAACCCGAACCGCACGGCGCCGGTCAGTGAGGACGCTTCCCGGCGGTCCGATGTGCCGCTCTGCTCCCGGACAAACGGCTGGAGCTGGCCGCCTCATCCCTTCCAGCTGCTGGCGTGGCTACTGTACGCCTACTTCGCCATCGCCGGCTTCGGTGTTTTCGTCCCGCTGCTGCCGGCGCACTGGATCCCCGCCGGCTACATCGTATCCTTCCTGTTCCCAGCAGCCATGCTTTTGGGGTCAGAGGTCAGCTGGGGCTGACTTGGTCTCTGATAAATCATTTATTGAGGGTGGTTCTGATTGGTTGAACAGCGAGGGAAGCCCAGTGGTTAGATCTGAAGGCAGCCTTGGTTTCCTGGTAGATTCACACAGACTTAATTACATTCTTCCTATTTTTATTATTTTATTTTTTTACAGAAAATCTCCAGATTTTCCATTTTCTATTATTTTTTTTCAACTTTTTGTTTTTCAGATGGAGTTTTACAAATGACCTTCTTTTCAAATAGTATTTTTAGAGATCACATCCTCTTCACTTTGAGCCCATTATAAACATTAACGATTAACCCGCATATTGAACAATAAAGGTGCTGTTCTAAGGCCAAAATCCAGACCAATAGAAAAGCATCATCTCTCCTCATTCCACAGAAAAACCTGCTCTCTACAAGAGAATGTGAACTGAAAAACTTATTTGGGAAAGAACACAAATCAAAAGCTATATGTTAAAAAAAACAGCAAATAAAAAATGAAAATGCCAATTCTGTAAAAAATAAAAATAAAAAAATCCAACTTCCAGATCACCGGTTGAAGAGAGAAAAAATCTGGGTTGGTTTTCAGTTTCCTGTTCTCCACAGTCTGACCGTTTTTTTCCACCACGCCACGAGTCCTGAACGGCTGCTCAGTGCACGGGCATCATGTTCGTGTGCCACCTGTTGGTCCACGTCATGGCCGTGTCCATCGACCCGGCCGACAACAACGTGAGGACGAAGAGCGACAGAGGCCCAGTCCCCATGTTCGACCGCTCCAAACACGCACACGTCATCGAGAACTGCCACTGCTACCTGTGCCAGGTGGATGTGTGAGTAATAAGCCCAGTTAGGGAAGCAGGTTATCCATCAATAAATGAATCAATTATTCACCGACCCATTTATAAGCTACAATTAAACAAACCTGAGTTTTCTCCAGTGATGGTCAGATGAAGCCTCATAGGCATTGAACCGTTTTGGCTAATTGCTTCAACGATCCCCACAGTTCATTAAGCCTCATGTGGGCATGTCTCCACCTACTGGTGGAGTGCAGAACTACAGTTATAATATAATCTGTGATTTCTTTTTTTCTCTATTCAAGTTCCTTTGAAATTGTTAATGATCCATCTCTATAATCAAATCTTTTATAAGTTTTTTGTGTGTAAAATGTCTTGGAAGAGAAAAAAATAATGTAAGGTTCACTGTTTTTCTGCAGTTTTAGTAAATTAAGCTCAAGCAGACAGTGAAAGTGTTTGTGCAAATTGGGCGTTGATGAAATGAAAGGTTTTAGTCATTTTTATTTAAACATTATAGTTTTTAAAGTTTTTGGTTTTAATCGGGTTAGAAGTTATGTGTTCAACCAATCTTTTGGTGAAACCAACCATTCTAATTTGGCAGCGTTTTACCCGATCTATAGCGTTTCTCAATTCACTAGAACTGTTATTAATAGTCTCTAGATAATAATAAATTATTACTTTTTTCATTTAGTGGAGGAATAATAATGAACACAGTCGGATAATCGCAAATCAACTGAACATTTTGCCAAATAATAAAACAAACAAAAAATCACCATCCGTTAGCCCTGGCTGCTGCAGACGGGCTGACGTTAGCCCCGGATGCTGCAGACGGGCTAACGTTAGCTCCGGCTGCTGCAGACGAGCTAACGTTAGCTCCGGCTACTGCAGACGAGCTAACGTTTGCCCTGGCTGCTGCAGACGGGCTGACGTTAGCCCCGGATGCTGCAGACGGGCTAACGTTAGCTCCGGCTGCTGCAGACGAGCTAACGTTAGCTCCGGCTACTGCAGACGAGCTAACGTTTGCCCTGGCTGCTGCAGACGGGCTGACGTTAGCCCCGGATGCTGCAGACGGGCTAACGTTAGCTCCGGCTGCTGCAGACGAGCTAACGTTAGCTCCGGCTACTGCAGACGAGCTAACGTTTGCCCTGGCTGCTGCAGACGGGCTAACGTTAGCCCTGGATGCTGCAGACGGGCTAACGTTAGCCCCGGCTGCTGCAGACGAGCTAACGTTAGCCCCGGATGCTGCAGACGGGCTAACGTCAGCCCCGGATGCTGCAGACGGGCTAACGTCAGCCCCGGATGCTGCAGACGGGCTACCGTTAGCCCCGGCTGCTGCAGACGAGCTAACGTTAGCCCTGGCTGCTGTTGCCCTCAGTCAGCATCTGTGCCGTTGCTAGCATGTCTTCTTCTGTCACGTTAAAAATGTTTTGTGTAATGCCCCTCCACATCTCTATCATCATGCACAGTGGCAACACTGGTGCTATTTAGACGATAACTAGGAGTTGTACGTTTTATTTTCTCAAAACGCATCATGTAAAGTTCACTCTGCATCCTTGTTGCCATTAAACAGTAGAATTAACCCGGACTGGGCTCTGGATTGTAGTTCTGCTATAGCATGCCTCTACTGTGAACCTTAGCGCCCTCTAGTGCACAACGCTGACATTACAACACTGAAATGCATTCCTTTAAATCACCGGGAACGTTTGTCCAGTAAAACACGTTCAAATGAAATTAAAAACACATATCATTTATTAAAAAGTATGTAATAATTTTATATTTAAAGTACTTTCAGAATTTGGAATTTGGAATATGAACGGACTTTAATTGGACCTTATCAAATAATCGGATGAAACCAAAAATCAACAATTAATTGCATATTAATTATTTGTTTAAATCCTTATCCAATTAAAAAAAGGTTAAGGATGGAAAAAAAACCTCAGAGGCTGCTTTGTCTGATGATCAGAGGTTAGGCTGATGATGCTGATGATGCAGGTGTGTTTACCTACCTAGACTCCACATTTCCACAGAGGGAGTCATTAATGGCTTCCCAGTGGAGGACAGCGGGCCTCCGCAGGCTGCTGACTGCAAACACACAGATCAAACAACAACAACAGTTCCTACAGCTTTAACCAGAACTTCTCACTTTCATTTTATTGTTTAGTTTAGAGGGAAAGTTTTCAGCTTCAGCAGATTTTATTTTCAACAGCTTAGGTTAATTAGATGCAGAACAATAACGAAGTAAAAGGATGAAAACCAGCGTTGTTTTTGACAGCCATCCTAGATCTAATCTTATTCTTCAGGAATAAAACTATTATTAGTATTAGTTGCATTTTAGTCATTACGAAATGTGATCGTTTTAGTCGGTTTTAGTCGACTAAAACTTAAAAAGGTTTTGCTATAGTTTTAGTCAGTTTTATGTTACAAAAAAGTTAACCTTTACAAATAGCAGATCTAGTTCAACGCGTCATTTTGGTTAATATATCAGAAAGACGAGGACAAAATGTCCAATAAATTCATTGAATTCATTGCTCCAAAAAAGCAAATTTGGTCCTTTTGGCTCCTTTTGGTCAAAGTAGATTTAAATTCACTTTGATATAAAAGAAAAAAAAATACATAGACAACCTACATAATTTTCATGGCAACCCAGTTGAAGTCTTCTGGGGGACTGTCAATGACAGTGAGACCTATGGAGGCCTGGTTGGAACATTTTATGCTAACTAAAATGTTGAAATATTTAAAGGAAACAGAAAAATAATTTTAATGACATAATTTTACATCATATTTTAATACACAGAAATGAGAACAATGAGAAAAGAAATATTCAAAGATCTATTTACATTTTCATCTGGATCTTTATCCAAAAGAAAAAGAACGCAATGAAATATTTTCTTTGAATATAATTAATTCAATTAATCCAAATACTGGAACTGATCTCAGAAATGTTAGCCATCGACCAACTCATGACATGTCTCTAGATTTCTATGTTTGCCTGTTGGAACTGTTGTTTGTCCCCCATGTTTTTTTATTATTGAACATGTTTCCTCATAACTGAGGTGGGTCCATGTAACCATTCAGGGCACATCCCTCATTGCACTCAGATTCCAGACGTTTCTGCAGCTGCTATGCTTGAATAACTGACAGCTACAGGGAGAGTGGGTGTGGGGGTTTCCACAGTGAGTAAATTCTGGGCAGTAGACCATTAAATAAGCAGCTACTTAGAGCCAGGATGCTCTATGGAAGCTGAATCCAGGTCAGTGGGCTTGTGATGTCACTGAAGAGGACCCCTGAATTGGGTCAGAGAGGAAGCCCCGCCCCCCTATGATCCTCTGCTGCTGCTGGGGCCCCGCCATGAACCAGAAACTCAACAACCAATTACAAAAAAAAATCATATTGTTGTTTTTTAACTTCTCCTTCCTTTGATTTGTTTTATGTTTGTGTGTGTTTTGTGTCAGGGGCCCTAAATCCAAGCACTGCAGCGCCTGTAACAAGTGTGTGGCCAACTTCGACCACCACTGCCGCTGGCTCAACAACTGTGTGGGCAGCAGGAACTACAAGTGAGTTTTCCTGTCTGTTGTGTTCAGCGTCCGACCGTCTGCAGGTTCAGCTGCAGGAGATGAAGGAGATTCTGAGGAGGATTGAATCAGGGTTTCTGCAGGTCATTAAAAATCATTTTTAATTAAGGCCTTAATCTGCATTAAAATTCAAAAAAATTTATAAAAACAATTTAGCCAGATATACCAATTTATTTCAGTTTATTTAAAGTTGACTGAGGATTTGCCATGTTATTTATGCACACACATATATATATAATATAAATAATGCTGTGGAGCCTTTTTGCTGTGCGGCGCAGCGTTATACCTGTAGTTGAGGCGGTCACAATAGAAGACATGGACTGACCCAAACAACAAAATAACTGAACGATCTGAACATATACAGAGTTTTTTTTTCTATACAATTAATTTTGATAGCAGGAAAAATATCGCAATATATGGTGATAGTATCATATATATATTATCATATATAGTGATAATATCGTATCGTGAACCAAGTATCGTGACACGGATCGTATCTCAAACCCCATCCCAGTACTCACCCCTAGCGATTAGCTGGTTGACCAGTTTGAAAAACCGTGTTACGTCACTGACCTCAGTAGGAAAGAGGCTTTTAGGTTCCACCTTTATGTTGTTCGCCCTCTGCTGAACTCTGGAGAACAATGTAGAAAAACTGTTCTGCTACGTCTTCATTTGGAGGAGGTTTCTTCCTGTGACGTCACGTTTCTTCCTGTGACGTCACGTTTCTTCCTGTGACGTCACGTTTCTTTCTATGATGTCATGTTTCTTTCTGTGACGTCACGTTTCTTCCTGTGACGTCACGTTTCTTCCTGTGACGTCACGTTTCTTCCTGTGACGTCACGTTTCTTTCTGTGACGTCACGTTTCTTCCTGTGACGTCACGTTTCTTTCTGTGACGTCACGTTTCTTCCTGTGACGTCACGTTTCTTTCTGTGACGTCACGTTTCTTCCTGTGACGTCACGTTTCTTTCTGTGACGTCACGTTTCTTCCTGTGACGTCACGTTTCTTCTTGTGACGTCACGTTTCTTTCTGTGACGTCACGTTTCTTCCTGTGACGTCACGTTTCTTTCTGTGACGTCACGTTTCTTCCTGTGACGTCACGTTTCTTTCTGTGACGTCACGTTTCTTCCTGTGACGTCACGTTTCTTCTTGTGACGTCACGTTTCTTTCTGTGACGTCACGTTTCTTTCTGTGACGTCACGTTTCTTCCTGTGACGTCACGTTTCTTTCTGTGACGTCACGTTTCTTCCTGTGACGTCACGTTTCTTCTTGTGACGTCACGTTTCTTTCTGTGACGTCACGTTTCTTTTTGTGATGTCACGTTTCTTCCCGTGACGCCACGTTTCTTTCTGTGACGTCACGTTTCTTCCTGTGACGCCACGTTTCTTTCTGTGACGTCACGTTTCTTTCTGTGACGTCACGTTTCTTCCTGTGACGCCACGTTTCTTCCTGTGACGTCACGTTTCTTCCTGTGACGTCACGTTTCTTTCTGTGACGTCACGTTTCTTCCTGTGACGCCACGTTTCTTTCTGTGACGTCACGTTTCTTTCTGTGACGTCACGTTTCTTCCTGTGACGCCACGTTTCTTCCTGTGACGTCACGTTTCTTCCTGTGACGTCACGGCGCCTTCCCTGTTTCTGTTAATATTGATCAGCTGTCTAGGAGTCTAACTCCAACGCCCTCTAAAGTAAAAAAGTCCGGTCAGCAGGAAAAACCAATGGATCATTATTTATACCTAAAACTAATACGTTTGCGGGGATTTAATCAGTTGTGCCTTAATCAGTAAAAAAATAAAACAACTTTCATCGCGATCACTGACTCTGGGAGCGGCCATATTTGCCCAAATATAGTAACCCCTCCCTCCTGCCATGTTCCGGCAGTGAGGTCACGGTGTGGTAAGCCTAGCGCCGTTGACCGGACTCCTCCTTTGAAGTGCCACAGGCTTTGAAATGAATCAGACACAAAGGGTGTTCCAGTTGTCCCAGTTTGCTGCAGTGTTTTAGTTTCATTTACATTTTTCCTGCTGTTTTGCATGTTTCCAGAAAAGTCCGCGGCACACTGGGATCAGATTATTTTCAGGTTAAATGTGAGGGAAGATGTGAAACAGTATGGCCGCCTTGGCTCCATGTCTTCCTGTTATCAGCCATGGTGCCAGCATTGTTTGCTCATTGGTCTCCTCTGTCCTGCAGGTTGTTCCTCCACAGCGTGGTCTCTGCTCTGCTGGGGGTCTGTCTGGTTCTGGTCTTTGCCTCCTATGTCTTCATTGAGTTCTTCTTAGATCCATCCAAACTGCGCACCGATAAACACTTCCTGGGTAAGATATGACTGCTGACCCTGTAGAAGAAGGCGTGGACACTGTCAACTGAGACAGGTGTGTGCCTGTCTGTCCACAGTGCAGAATGAGACAGGTGTGTGTCCACAGTGCAGAATGAGACGGGTGTGTGCCTGTGTGTCCACAGATCAGAATGAGACGGGTGTGTGCCTGTGTGTCCACAGTGCAGAATGAGACGGGTGTGTGCCTGTGTGTCCACAGTGCAGAATGAGACGGGTGTGTGCCTGTGTGTCCACAGTGCAGAATGAGACGGGTGTGTGCCTGTGTGTCCACAGTGCAGAATGAGACAGGTGTGTGTCCACAGATCAGAATGAGACAGGTGTGTGTCCACAGATCAGAATGAGACAGGTGTGTGTCCACAGTGCAGAATGAGACGGGTGTGTGCCTGTGTGTCCACAGTGCAGAATGAGACAGGTGTGTGTCCACAGATCAGAATGAGACAGGTGTGTGTCCACAGATCAGAATGAGACAGGTGTGTGTCCACAGTGCAGAATGAGACAGGTGTGTGTCCACAGTGCAGAATGAGACAGGTTTGTGTCCACAGATCAGAATGAGACAGGTGTGTGTCCACAGATCAGAATGAGACAGGTGTGTGTCCACAGTGCAGAATGAGACAGGTGTGTGTCCACAGTGCAGAATGAGACAGGTTTGTGTCCACAGATCAGAATGAGACAGGTGTGTGTCCACAGATCAGAATGAGACAGGTGTGTGCCTGTGTGTCCACAGTGCAGAATGAGACAGGTGTGTGTCCACAGTGCAGAATGAGACAGGTGTGTGTCCACAGTGCAGAATGAGACAGGTTTGTGTCCACAGATCAGAATGAGACAGGTGTGTGTCCACAGATCAGAATGAGACAGGTGTGTGCCTGTGTGTCCACAGTGCAGAATGAGACAGGTGTGTGTCCACAGTGCAGAATGAGACAGGTGTGTGCCTGTGTGTCCACAGTGCAGAATGAGACGGGTGTGTGCCTGTGTGTCCACAGATCAGAATGAGACAGGTGTGTGTCCACAGTGCAGAATGAGACGGGTGTGTGCCTGTGTGTCCACAGTGCAGAATGAGACAGGTGTGTGTCCACAGTGCAGAATGAGACAGGTGTGTGTCCACAGATCAGAATGAGACAGGTGTGTGACTGTGTGTCCACAGTGCAGAATGAGACAGGTGTGTGTCCACAGTGCAGAATGAGACAGGTGTGTGTCCACAGATCAGAATGAGACAGGTGTGTGCCTGTGTGTCCACAGTGCAGAATGAGACAGGTGTGTGTCCACAGTGCAGAATGAGACGGGTGTGTGCCTGTGTGTCCACAGTGCAGAATGAGACAGGTGTGTGTCCACAGTGCAGAATGAGACAGGTGTGTGTCCACAGATCAGAATGAGACAGGTGTGTGACTGTGTGTCCACAGTGCAGAATGAGACAGGTGTGTGTCCACAGATCAGAATGAGACGGGTGTGTGCCTGTGTGTCCACAGATCAGAATGAGACGGGTGTGTGTCCACAGTGCAGAATGAGACGGGTGTGTGTCCACAGTGCAGAATGAGACAGGTGTGTGTCCACAGTGCAGAATGAGACGGGTGTGTGCCTGTGTGTCCACAGTGCAGAATGAGACGGGTGTGTGCCTGTGTGTCCACAGTGCAGAATGAGACGGGTGTGTGCCTGTGTGTCCACAGATCAGAATGAGACGGGTGTGTGCCTGTGTGTCCACAGTGCAGAATGAGACAGGTGTGTGCCTGTGTGTCCACAGATCAGAATGAGACGGGTGTGTGCCTGTGTGTCCACAGATCAGAATGAGACAGGTGTGTGCCTGTGTGTCCACAGTGCAGAATGAGACGGGTGTGTGCCTGTGTGTCCACAGTGCAGAATGAGACGGGTGTGTGCCTGTGTGTCCACAGTGCAGAATGAGACAGGTGTGTGTCCACAGATCAGAATGAGACAGGTGTGTGTCCACAGATCAGAATGAGACAGGTGTGTGTCCACAGTGCAGAATGAGACGGGTGTGTGCCTGTGTGTCCACAGTGCAGAATGAGACAGGTGTGTGTCCACAGATCAGAATGAGACAGGTGTGTGTCCACAGATCAGAATGAGACAGGTGTGTGTCCACAGTGCAGAATGAGACAGGTGTGTGTCCACAGTGCAGAATGAGACAGGTTTGTGTCCACAGATCAGAATGAGACAGGTGTGTGTCCACAGATCAGAATGAGACAGGTGTGTGTCCACAGTGCAGAATGAGACAGGTGTGTGTCCACAGTGCAGAATGAGACAGGTTTGTGTCCACAGATCAGAATGAGACAGGTGTGTGTCCACAGATCAGAATGAGACAGGTGTGTGTCCACAGTGCAGAATGAGACAGGTGTGTGTCCACAGTGCAGAATGAGACAGGTTTGTGTCCACAGATCAGAATGAGACAGGTGTGTGTCCACAGATCAGAATGAGACAGGTGTGTGTCCACAGATCAGAATGAGACAGGTGTGTGCCTGTGTGTCCACAGTGCAGAATGAGACAGGTGTGTGTCCACAGTGCAGAATGAGACAGGTGTGTGTCCACAGTGCAGAATGAGACAGGTTTGTGTCCACAGATCAGAATGAGACAGGTGTGTGTCCACAGATCAGAATGAGACAGGTGTGTGCCTGTGTGTCCACAGTGCAGAATGAGACAGGTGTGTGTCCACAGTGCAGAATGAGACAGGTGTGTGCCTGTGTGTCCACAGTGCAGAATGAGACGGGTGTGTGCCTGTGTGTCCACAGATCAGAATGAGACAGGTGTGTGTCCACAGTGCAGAATGAGACGGGTGTGTGCCTGTGTGTCCACAGTGCAGAATGAGACAGGTGTGTGTCCACAGTGCAGAATGAGACAGGTGTGTGACTGTGTGTCCACAGTGCAGAATGAGACAGGTGTGTGTCCACAGTGCAGAATGAGACGGGTGTGTGCCTGTGTGTCCACAGTGCAGAATGAGACAGGTGTGTGTCCACAGTGCAGAATGAGACAGGTGTGTGTCCACAGATCAGAATGAGACAGGTGTGTGACTGTGTGTCCACAGTGCAGAATGAGACAGGTGTGTGTCCACAGATCAGAATGAGACGGGTGTGTGCCTGTGTGTCCACAGTGCAGAATGAGACAGGTGTGTGTCCACAGTGCAGAATGAGACAGGTGTGTGCCTGTGTGTCCACAGTGCAGAATGAGACGGGTGTGTGTCCACAGTGCAGAATGAGACAGGTGTGTGCCTGTGTGTCCACAGTGCAGAATGAGACGGGTGTGTGCCTGTGTGTCCACAGTGCAGAATGAGACGGGTGTGTGCCTGTGTGTCCACAGATCAGAATGAGACGGGTGTGTGCCTGTGTGTCCACAGATCAGAATGAGACGGGTGTGTGCCTGTGTGTCCACAGATCAGAATGAGACAGGTGTGTGCCTGTGTGTCCACAGTGCAGAATGAGACGGGTGTGTGCCTGTGTGTCCACAGTGCAGAATGAGACGGGTGTGTGCCTGTGTGTCCACAGATCAGAATGAGACGGGTGTGTGCCTGTGTGTCCACAGTGCAGAATGAGACAGGTGTGTGCCTGTGTGTCCACAGTGCAGAATGAGACGGGTGTGTGCCTGTGTGTCCACAGTGCAGAATCAGACAGGTGTGTGCCTGTGTGTCCACAGTGCAGAATGAGACAGGTGTGTGCCTGTGTGTCCACAGTGCAGAATCAGACAGGTGTGTGCCTGTGTGTCCACAGTGCAGAATGAGACGGGTGTGTGTCCACAGTGCAGAATGAGACAGGTGTGTGCCTGTGTGTCCACAGTGCAGAATGAGACGGGTGTGTGCCTGTGTGTCCACAGTGCAGAATGAGACGGGTGTGTGTCCACAGTGCAGAATGAGACGGGTGTGTGTCCACAGTGCAGAATGAGACAGGTGTGTGCCTGTGTGTCCACAGTGCAGAATGAGACGGGTGTGTGTCCACAGTGCAGAATGAGACGGGTGTGTGTCCACAGTGCAGAATGAGACAGGTGTGTGCCTGTGTGTCCACAGTGCAGAATGAGACGGGTGTGTGTCCACAGTGCAGAATGAGACGGGTGTGTGTCCACAGTGCAGAATGAGACAGGTGTGTGCCTGTGTGTCCACAGTGCAGAATGAGACGGGTGTGTGTCCAAAGTGCAGAATGAGACGGGTGTGTGTCCAAAGTGCAGAATGAGACGGATGTGTGCCTGTGTGTCCACAGTGCAGAATGAGACGGGTGTGTGCCTGTGTGTCCACAGTGCAGAATGAGACGGGTGTGTGTCCACAGTGCAGAATGAGACAGGTGTGTGCCTGTGTGTCCACAGTGCAGAATGAGACAGGTGTGTGCCTGTGTGTCCACAGTGCAGAATGAGACGGGTGTGTGCCTGTGTGTCCACAGTGCAGAATGAGACAGGTGTGTGTCCACAGATCAGAATGAGACGGATGTGTGCCTGTGTGTCCACAGTGCAGAATGAGACGGGTGTGTGTCCACAGTGCAGAATGAGACAGGTGTGTGCCTGTGTGTCCACAGTGCAGAATGAGACAGGTGTGTGCCTGTGTGTCCACAGTGCAGAATGAGACGGGTGTGTGCCTGTGTGTCCACAGTGCAGAATGAGACGGGTGTGTGTCCACAGTGCATAATGAGACAGGTGTGTGCCTGTGTGTCCACAGTGCAGAATGAGACAGGTGTGTGTCCACAGTGCAGAATGAGACAGGTGTGTGCCTGTGTGTCCACAGATCAGAATGAGACGGGTGTGTGTCCACAGTGCAGAATGAGACGGGTGTGTGTCCACAGTGCAGAATGAGACAGGTGTGTGCCTGTGTGTCCACAGTGCAGAATGAGACGGGTGTGTGTCCACAGTGCAGAATGAGACGGGTGTGTGTCCACAGTGCAGAATGAGACAGGTGTGTGCCTGTGTGTCCACAGTGCAGAATGAGACAGGTGTGTGCCTGTGTGTCCACAGATCAGAATGAGACGGGTGTGTGTCCACAGTGCAGAATGAGACGGGTGTGTGTCCACAGTGCAGAATGAGACAGGTGTGTGCCTGTGTGTCCACAGTGCAGAATGAGACAGGTGTGTGCCTGTGTGTCCACAGTGCAGAATGAGACGGGTGTGTGCCTGTGTGTCCACAGTGCAGAATGAGACAGGTGTGTGTCCACAGATCAGAATGAGACGGATGTGTGCCTGTGTGTCCACAGTGCAGAATGAGACGGGTGTGTGTCCACAGTGCAGAATGAGACAGGTGTGTGCCTGTGTGTCCACAGTGCAGAATGAGACAGGTGTGTGCCTGTGTGTCCACAGTGCAGAATGAGACGGGTGTGTGCCTGTGTGTCCACAGTGCAGAATGAGACGGGTGTGTGTCCACAGTGCATAATGAGACAGGTGTGTGCCTGTGTGTCCACAGTGCAGAATGAGACAGGTGTGTGTCCACAGTGCAGAATGAGACAGGTGTGTGCCTGTGTGTCCACAGATCAGAATGAGACGGGTGTGTGTCCACAGTGCAGAATGAGACGGGTGTGTGTCCACAGTGCAGAATGAGACAGGTGTGTGCCTGTGTGTCCACAGTGCAGAATGAGACGGGTGTGTGTCCACAGTGCAGAATGAGACGGGTGTGTGTCCACAGTGCAGAATGAGACAGGTGTGTGCCTGTGTGTCCACAGTGCAGAATGAGACAGGTGTGTGCCTGTGTGTCCACAGATCAGAATGAGACGGGTGTGTGTCCACAGTGCAGAATGAGACGGGTGTGTGTCCACAGTGCAGAATGAGACAGGTGTGTGCCTGTGTGTCCACAGTGCAGAATGAGACAGGTGTGTGCCTGTGTGTCCACAGTGCAGAATGAGACGGGTGTTTGGTTCGTCTTCCTCCCTGTGGCTCCTCTCAGGTCAGCAGCAGCGGTGATTCCTGTTCTGGCTGCCGTCACCATCGCTCTGGGCCTGCTCTCATCCGGGCTGCTCTGCCACCTGCTGTGCTTCCACATCTACCTGAGTAAGAACGCTCACCTGGTTGTCCTCTTAATCCACCTTAAACTGGGAGAGATAAAATCCAACAGGAGGTTCCATCTCAGACTGGAGGAATCTCCTTCTTCTGTCAACCGCCTGTTACCTCATGAAAGATTAAAAACAAACTACAGCTGTGTTTGTGTCCTCAGTGTGGAATAGACTCAGCACATACGAGTACATTGTGCGACAGCGCCACCGTCTGGACAGCAGAGACCTCAGGAAGCCACCTACGGTGAAGGAGACCAGGCCTCCGTCAGTCATCCAGGTAACAAAGCTCCTCCTCTGGGTTGTTGAATCCATAGTTTTCCTGCTTTTCCATTAAAATGTATCCCGGCTCTAAATGGGTTCCTTCTAATATGCTGGAGTTGGTTATAATGCAGTTCTGCTGTTTAGCTGCTGACTGGATGGAAACACCTGGTTCTGAAGCTCGAGGCATTGTTAGACCTGGAACCTATGAGGCGATTCTGAATTCAGCCTCCAGAGGTCCGTTTCACGAAGCAGGTTTAACAAATTTAGATGGAAATCAGCAACTCTAATTGATCTAGCCTAAAGTTGGCAACTCTGAGTGTTCAGTTTCACATCGGCTGATATCAGTTAGTTCAATCGGTTTTAGCTAGGTCCACTGGGAGTTAAGCGCCATAGCAACAGGAATGGAAAGAGATTATCAGGGGAGCAGCGATTCAACGACGCAACAGGAAGTGCATATTTCACCCGACTGGAACTAGAGATTTTAATCCAGAAATGCAAAAAATAAAAAAGGAGAATGTGTTTAAAAGACAGAGAAACAGCGCTGCAGCTACAAAGGAGAGGAAGATGGAGAAGGAGAAGCTTGTTGCTCGAGTGAATGCATATGTTTATATGAAGTGGGCTATGGCAGACCGTTTTTACATTTATTAAAATCACTCTCCTCTCTGTTATAGATCTATAAAATAAGATTATTCCTGATCAAATTCAAACTCCTAGACTGAAATGTAATAATATATTTTCTAAATTACATTTTTGTATCAGAAACTGAATTTTAGAAAGTGAAAATCAACAAAATTATTCTAGTAAGAAACAAGTTTTATATATCTAGTAATGTTTACTTACTTTAGGAGGCCGTTCTGACATTTATCAGCTTGACTTAAAATGTATGCTATCTTAAAAACATTTAATTCTCTGTGAAAAAGTGTTTATCATTCTTTAAGAAGATCCTCGTTAAACAGACATTCAAAGTTTGTTTTTAAACCTAGTGTGTGTAACGGACCTTGGGATTGATATATATGTATATATATATATTTATATATTTTTATGCACAATACTACGACAAAAATCAAACTAAATGGGGAAATAAAACAACGTGATTTGCTGTAAGGAGAGCAAAGACAGGGCAGTCCGTGTTTACTGAAGAAAACCTGCTACTGACCAAATTAGCTCTGAGGTGAATGTTAATATAACTCTTTGTGAAGCGGAAAAGTCGGAGTTTCCCTGTTTTCAGGTTTAAATACGAGTTTTTTGCAAACTGGCCTCGTGAAACGGACCCCAGATCTACATGTTTGATTACTAGAGCCAACTCAAACCCAGCTGCTTCATCCTGAAAGTGACTGAAACTTTAAAGAACTAGAATCCTTTATTAATGAATTTTGGATCCATGATAAATAGAAAGTTTAATTAAATGATGATAAACTTTCTGTTTTCATTTAGTTTAGCTCCTAACAGTAGAAATTATCAACTAAATGTTTCTCCCATTTTGATTTACCTTGTTTATAAACCCGACTTTAGAAAAACATGTAGTTCTGGTAACATTTAGGTTCTGCAGGACCTGGAACCATTCGGGCTGAAAGTTCTCTGTTGTTCCCCCCACAGGATGAGAACCACTCAGGGACTCTAGGTTACACCAACCCTCATCCGGACATTCAGGAGCCCCCTGCCCAGAGGGACACAGAGTGAGTCCTTCCTCCTGTTCTGGTTCCAGAGCAGAAGGTCTGGAGTCCTACCTGACTGGTTCAGACTGGTTCAGAGGGCGTTCTCCCTGAACCTGCCAGCAGGAACAGAGATGATGTTCTGTGGTTCTGTTCAGACCCTCTTTAGAATATTTTATGGTTCTAAACGTAATGATTCAACCTTAGAGTTTCTGAAAGGTCCAGAAATGTAGCTAAAGCTTTAAAGAAAGAACAACCGTAGTATTTCAGACCACTAGTCTGTCGCCATCTGGTGGTGTCAGTCTGTAACTAGTCTTGAGGTTGACTGACCTCAACACTGAGTGCTATTCTCACTATCAGTCGTTCACTATCAGTGGGTTTGAGTGTCATGTTTCTGTAGGTGTGAATCTGTTGGTGGTTTGAATCTTGTTTAGGAGCAACATTCTGACCCAGATCTCTGAAGATGAGTCCCAGATTTATTCTAGATCCTCCTCATTTACATCTCATCATGTGCCTCCTTGTGGTTGCAGTAGAAACTGCACCTTTAGTGCCCAACTTGAAGTCAACGTTTTAAGGAATCAGAGGGTCTTATTGGGGTCTCTGTTTCAGCTTCCTGACCAACGGCAGCATAAGGAGCACATCTAACCCTGTCCCTCAGGAGGAGGCTCCGCCCACCATCTCTGCAGAGCGGAAAGCACACACGCATCGACACACACAGGTCGGCTCACAAACACGCTGCGCTACATCTACTTAGAGATTAATCCTATGGCAGAAAATATGTTTTTTTTGTTTTTAATTGCTGCAGTTGATCGTTTAAAGATGGATGCAGCTGAAGGAGGTTTGGGTTTAAATCTTCAGTGTCTGAGTGCTGACATTGAAACCCTTATTATTCCTGTAATCGGGGGGGGGGGGCAAGTTCCCTTTGATTTCTAAAAAGCTCCTAGCACCAAATCTAGAGACTTTTTTCTGCTACTGGAGACTTTGGAGACAACATCTAAAAGCAGCGAACTCTGCTCTCCAGAGCAAGTAGATTGGTAACCCCGCCTCCTGCTCTCCTCTATCTTGTCTGCTGTCATGATTCATGCAGCTATTATTTCATCCAAATGAAAAATGGAGAACAGAGAAGCAGATCATGGCTTGTCTACAGTGAAAAGAAGGACTGGGTTATTTACTTTGGCCTTTTTGGAAACACAGGAAGGAGCAATCAGCTAAGTGAGCTTAGTGCTTGGAAAAAATCTTTCATTCCTTTAGAGACAGCATGAAAAGTCAGCTGAGTACAAAACATGGAGAGGAAAACAAGAAGAAAAGGGACAAGAAGAGAGGGACACAACCTAGAACAGAGAATGGATGTCTATTCTATTAACATTTCTCTATCTGGAGAATGGGGCTGTTTTATGTGTTGTCTTGTCTATTCAGAGGGGCCCCTGCCTGTCTTTGCCTAAGGCCCCAAATTTCCTAAATGCACCCCTACCTGCGATCTCGCTCATTTTTTCAGTCTATCGTAAATAATTTCACAAACATGTCCCATTCGTGAAGATGTGAGGTTGTTGAATGTATGTGAGGCTTTCCAGAACTTGGTGGAATGTGACTCGCTTCCCGTCTGCTCAGGATTTATAGCTCAGCAGCTTCCAGTCCGTCAGGCTGGAGGTTTTTTTTTTTTTAGGTCTTCTCTGTTGGTAACCTACATGTGATGTCAGACGGGTCCAATGAGGTCATGAACATCCTGTAAAGCTCCTCTGCCTTTAAACAGTTCACTGTTGTCAGAAAATAATCATGTTGAACATTTTTTTTGTTTTTAAATAAATAATCAATCTCATTCCTGTTAACAGCGAAGGTCAAACTAAGTAAATATTAAACATTTTTGCCCTCGTTGATAATATTTCACTATATTGCTAGATCCTTGCTGTAGTTCTTTGTATTGTTTGAGCGGAATAAATCTTTTTCTTACCACAGAAGAAGAAGAAGAGGAAAAACGTACGCCGAGTCCCAGCTGAGTTGACCAGAGAGCACTGCCCTCCTGTAGCTCCGCCCCCAGGTAAGGTCCCTCCCGTCTCTGCCGTCTTGTCTCCAAACACACGCCTGGTTTTATGGCTGCCTGGAGATTTGGAGGTTTTAGAACGAGTTCTGTCAAATTCAGAGAAATCTTTTTTCATGCTATAAACATGTTGTCGGCTTCTGATGTTACTCCAGCAGGGCGTGAGGTTCGGCTGTCCGACAGAGCTGAAGTCTTTGAATGCACCACAGTTCAGATCGTAATAAAGCCGCTCATCACAAAAGCTTCAGAAGGTTCGATTATCAGGCGTTTATTTTATAAATCTTCCTGATGAATCTGCTGCGTTTTAAAACGTCCTAAATCCAGGAATGAGTTCCTGCGTGTTCAGAACAATGCGTGAGGCATGAACATTGTTCCTGTGGTCTTTCTTCAGCTCCTTTCATCTGCATTCATCCAGAAAGCAAACATGAACCCAGAGCCGTCCCCTGGTGCAAAGGTCATGACGTCTACATTGAAAACATCCTTGTTCCTGTTAAGCTTTTATTTGCTCTGAATATTCAAACTCAATAGATGAAAAGTCGAGTCAAGAAGCTTTGATCAGAGTGTAACTGGTTCTGACTGGTTCTGTATGGCTGATATCCATATCAGGTTTTCACTGACCTGCAGGTCAGACTCATTCTGCTACCATATTTTCTGTCAAATATTAAATGTAACACAGCAAGAGGAAGAAAGGCTCTGCAGGATCACTGGTACTTTAAAGTGCATTAAAATTCTGATTGGTGGATATAACTGAGCTAAATAATGATTAATGATTTGGAGTAACAAGGAAGCAATCAGAGTCCAATTGGTTCCTCACCTGAGTCTGAGGAGTTACCTGAGCTGTTGAGTCATCAGAGGAGCTGCTTTTAGAGTTGTAAGGAAGTCATATTTAAATGTCGAATTATTCAGGCTTAAACATGTATTTAAATGTTCTCTTTATCAGACCATATTGTCCTAAAATTTACAAATTTCTATAAAAATAAATCCTGTCTTAAAATCTGCGTGTTTTCCGTTATCTTCTGCAGGCCAGTTAGTTCTACGTCAGCCTGAACACCTAAATTCGGCCAATCATATATCAACGGTCATCTGTCAATCAAATTTTTTCGGTCATAGCATCTTGATTCATGTGTCGCAGCTAATATACGCAACGGTTGAAATCAGAATCCTTTCCTTTCCCATTGAGTTGCGTCCCAGTGTTCACGGGGATGGACGTCTGTGTCTTCGGCAGGCGTAGAGCTAACAGAACTGGCAGCGTTGCGAGGCAAGGGCTCAAACATGTACGGCTGGAAGCCTTCTACACCAAACCAAGCTTCTGCCGCCCTGGCGTCCTCTTCCACAACATCTTCGCCCCCGCTTTCCTCCTCTAAATAAAAAATGGATGACGGAGGAGACTCATCCACAACCTCCGACACTAAACTCTCCTCCTCTTGCATGTTTCCGCTGTCCATAGCGTTCCTTGACAGCGTTGTTTCTAAGTCACCAATTTAGTGCTACTTGGTCCCAATGGAATTTCCCATTGGGAACCTACTAGCACTAAGGCCCCGCCCACACGAAGTCAAAACGAACACGAAACGCTAATATTTTCCAGAATGTTTGTCGTAAAGACGGAGACGTAAAATAAATGTGATCGTCCACACGAATGCATGAAAACGCTGCAAAATGTATGCCAGGCCTGTAAGTGGCGCTGTGGTGCCAAAGCAAAAATAGGCGACGAAATGTTGGGCATGCGCACTAATATTTATACATGGTTGCCCTGCGGGTCCATTTTGGTGGTTCAGTCAGATTCAGGTGCTGAACTATGTGGTCGATATTGCTCTGTTCTTCCTGGAGATATTCCAGAAGAAGAAGATTCTGTTGTAAGCCCGACAGCAGGGTGAGTAGCATGAGCAGCAACCATTCAACACAGTACGGCGCCATTGTTGTTGTGATACTGTGTCGCGCATGCGTGTTTAGAGGCGACGCTATGACGCATGCGTGTTTAGAGGCGACGCTGTGACGCATGCGTGTAAAAAAAAAAATAATGCGGTTAGAGCTTAAAGATGGAAACGCGAAAACGGCGTTTCAAAATCTTCCCACTCTGAAGGCTGAATAAAAAAAAGATCGTTTACAGACCCCGAAACGCCGGCTTCGTATGGATGAGAGGCTGGTTTGGTGAAAAATGTGTGCGTTTAGGCCAGGGTTCGGCTTCGTGTGGACGGGGCCTTAGTTGCTGTTTCTGATTGTTTGGTCAGAGACATTCACACCAGTGGCCTGCTGGAGGTCATTTTGTAGGGCTCTGGCAGTGCTCCTCCTGCTCCTCCTTGCACTAAGGAGCAGATAGTGGTCCTGCTGATGGGTTGTAGACCTTCTACGGCCCTGTCCAGCTCTCCTGGAGTATCTGCCTGTCTCCTGGAATCTCCTCCATGCTCTTGAGATTGTTCTGGGAGACGCAGCAAACCTTCTGGCAATGGCATGTATTGATGCGCCATCCTGGAGGAGTTGGACTGCCTGCAACCTCTGTAGGGTCCAGGTAGCGCCTCATGCTAACAGTAGTGACAGTGACCCTAGCCAAATGCTAAACTGGTGAAAAACAGTCAGAAAAGATGAGGAGGGGTAAATGTCTCCACCTGTAAAACCATTCCGGTTTTGATGGTCGTCTCGTTGTTGCCCCTCTAGTCCACCTGTTGTTCATTTCATTAACACCAAAGCAGCTGAACCTGATTACCACCCCCTCTGCTACTAACCTGACCAAATCAATGTCCCAGAAACTTAAATAACTTGATGCTTTACTCTGATTACAAAGTGATCCTTTATTTTTTTGAGTAGTGTGTCTATATAGAGTCATGGTTACATGTTGATGGCATTAAAAGTATTTCTAAGATCAGTAAAAACATTAAATTGTATTTATTTATTCCTGTATAAACCCTGTCACTGTTGTTCTCTCCTCTCCAGCAGCAGAGCCCAGCAGCACGTCTGCCTTTTCCTTGGGTCAGCGGCTTCCTTTCCCAGCATTCCCACTGAGGGCCTCCCTGCCCCCCCTGGCCCCCACCCTGGGCTCCGTCCAGGCTGCCGCCCCTCCGGCAGAGTACCACTCAGACTCCGCAGAGTCCCTGGAGGAGATCCCGGTGGCCCTGGCCAAGCTGGGTTCCTCCTCGTCCGCAGCAGCCGGGGAGGCCTCCAGATCATCCCGCATGCTGATCCGGGGCGTTCAGCAGCAATCCCCCCTCCCCAGGGCAAAGAAGAAGACCTCCTCCTCTCGAGCCAATAAAAACCCAGCCGAGCTGAGGTTTGAAATGGCGTCCACGCAGCCACCGTCTGTCTTTGTAAGTCGAACGAGTGGAGAGCCTGGTGAGGACTTTGGTCTGGGCTGGGAGCAGACCAGAACCAGAACCAGACCTGCATCCAGGACGTCTCTGGGTTCCCAGCGGTGACCGGAACCTCCGTCAGCATCTCTGCTGATGAAATCACTCGGAAGGGACTCTTATTCTGAAAGGTTCCGCTCTTATTTAAAGTTGGACATGATTTCTTTTATTTGACGGACAAAGTGACTCCCTGTGTGTGTTACCCCCCCCACCCCCCTTCCCCATTACTGCTTACTATTACCGGCTCCTTGGCCTACTTGTTTCCATGGTAATCCAGGGCTGGAGGCATAAAATTTGATTCATATATTTTATAATTTATCTCAATGAGCACAACTGTGTGTTATTTGTCATTTCTTTAACTGTGAGGAGCGCCCCCAGGCTGCTAAAGTAGGTACTGCAGGTTAATCAGAGCAGGTTTGCTCTTTTTTTTTGTCCTGCTTACCTGCAGCGCCGCTGGGCCTCTTTTCTTCCTCTGCTGCTGTTTCTCTTAAATCTGAGGAAATATTTCTGTCACAAACAAACTAAGTGCTGAACTTCCTTCATCAAATCGGAGCAGGAGGACTTTCATCTCTCACTGTTTAGTAGTTTCGGTTTTCCTCCAAATCAAAATCAAATCCGATCAATAAAGAAATAATTCCGTACAAAAATATTCAGGGGATGTGTGATGGTGAGGGGGCCTTGCAGCCAGAAGGTCTGGGGTTTGATTCCCAGCCTCAGGTTCCTCTGTGCAGAGTTTTATATTGTGCAGGTCCCTCATTCCTGAACGTTCTAAATTGTCCTTAGGTGTGAATGGCGCCCCTCCCCCGGATGTTTTATGCCCAAATTAAGGCTGAAACTGTTTATGCATCCTGTGAACAGAAAATCTGGTTGTATGATGCAACTGGAGAAGGAGGGCCGGGCAGAATGCTGGAGCTTCTCTGACTGCTGAGGTCTGACCAAGGCAGAGCCGCTGGTCTGTCAGTCAGACCAACGAAACAATTTAACAAGAATGTTACGAGTTAAAAACGAAACATCTGCTGTGGGGAAAATAAAATCTGTTAACCAGCCAGGATCATACCAATAACAGCCTGGAACACAGAACACATTTTATAAAGCAAAATGGTTTAATAAATTATATTTCACAGAAATGCTTTTGACTTAATCGAGCAAATTGCTGCTTTGTGTCTACTGATAATGCTGGGAAATTTCCCAGGACATATTCCTCCTTAAAGCTTCTAGTGGAGGATGTTCTTTCTCCGGGTGGATCATCAAAATAAGTGGTCCTCCTAACTGTCAATCATTCTGGTGATGTGTTTAGGTAAGGCCGTCCTTCGTGCTTTTCTCTTAGAAAGTAACCTTGTATGAGCAAACAGCAACTTTTAAATAGAGCGTGCCCCAGGAGGAATGGGCTTGTGAACGCTCTCGCACGCATTTAATAGACGTTGCCTCTTGGGAGCGGGTACAGGGTTGTGCATGTGCATTTTTGTTAAAGTGGAGAGATGTACAAATTTCAAAACTTTGCAAAAATCCTCCACTATACCTTTAATGCTAGACCTCGCAGTCCAGTGGTCTGCAGAGGGACCCATAATGTAGCCAGAAAAACGTGAAGGGTCTGATGCAGGCGCGTGTTTTAGATATTATGATCTGCAAGGTCCTCTACTTAAACAAACTGATGAAGTGCTTCCAAAGGCTGGTTAAAGAACACATCGTCTCCTGGCTGCCGCCAACATTCCACCCGTTCCAGTTCGCTCCACTGAGGACGCCATCTCTGCTGCTCTCCACCTGAGCCTGGCACACCTGGAGGAGAAGAACACCCACGATGGATGCTGTTCCTGGACTTCAGCTTTCAGCACCATCATCCCACAGCACCTGATGAGCTCCACTGCCAAAGGACACCGCAGGAAACAGTTTTTGTTTTTTAATCAGAATGGTAAGATTGAAATCACAGCAAGGCTGATTCTGTAATGAACACTGAGGCAAGTTAGGCCCAAAAGCACTAAATGAATCCTAAAACCAGGAAAGAACAGGGGAAAGCCCAACTTAAACACCTCAGGATTTTCATTTCTATCTGCGATTGAATGTATCTAAAATAATTTTCAAAATTATCTTTTTATTTTTAAAGAGCAGGATTGTGGTCCAACTTTATTTTTTTCTTTTGGGTCCCCTTGTTTTAATGGAGCCACCATGTTACTGGAAACGTCGAAAAAGTATTAGCTTATTAATTCCAATATTTGATCAAGCCTGTGTTAAAATGTATTATATGAAGCTTCAAATGTTGTTTTCAGAAGTGTGAACTCTAAGACTCCATCAAAGCCATCCTTCATGTAACCAAGCGGTCTTAGGCCTCCCTCTCAACAGTTTTCCCTTTTCTCCGTAAATGCACCAAGTTCAAAATCTCCAGAGACTCGCCGCAATATTTTCCTACTAGACTTCCGATGAGAGTTAATAAGTGTGGCTGCGCACTGTTGTGTTTTAGTTATCGTGGAGCTGGTTGCTGTATGGAGCTGCTGCAGCTGTTAGATGCCCCTGCCATTGAAAAGTCAAGGTATGTTTGAGCCCTGAGAAACTAGATAGCAAGCTAGATAGAGGCGTTATGCGTTAGCCGGAAAGAAGCCAACTGCAACTTCCATCGGAGCGGTAGGAGACAGTGCAGCTTGCTTCCTCCAACCCAAACTCATCTATATACCAACATTGCATTTTAATTGATTGCTTCTCACAACCAAACTTTTTGGACAGCAGTGCTGGGCACGTTACTTTGAAAAAGTAATTAGTTATAGTTACTAGTTACTTCTCCCAAAAAGTTACTGAGTTACTCCACAAAAAAGTAACTAGTTACTAGTAAAAGTAGCTATTGCGTTACTTTTGCGTTTCTCTCGCCCCCGTAACCCTCCCCACCCAGCCCCCACCTTCTCGCCGTGTGTTTCCAAAGCCAGCTGAATAGTGCGGACGACAAAGAAGAACCTGCAGAGAGTTTAGCATTTCTTGCAACTCAACGTAAATGACATCAGGGGGGAACGCTATCTGACGGGCCTATAAACCCCGTCCATCCATCATCCATCCATCCAACAATAGATCGTTCACGCTCTCCGTAGTTCCCCTGTGGCGCGAGCACAGCGCGGCTGCTACGCGCCTTTAGCGAGCATGCACATTTCCCGTCGCTTGCGCGGTGAATCGTGCCGCTGCGTGAAGCTGACCACCACCCACGTGAAAAACATCAGAAAATAGACTGAATGGTTAGTGCTACGTTAGTGCAGATTTGTGCCGTTAAAATTATCGTTTGTGCTACTTTCATTTTAGAGATAATAAAGATTATTTTTTAGGTCATCCAGAGGTCACCATCCCCCCATCAAGCTCCGACTTCATCCAAACTGTTCTACTTTTTTAGTGCTACATTAGTGCTGATTTGTGCCATTAAAACCAACATTTGTGCTGCTTTACTTTTAAAGATATAGTCATTTTAATTTTCGGCTGATGACGTCACCATCCCCCCATTAAGCTCCGTAATGAGGACATTGGCAGTGTCCGATGTGCGGAGATGCAGGGGAAACTATCTGATGGGGAAACGCAGCTCGCTGGAGTCCTCCTCACTCTCCATCTGTCTGTGCGTTAACACCCGTAACAGCCATTCTCATCCTCCCCTCTCTCATGACAAGGCGCGCACGAGTCCTATCATGAAAAAAAGGTTCATTGTGCGACCTGAGTAACTCGCAGTAACGGGGTGTCTGCAATGGTAACCTAGTTATAGCTACATTACGTGTAATAATTTTGATTACTCGTTACTAAAACGCCGTTGCTCCCATCACTGTTGGACAGTTATACAGCCTTGTGAGGCTTTATGAACTGGAGACTGCAAACCACGCAGAATGAAACTGACTGTCTGACCTTATTGTGTATAATTGTAAATTTGTAAATATTTTCTCCTTTTCACATATTACACAATCTTGCACTTAAATACTGCAGTCTTATCAAGCATACATTAAACCATCTCTCAGAGCTGAACCTCTGATTATAGCTCTATTTTGTATATTTCTTATCTGCAATTACCTATATACGCTACATTCACCAGTGTGAAGCAAAGCATTGGCCTTGAAAGTTGGGTTTTCACGATACTAAACTTTTCAACTCGATACCGATACTAAGTAAAATATTCGATACTCGATACCCTTTTTGATACCACAAAGATAAAAACAAAGACTCTAAAATTCAACAGAAATATTTTCATTACTAAAAAAATACAAGAAATAAATAAAAAAACAATAAGAATAATATTTTGAGGTTGTTTGCTGTGCACAATTTTAAGCAAGCTTGATAAAAAACTTACAAAATTAAAATAAAGTGTTCCTTCCTTGGCTATGCTTTGCAGACATAACAATGACGCGAGCCAAACCAGTTAAACAAAAATAATTCTCAGCAGCTGCACAGAATTATTCAATCACACCGTGTTCAGAAAGTGCATTTTCCACTATTCTGCACTTTAGATGGCTGTACCAATACTTTTGAAAATGAGTATTGTATCTGGATACAACGTTTCAGTATCGATACTTTTTTGAGTATCGATACTTTTGACAACCCTACTTGAAAGTTACTGCACATACAACCAGCTACTGTTGTTCACAGCTACAAACTGAAAACTGGAAAATTCTCCTTATGGCTTCAAGATACCTGTGATGATGAGAGATGTTCTGGTCCAAGAGAGGACGGTTGGTCCAGGTGTGTATTTTGAGAAACATAATGATGAGGTGGCTAAGAAATGACAACAAACAAGCCAAGAGTGAGTGAACAGGAGGTGTATATATGGGAGAGAGAAACAAAGACCAGGCTAATTAGCAGATTGGGAGCAGGTGTGAACAGAGGAGTCTAGAAGGGAGCGAGGAGAAGGAGACTGACACGGGAGGGCAAACAGGAAATATCTAAGAACTCAAATACAATCAAAAATAACTAGAACACAAAAATGGAAATAAGACCAATGAAAACTTGAACAGAAACAAAAAGATTTCTCCTCGTTCACGCGCTGCTTAAAGGTAACTGTTTTCATCACTCCAACAAGCTCACTTTCCAAAAGAAGATTTGCAAGTTTTCCACTATTTTAGATTCATCAGCGGTCAGTGAAAATGAGGAAAAGCATGTAGGACGGCCTCATGTAAACATGTCACCAGAATGATTGACAATTAGGAGGACCACTGATTTTGATGATCCAACCGGAAAAAGAACATCCTCCACTATAGCTTTGACAGAAACCAAAAAGGATGATAGAACCTCTTAGGTCAGCCCTGCTGTATCAGAAGACCAGCAGTTTAACATTCTTGTTGTCCCTGAAAAAACAGAGTAAAGCTGAAAGAAAACAAAGATTTAGCGTCTGGAAAAGGCAATGAAATAAACTCAGTTTATGTGTTCATGTCTTGGACGGTTCTTTTCCACTGGATTTTCTGAAGCCAATAGTCCATCCTGCAAACTACCAGAACCTTTAGGAGCCTTTCCCTCTAATAAATCCTCCTCTTAGGGATCCTGACTGAGTGCTGGCCATCACACCAAAGGCACCTGCTTTATTTTTCATGTTGCACCGGCTACTGGTCTGACCAGAACCCCTCTGAAAATCTATGATGGTCCAGACAGGATGAGTGACACCAGAGCCAACAGATGACCTGAAGACTGCTATCAAAATAAGCTGAACTTCCTAAACACCTCATCTCAACCAAAGACTGACCTCCTGCATGCCAGTCAGTCCCAGCGTGAGTCCAGATCCAAAAATGACTGTAGATACAGAACAGAACGTAATTTTCTGAGACAGTAAATGTTGGGTTTTTATTACAGCTGTGAGCCAGAACCATAAAAGTAAGCAGAAAAATTAGTCTGGGTGACAGGATCAATGAGTTCCATTTAAAACTAATTTAGAGGTTTAGATGAATGCATGTTGATCATTTCAGAACCCTCTATTCTCAGTCTGCTCACTACCACAGGGCTGACAGACCCTCAGTTTTCACCAGGACTGGTCCACATGACTCCCTGACAGCCGATCTCCTAATGTGGCTTCATTAGGCGGCTGCTCGTCTCCATCTGACGCCTGACGACGCATTAAACCCAATAAATCTGATCCACCAGTCATCAGCAGCGCCTCAGGCTTTTATTTTGACAGGCTGATATCATCGGTGTGTGTGCTGTTGCAACATGTGAGGAAGGGTTGTCCTGGCAACCAGCTGAGACAACATCAAAACAACGTCAATCACGAAGGAGGGGCAGCGTAAAGTATGAGACGCACACACACAAACACACAGTGCTGGAACCGTGGGAAGTTCACAGAGTGACACCAGGGACCTGTCGCACACACACGCAGGCGGCGTGAGGCCAGGCTGCGGTTTCTGAAGAGTGAATGAGGCATAACGGCCAACAGGAGGACACAACAACACCAGGACAGGTTGCCATAATAACTCGGACCAGCTGTCTCCACAAGCATTACCCTCCCGTTTGTGTCCATGAAACTCGCTGCAAAGCAGGCAGGCTCTGATGATGTCATCATCAAGTCAAAGTTTGTTTCTATAACAGACTAAAGTGATTTACAAAACATCTAACCCATCAGAATTAAAGCAGAAGCAAGCTGGAGGTCTATAGATTCATCGCTGTGATTATGAAACATGAAAAGAAGAATGAGAGACGAAGCAAAACAGAAATTACACTGAAATGGGGGGTTAGGGTTAAATAAATGACCCACAATAAGAGAAAATGAAACAAAACTAAATGTATTTATTCATAAGGTTAACTTGTGTTACAGTCAAAGAACAGGGACGTTTTTGTGAATTAAATGAAACTTTATTTTATTGCAACATGTAATTTAACTCATTTGGTTTTCTTTGTTCAGCTCTATGAGGAGGTAATCGTTTTTGTTAACTAAAGGGGGGCACAGCAGGAAATATTTGGGAACCATTGTGTTAATCAAATTACTAAAATAAAAAGTTGCAGCATTTTTTTTGTTTGGACATTAAACCCTTTAGCTTTGGTCATGTTTCCATTCACTGATAAACTTAAAAAAACAGCAACTTAGACAAGCTGCTACTGCAGACCTACAGGCCCATCCCAACCCTCACATTCATGAGTGGCATCATTGAAAAAGTTCTGCTGCAACAGTTACAGTCTTTCCTAACAATGACCAGCTGCACAGGGTGCGGTGCTTACCACAGTATACAGAACGCCCTTATCAAAGTGTTCAATGACATTAAAGGACTAGTACACCCAAAACACGATTAGCCTTCACTTTCTACTCACCCCCATGCTGAACAACACTCTGGAGTACTTTTTTGATATCTCAAATGCATCTGGAGATCTGGGAGGCTTCTTGCTGTCTGCTGACATTCAAATAATGGAGGTCTATGGCGCCCGAGGCAGAAAGGTCCATAAAAGTCCACAAAAAACGTGTCAATATTCCTCCATACTGCTCGTCCAATGTATTCCAAGTGTCCTGAGTGGGTAGCGTCCATAATTTACTCGAAACGAAGTCATTTAGAATGTTTTTAGAGCATAAACAGTAGTGTATAGGATTTCCTAAAAGCGCGCGCCTGCGAGTTCACGAGTCTACGGAAACCGCGGCAGACCAAACCAGATGAAAGTGCGCATTCAGCGTCTGCTCTTGATAATGCTAGCGTAGAAGAAGAAATGTGCTGTTTACCTGTGCAAAGAAAGAAACAACGAAAGAAAAATGTCTGAGGACTTCAGTGTTGAGGAAGAGCATGAGTTCTTTGCCGAGCTGAATGCGCACTTTCATCTGGATTGGTCTGCCGCGGTTTCCGTAGGCTCGTAGGCGCGCGCTTTTAGGAAATCCTATACACTACTGTTTATGCTCTAAAAACATTCTAAATGACTTCGTTTCGAGTAAATTATGGACGCTACCCACTCAGGACACTTGGAATACATTGGACGAGCAGTATGGAGGAATATTGATGCGTTTTTTGTGGACTTTTATGGACCTTTCTGCCTCGGGCGCCATAGACCTCCATTATTTGAATGTCAGCAGACAGCAAGAAGCCTCCCAGATCTCCAGATGCATTTGAGATATCAAAAAAGTACTCCAGAGTGTTGTTCAGCATGGGGGTGAGTAGAACATGAAGGCTAATCATGTTTTGGGTGTACTATTCCTTTAATATAAAGGCAGACTGTGGAAGAACCACAGTGAAGATATCATTCAGCCTCAGTGCAGCGTTAGACACTGTTGACCTCTTCTTTTTATTACAAATCCTGTAAAACTTGGTCTGCCTTTCTGATAAAGAACTGGACTGATTTAAATCGTAACAGGGCTTTTATTGTGTCAGTAGGTAACTTTGAATTATCCATGCATTTTCAGTCACGCTTATCCCAAGCAGGGTCAGGAGAGGTCCTGGTGTCTATCTCCAGCTGTCGGTGGCGAGAGTTTACGCTGGACAGGTCTCCAGTCCATCGCAGGGCAACGCAGAGACAAACAGGACAAACATCCATTCACACTCACACACACACACCAACCTTCAACCTTCTTGTTGCAAGGCAGCAGTGCTACTTGTAACTTTGCATCAGAGACCAAAAATAAAAATCCCCTGTGGTGTTCTCCAAGGGTCCATCTTAGGGCCCCTCCTATTCAATATCTTAATAAGAGATCTTAATAAACAGCGTAAGTTCCCATTACTCTGCAGAAGAAACACAGATGGTTATGCATTTAAGGAACCAATGCATGAATGTGCCAAAATATCAAAAATAAAGCCTGAATCATAACATAATAATCATTTCTGGACAAAGGGAGAGCCTTCAAAGTTTGCAGACAGCTTCAGTTAATACAGGTAGGAACCACCAAACAGGCTTCAAACCTGGGTGGTGTTATGGACTCACACATGAACAATGTTGGCTCTGTGTCCCCTAAAGAACATCTCCAGGATTAAAGGACTAATGTCTCAACAGGACCTTCAAAGCTAATTCATTGTTCATTCATTGTTAGTAGAATTGTCCAATGCCCAGGTGTGTCCACAGGTCTGCCTAAAAGGAGGAAAGTTGAGAACATCAGTCCAGTTCTTAAGTCCTTCTACTGGTGTAAGTCAGTCTGGCTGGCCAGGATAAAAAGACGTTACATGTTCTCTTTAGATGTAAAATGTAAATGTGCAATGGGGCGGGTCGTATTTAAATGCTTTCCACAACCAGCAGCCCTTTTTTAATGTCTCTGCTCACATCAGTTTGTCTTCCTGGTTTTTCTTGAGATGTTGATTCATTAGAAAGTGGCAGCTGCCTCCTGCTTTTGCCACGCTCCCAGCTGTTGTTCTCCATCACCCTGGAAACAAAACTATGAAGTCACCTCTCTGGCTTGCTTTGTTGCACATTTTATTTCTGGGGCGGCCCTACTGGGTCATCCTGCCAGCACCCAGTGCATCTTCCAAGTTAACCTTTGTCCAAGATTTAGCATTAGCATTGGGCACGTTACTTTAAAAAAGTAACTAGTTATATTTACAAGGCATTTCTCCAAAATGTACTTGAGTGAGTTGCTCAGTCACTGCGCTACTAATCGAAGTAAATACTTTAGTTATTAGGAACAGTGACTGTTTGGGAGAGGATTTTCTTAACTTCAAATACGGCTTTGTTTAATTATACTTCTTGCCAGCCGGTTACTCATGCTAATGCTAACCTTTGGCTAAAGGTCTGGTTAACGTCCCGCAGCAGTGTGTCGCAGTGAGCTTGTTGCAGATATTTTTGATTTCTGCCCAATATTGAAGCGTGGTCTGCGCTATGTTATTCCACGCCACAACGCCAGAGGGCCAATCAGGAACTAGCTGTGGGTCTAGATACGGCCGAGGCGGCGAGGAAGTGGGGGCAAGTTTGTGCGACAACGGAGGGACATGAGGGCCAAAAAGAGCGGGGATCCAGGTGGTAAAAGGGTCCCAGTGTTCTCACGCACCTCGCTCTGCTAGCTGCTCCATCTTCAGTCGTTTTCCACAATGGAGGTCAGACAAACAAAACAAGCCGGTAAGGAACCAAACAGGAAATACGCATAGAGTAGAGCGGATGTAGATTGACCAATCAGAGGCCTCCTGTCTGCGCTCACCTAAAATTTGGGAGAGGTGCAACAGAGTGTCTCCGGAAGGGGGCGGGGCATATCTGCGTTCACTGCAACACACGCAGACGACCTGGTTTCTGAGCATAAACCAGCCTTAATACAACCTCCAAATGGCATCTGAGAAACTAATCACCCTTATTTTTTTGTTCTTTGGCTTAATCTGGAGTCTAAATATTAGAAACGTAACACTGTGAAGAGGCCATTTCTCAGCTCTATCACAGAGCTACTTGAATCTGTAACACCTGATCAGTCTCACCTGTCTTCTACCTACTATTCCTCTGGGTGCAGAATCCTTTCTTACTGACGTCGGCATTGTAATTAGAAGAAAATACTTAAAATACATGTTGAAAAAGTGAAAATATTAATATGTTCTGCACCGCTCTAGATGTTCTGTGGATGTAGTTTGTTCTCTAATAATCATTAAGTAATAAGTTGTTACCTAGACCATTGGTTGAAGACTAAATACCCGCACATTGTCCATTAATGGACACCATTTTAATCTGTGCGATGGATGTGAGTCACAACATTAATCAGTTTCAATGTATATTGATTTGAATATTATTCTGATCAATTTAAGATAAAGAACCATAAATCAAAGCAGAGGTTTCAGAACATATTTATATGTAAACAACATATTTAATAAACAACAAAAAGGCAATGAGATTTAATCACTCTATAAAATTACATGTAGATGATTTGACTAAAAAACAAGAAAAGATTTATCATCCTGAAGGGAAATATTCCCGTTCCACAAAACACAGGATATGATGCTTTTTCAGGTTCTGAAGGTAGCACTGGATCACCAGAAGAGAGGAAGTCTTGCCTCCTATAAGCAATGACAGCAAACCATGCAAACATTTCAGTAAAACACTGAATCAGTAAAGAGAACAAAGGCAGCCTGTTATCAGTCAGTGCTGCTGTTGGTGAGATGATGTGAGAAGCTTCATTAGATCAGAGCTGATTCTAACCGTCAAGGATAAACTCTTTGTTTCTGACATAAGGAGCAAATTACGGGAACATTTAGCCTTTGACTGCAAAGATCCCTCCCAGTTTAGGAAAGCTTTCACCGACTCTGTAGGGGTCTTCATCATTGCCATGTGTCTGTCTCAGTGTTGGCCCCGCCTTACTTATGCCTCCTCAGCCAATCAGCATCTGCTATGTCTCTATCTCAGCACCCTGCACTAGAATCAGGAAGCAGTTATCCTCTGCAACAGAGAGTAACCTAACGATGCTGCTGAATGGAGAATTGTTAATGGGGGGGACAGACTGTTGTAGAAAAAGAATGGCATCATGAAGTACCGTAGGTTCAGGTAGCCTACAGGCCAATCTACTCAAGGCTTTAACTCATTCTGGCTCCATTGCGCTGCGGCATGTTGGACCGTCCGTCACATACCAGGATAGATCCTTTAAAGGATGACAGATCTAAACATGTACATTTCTAGATTAAGTTTGCAGCCCAGCTTTCTTCATCTGCACATCATGTTCTTATTACTCAATTATAAATCTTGTTATATAATTATTGTAGCACTTTCTTGCTATTCCACTGCAGTGTCTTTGTATGGTGAGAACTCTTTAATATCTATACCTTATAGATTTTTACACAGATTTAAAATGAACATAAAAGATCAAATTTTTTAATATAAAGAGTAAAATATTTTCTACTGGTGTCAAAAAGGTGAACTAGGATTCTCCAAAAGACCGTAATGAGGACATTGGCAGCGTCCGATGCAAATGCAGAGGCGAGTTCTTGAAGATTTCATTTAGTTCTCACAGGCAACTGAAGCAGGAACCAAAAATCCAACATAAAAAGTACAGAATAAACCTGAACCATGGAGACATCAGGGAAAACAAATAAGAGGAGGCACCAGCCCTGAGGTACTCCACAGGGAGAGTATATATGAGAGACTGAACAAAGACAGAACTAATGAGCTGATTGGAAGCAGGTGTGAACAGAGGAGTCAACAAAATATGAATTAAACCAATAAAACTAGAAAACAAAGAAAAGCATGGATCAAAGTGAAAATGTAAACTTAAAGAAAACTTAACAGAACCAAAACCATGACAGGCAGGGGCTTTAGATTAAAATCTTCATTTGAATTCTGCCAAAGGCATTCATGATATGTGTGCTACCTCCAGAATTTAAAAGAAAAGGTTTACTTTTTTAAAAATGTTAGCAAAATCACACGGCTTCCTGTGAGGCGAACTATCATGTGGAGAATACATGACCAGCAGGCTGCGGAGAAGTTGATCGAGGCAACATCTTTGTCCGATTTTTGGAGACACTGTATTTTGCACTAAATTCACCAGATCATCCAGTCAGATTGATTCAAAGTTTTCTATCTAAGGAAAACCAGCTGATTGCATCGACTCATTGACTCTTCAGCAATCCGTCTTTGTTAAAGTGGGACATCTATAACTGGAAGTGGGACATCCTATTTTTTTACAGCAAAAACACAATAACAAATATAAGTTTTTCGAAATCTTAAGCAAGAAGACAGCCCATCTTAGGCCTGGGGGTTTTGTCTTTAGGATGCACCATCCTCTGTCTAAGGGTCTTGTCTTCCACAACGTATTTCTAGTCCAAGGATCATTTTTACAGACAGAAGCATGGTTGTTGTTGGTTCATCCTAAAGATAAACCCCCAGACCCAATCTGAGCACAGAGGTGTCTGCAGTTCAATGCAGTGAGGAATGTTCTGATCTTTATATTGGAGAAACCAAAAAACCTCTCCACAGACGCATGGCCCAACACAGGCGAGCTACCTGCTCCAGACCAAACTCTGCTGTCCACCTAAACCTTAAGGACAAAGGAGATCGTTTGAGGACCAGAATGTTCACATTTTGGACAAATAGGTGGTTTGAGAGGGGAGTAATGGAAGCAATTATATTAAGAGAGAAAAACCAACTTTAAACAGAGGGGGGGGAGGGTCAGTTTCCAGCTCTCAAAAACCGACGATGCGGCGATAGAGTTGATTCCTTCCCGCTATCAACTCATCCTCCTCGCCATGCAGGGGAATAAAACATCTCGCCTGTTTAGTAGGGGTGTAAATCACACCCATCATGGCGATTCGATTCAATATCGATTTCCTGACCCAACGATTCAATTATTTTCGATACTAAAGAATTTAATTTTTTTTTTTAGACCTTACAGGTTAGACAATGTTTCAAATTTGAAATAAATCAATGAAAGCTGTAATATCATTATGCATTTTTTTTAAAAAACAACAGTAAATAAGAGAAGTACAAAAGTTGCACCAAAAAATACTGCAGAAAATCAGTGCAATGAGTGCAATGCAATACCTCGACTCCAGACGTCCCCCCCCTCCACAGACGCTATGCTGCTCCTCTCCCAGATTGTAGCTGACCGCAGACAGGAGGCCGGCTTGTTTTGTTTTTATGACCGAAATTGCAGAAAACAACTCGTGAAGTTTGACCCGCTAGAAGAGCGAGGTGCGCGAGAACGCTGGGACCCTTTTTCCACCTGGATCTCCGCTCTTTTTGGCCCTCATGTCCCTCCGTCGTCGGACTAAACTCGCCCCCACTTCCTCGCCGGCTCGGCCGTATCTAGACCCACAGCGTGTAGCGCAGACCACGCTTCAATACTGAGCATAATTTAAAAATGTCTGCGTCAAGCTCACTGGAACACACTGCTGTAAGAGTATAACCAGGAAGCGAGGTAGGAGGGCAAAATAGGTTTAGCGCCACCGCAGCACGGGAGGGAGAATTACGCCCAGGAGCAAAATGGATAAAAATAGACTGGAGGAAAAAAAACATGAATCGATTCTCTTGCGGACGTATCGATGCATCGGATCGTCGGCTGTTGGATCGATGCATCGATACAAAACGATTATTATTTACACCCCTACTGTTTAGGCAGGCCAACAACAACCCTACCAGCTCCCCTTTCACAGGCATGGCCAGTATCGGGTTTTGCAGGCCAACAACGACCTCAACGACTCCCTGTTAGTAAAGGGGGATTGTCCTGTTTTTTCAGTTCAATCTGCATGTTTTCTAAGCCATAACAAAGGCTTTTGATTGGGACACTATAAGTCTGGAACTCAATGCTACTTGAGAAAGCTTTCTGAATGGGACGCAAAACGTCTTCAAAGTCGGAAAACAAAGTGGATTGTTTTTTTAGCTTTTTAGAGACCAGGAGCAGACTGTATAAGGTCCTGGTCTCTAAATGTTTTGGTCTTGTCTTGGTCTTAGTACTCCTTGGTCTTTGTTGGTGTGATCTTGACCAACACACTACCTAACAGGACACTTGAAACCATACAGGAAGTTTAAATTATCAAATTTATGGTACGCTGTGACTTACTTAGCACTTCTCAGTTGTTTGTAAATAATTTAGTTCACTGCTCGCAGTTCTAGACAGGGGCCAATAGGGGCCAGTACTCCTGCAGAACCGGTCCTGGCCCCTGTTATCGCCTCTCTACCGAACACATGATACCAAATAAGGAACAAGAAATTACATCGGCACCTTGGACCAATGTATCTTTTAAATGTGATTTACAATTTTACTTTAACTGTCATGATAGGTTTAAGGTTCTTAGCCCACATGCAGAACACAACGGAGGCTGGGTAAAAGTTTAACAAGGTTTATTGAATGTTCACAATCATAAGACAATGTACTGGGTCAGGAACTGGTCCGGGCTGGTTCACTGAAGTCTGCTGAGAAGATAGTTTGATTAGAAGGCAGGCTGCTGAGAATGAGTCTTTGATAATTCAGGATTATACCTTGACTGAATCCGGGCTTCTCTTAGAGAGAGAGGGAACCGTTGGGTCCAGAGACTGTTTGTTCAGCAGAGTTCAAGAGCAGCTGCAGCGTCTAGCTTCTGACTTTAATGGCAGACCTTGATCAGAGTTTCCAGCTCTTAACTAAGAGCAGCAGGGGAATCCACATAGGAATCTTCAGGTTTGGCTCTCCAGGGCAGATTGGCAGGTTAAGCTCACCCAGAGCTTCAGGCTAGAGACAGGTTTCCTGTGAGGCAAAAAACAGAAGAGAGTTAGAATCTGATCTCTCTCAAGAGACAGCTAAGATTCTTACAGTTTCAAGGCTCAGGTTGCTAACCAAACTAAGATCAACACTGCGGCGTTGAAGCAAGGTCTGGCAGCTGGTTATAAAGGGCAGGTCTCCTGATGAGTAGATACGTCTCAGGTGTGCTGGAAGACTCCAGCTCCAGGAGACCCAGGGCGCACTCTGCTGGAGGAAGGTGGTACAGCTCCAGATCCCAACAGTACCCCCCTCTCAACGACCGCCAAGAGTCCAGAAGATGTCGCCGGGAGGGAGCTCTCATATTCCTCGATCCGGGACGGATCGAGGATATAAGAGCCAGGAACCCATGTGCGGTCCTCCGGACCGTAGCCCTCCCAATCTACGAGGTACTGCCAACCGCAACCTCGCCGACGGGAGGATGTTCATCGATGTCCCGGGCGGGTGGAGGGGAGTCGGATGGAGGGCACAGGGGCCTAGAAACAACTGGTTTAATCTGGGAGACATGGAACGTGGGATGGATGCGGAGACTCGGAGGAAGGTGCAGACGTACAGCAGAGGGGTTGATGACCTGGGAAACCTTGTATGAACCAATGAACCGGGGGGACAGTTTCCGAGACATCCCCTTGAGGGGAATGTCTCGTGTGGACAGCCATACCTCTTGGCCTATGGAGTAGTCAGGGGCCGGGCGTCTCTTGGAGTCAGCAAAGCGTTTAGTAGAGACAGATGAGCGGTTGAGGGTGGCGATGGTGTCCTTCCAGACTCTCTGGCAACGACGGATGAGCTGATGGACTGATCAGACTGAGATCTCTCTCTCGTCTGCAGGGAAAAGTGGAGGCTGATTACCAAGAGATACCTGGAACGGGGATAGACCAGTAGAAGCAGACTTGAGTGAATTGTGGGCGTATTCGATCCAGGTCAGGTACTGACTCCAGTCAGTGGGGTTGTTTGAGGTCAGGCAGCGGAGAGTGGACTCTAGTTGCTGGTTCATTCTCTCCGTCTGCCCGTTTGACTGTGGGTGATAACCAGAGGTGAGTGAGGACTTACAGTTTAATGCTGAACAGAAGGCTTTCCAGACCTGTGAGATGAACTGTGGACCGCGGTCGGAGAGAATTTCTTGTGGGATGCCATGGAGTCGGAAAACATGCTTCACAAGAAGCTGGGCCGTCCGGAAAGCCTTGGGAAGTTTCCTGAATGGGAGCTCTAGAAAACAGGTTATTTAATTTCTCAAAAGCGTTCTGGACTTCAGGTGTCCATTGAAATGTCTTCTTTACCGAAGTCAGAGTTGTGAGAGGTAGAGCTGTTTGACTGTAATTCCTTATGAAGCGTCTGTAAAAGTTTGCAAAACCAAGGAATCTCTGAAGCTGTTTGCGGTTTTCGGGTGTCGGCCAGTCCAGAACTGCCTTTATCTTGTCTTCGGATGGCTTCACCTGCCCGTCCTCGAACACAAACCTCAAAAAAGTAACAGATGGTTGGTGAAATTCGCATTTCTCTGCCTTCACAAAGAGTTTGTTTTCCAAAAGTCTCTGAAGAACCAGACGGGCAAAAAATCTCTGAGGACGTCGTTGACTAGAGCCTGAAAACAGGCAGGAGCGTTTGTGAGACCAAAAGGCATGACCAAATATTCAAATTGGCCTAAGCGGGTCTTAAAGGCTGTCTTCCATTCGTCTCCTTCTCTTATTCTAAGAAGGTGATAAGCATTTCTCAAATCGAGCTTGGTGAAAACTGTTGCACCCTGAACAGGTTCAAACGCTGATGCCAGTAATGGTAGGGGGTACTTATTTTTGACGGTTATCTGATTTAGGCCTCTGTAATCTATACAGGGTCGTAGGGAACCATCCTTTTTACCCACAAAAAAGAAACCAGCACCAAGAGGAGAAGAAGATGGAGGGATTATCCCAGCAGCCAGAGACTCATTAGTATATTTCTCCATGGTCTCACGTTCAGGCTTAGAGATGTTATAAAGTCTACTGCTGGGCAGGGGAGCTCCTGGTAATAAATCTATGGCGCAGTCATATGGTCGGTGAGGTGGAAGAGACGTCGCACTGACCTTACTGAAGACTGGTGCCAGATCATGATACTCGGGAGGAACAGAAGTAAGGTCAGGAGAGTCCATCTGGTTATAAAGGGCAGGTCTCCTGATGAGTAGATGCGTCTCAGGTGTGCTGGAAGACTCCAGCTCCAGGAGACCCAGGGCGCACTCTGCTGGAGGAAGGTGGTACAGCTCCAGATCCCAACATTAACGATGATTCAACAATTAAACTACTGCATCTTCGGCTTCTGTCACATTGAGGAGGTATCTGCCTCTGCTAGATCAGAGTCTTTAGAGCCCTGAGCAGATATTTGGGTCTCTTGATGTATATTTAATTATGAACTATTAGCGTGTTTTTTCATTTTATTCCTTTGCTTAAAATTGGTGTAGAGTTGGCGTCGCTTAGATTTGAGTAATCTTGCACACTTGGGCTTATACGTAAATGACAGTCTAGTTAATTTTCCTTATTCTGTAATAACTTGAAGCTGCATTTAAGTCTTAAGGTTGTTAGGGAGCAGCTGATCTGGGTGGAGATGACGAGACTCTTTTATGACTTTATTCCTCCCAATACAGAATTGCTGTCTTAAGCCACTACTTAGTCTTCAAATCATCCTTCATCATCCCTCCTTTCACACCAATCAAGATGCTTCCTGTTCTTTGCAGAGAGCAACAAAGAAGGTGGCCCCCGTATTTCTGCCTGGAAAACGTTGCTTTATAAAAGAAAACACCCTATCAGAAGCCCCCCCCCCCCCCCCCCCCCCCTTTCTTTATTTCTATAGCTCTCTTTGCTGTGTTTCTTCTAATTATTTAGTTCATTAATTACTAATTAATGATGATAGACTTCAAAATTTGCTACAGATTCACTTTGTAATATATTTAGCTGTTTTTCTCTTCCTCTTGTCACAGATTCTTATCAGCGGTGAGAAACCTTATATTCCTGAATTTCCCTCCACTAATGTCTTAACTGTAGTTCTCCTACAAGGAGCTGCTGGTCCTGCCTGACTGGATGTGGACAGCTGCTGTCATGGTAACAGCCACACAAACAGAAACAGCTGTGGGACATCAGCGGTGACCAGGAAGTTTCTGGAAGGAAGTTCATGAGCTTCCTTTTCCTACTGAGAGCCGATGTTTACATCACTATTTCTGTTTCTGCAGGTGTTTACCTTTAACAGTGACAGCTGATATGAAACTCTGACCTTCACCTCATCAGACTTCTCACAGCATCTGTACGCGTCCTCTGTAGCTTCTGCAAACAGCTGTCTGTCTCAGATGCATCATCTGCCTGAAAGCCGGCGGTTAAAGGAGGAGGTGATAATCAGGCAGATGAATTATTGAAGGTTTCAGCCTCAGACGGGAACACGAACTCTCAGCTTCTTCACAGAAACACATCTTCATGTTTCCACATCAAACTTTCACCAGTTGTTGTGTTCCAGAAACATGTTGTGACCGTATTACCAGACAGAGTTTGCTGTGGGTTTTCTTGGCTCATCCTGTTGGTTTTGGATGTGTCTCTGCAGGCTTTTGGATGAATCCTGGTGAAATGACTCCAGAGGAACATTTCTGGGTCTCCTGTGGTTGGTTCTGCTTGCTGGTGACCTCCACCTAATGGCTAAACACCGAAGCCTGCAGTGCTTTGACCTCTGACCCGCAGCCTTGTCAGCCGGCCGGCTTCAACGTCCTCCTCCTCTTCCTTTGCCCTGCGGCCCCTCCCCTGATGTGGGACAGGCTGTCGTCATGGTGACAGGGTAAACAGATGATAACAAGCACTTCGGAAAGCCGCAAAGGGCCAGAGGAGAGACGGAGACAGACGCAGGAGGACGGACAGGTAGTTGCGCTGCAGGTTTTGAAACATCTGGAGGCAGTTCAGGTGAGGATTTAGCAGCAGAAGCTTTATTTTCCAGATTTTGCTTTAGTAAGATGGTTTTAGATAGAAAGGTTTCCTTGGTGGACCCATCTGGCGATGTGCTCTGGTTGCAGTTCACAGCTCGTCTTTTCATGACTTTCTGCCTCGTTTTGATGCATTCTGCTGCTTTTATCCTGCAGAGAAGCTGGAATAGTGTTTTGTGTGTAAGAATGTGTGTGTGGGTTTGTTAGAGTGTGTGTGCATGCATGCCATCACACATGCACCAAGACAATCGAACACTGCTGCAGAGCTGCAGCTGTGAATCAAATAATAGCTCAAGTCCTGGAAGGATTTCAATGATTAAATCTGCAGATTAAAATCATCGTGAACAGAAAATCCCTGAGTTGATATTTTATCGGCAGGAATCTAGAGCTGCATGTAAAATAAAAAAAGCTCTGAGGGTGCATGTTCTGCAGGGTTTGGGTCTACATCCTGTATTCGGCTGTCACATTATTCCTCTGGGAGATCATCATTAATAGATATTATTTTAGATTATCTAGCATAATAATGTACTCTCCAGGTTTACTTTGATGGTCCAGAACTTTGACACCTAGATGTTTTCTTTCTTATATTTTCAGCAGGTGTCCCGACTCCTCTGATTTTTATCACACTTATCTGCTGCCTTTGTTAGGCGGCTAAGATGAAGCTTTTTAAGGAGATCGTCAAAGATATGATCATTAGAAGGCAAAATGTGTGAAAAACAAGAAACTTTCTGTGTCTGAGATCTGCATAGAGTTAATAATCACAGTTTTCTAAAACACTTTGGAGTTTTCTGACTTGATAAAGAGCAACATTTAACCCCCACCCACTGAGCCCTGCCCCCAGCTCTAACCTTCTTGGGGGCTTTCATTGGGTGAGGTGCAGGCCTGGAAGGTCACCTGTCCATCACAGGTTTGACAGTGGTCAGGAGTCACAGAGTTCACCTGAAGCATGCAGCTGTCTTCATCATCTGGAATGTGACACCTTCATACCAACCAGAGCAAACAGAGACGAGGAGCTAAAGCTTCTCTCTGTGTGAGCGTCATCTCCAGCTTCGGCAGAATGCAGTGTGGGATGTCACTTAGTGCAGAACCTAAACCAATACTCCCAATACTCTTTAACTCCGCCCACTTACCTCACATCAGCAGTCATTTTTCTGAGCCATGCAGGTGAGCAGGAGTTAAACCTTCCCCACCACCTGCAGCAGAATCCAAAACAGCGGCGTTACCGTGACAACCTCTTTTAGGGTTTGCATCAACATGCGCCTGAGAAAACACAGTGAGATCACTTCTCAAACTCACACTCCTAAAAGTCTGAATCTACGTTTAGGCTTCATGATTACTATTTAGCTTCTTCTCTAATGTTGCCAGAAATGTTAGTTTGATTGATCCACATGTGGAGTTGTTGCTGAGTTTAGGTTCCTCCTCCAGCTGCAGGACCCTTTAAGCACCGAGGGTCTTAGCTGCAAATTCCACCTGGAATTCCAGATGTGGATTAAAGCAAGTTCAGCTCCCAAACTATAGATCGGATATACAATTGTTTGTATTTGCATGAATAATTTTCAGGTGGAACCATTATTTTAAATGTCACTATGCATGATTTACAGGTGATTAAACAAAGAAAAAAAAATTTAGCCTCGCCAAAATGTTTTACAAAAATAAAAACTGCAAAATACCATGAAAACCAATTTGAAGCTCTGGATGAACCGTCAGACTTTATAGATCCACATCTTGACTAAAACTCAAGCTAATTTGGACTGAATAAGATGAAGAATGTTTGTTCCACAAAGGTTTTAGTGGGCAGTGTCCCAGGAGGAAATGGGTATTGGTACATTGCCAAAAGTGACCAATTTGTGACAAATTTATTCTTTCCGTTCATAAAAGGAATCTTGTCAGAGAAATATGCTGATTTCCATTATTGATAAGACAAAGACTTTGCTCCTAAAAGCACACGATAATAATAACCAAACTGAAGAGAAAATAACAATAACAGAGCAAGTTTATTTACACATGCCGGTTACATCAACTGAAATGGTTGCACATTACCTCCCATCCCTCGTTGTTTCCAATGATGCCAGACATTGGGGGGTTGTGGCTAAAAATGAAGAGCTGCTGTTGCGTTGCTCCCGCAGAGTCAGACACAGGTGGAATTTTAAATCCCATTTTAGTTGCTTACAAAGCCATAAAACTAAAAAGTATTTCGAAACATGTTTTAGAAATTTTAAAGCCCCATTTGAAAGGCGTGTGGATGAAACACCAAGTGACTGGCCATTTCCATAAGTAGATGAACATCAGCTGGTGTCAGCTGGGCCCGGTACCGGGCGTGCCGAGCTTAAAGGGTTAAATGTTCTGATTGTTCGGGGAACACCTGAATAAGCTGCTGATGAATCCTCTTTCCTGGGAGGGTTGACCATCTTTCCATGTGTGGATAACCATCCTCTCCGTGGCTCTCCGTCCGTTTCTGAGTCCAGAGCTTCTTAAATTAAGCAGAAACTTGTTTCAGGCAGATCGATTTTTCCCATTTGTTTTTGAATTTCTCAAAAAAGTCAAGAAGGTTCTGGACTTTACTGAAGGACTTGAGAGTCCGACCCGCATCCTGACGGCCTCAGTCTTCTAAGCAGCCGTCCCATTCTGGAATCTCCATCTGAAGACCCCACACACATTTACCAAAGAGAAGAGAAAAGGTCACTGGGGCCCAAAATAAAATCTACTTGCTCTGGAGAGCAGAGTTCGCTGCTTTTAGATGTTGTCTCCAAAGTCTCCAGTAGCAGAAAAAAGTCTCTAGATTTGGCGCTAGGAGCTTTCTAGAAATCAAAGTGCTAGAGGGGTCTGAAAAGTGGCTAAATATAGCGACTAAAGCGCTAAGTTGGCAACACTGCTCTTTGCATGGTTTGTTTTCAAATGGTTTGCTGCTGTCTGTTTGGGGGGGGGGGGGGGGGGGTGGCACAGTATTATCAGTATTTTGATGGCTTTTTAGCAAAATAATTTTGATCATAAACATAATGTGCATAAATAAGTATGGGGCCCTAGGAAACTGCCTAGTTTAGCCTAATGGTAAATCTGCCTCTGCTGGAAGCCTTCTGGCTGCTGTTGATCCTCATGGTGGCTTCACTGAACTCAGGTCTGCTTGTCCTTTAAGTTCAGCAGATATCATCTCATCATGGCAGAAAGTGCGGACGTGGAGCAGCTCCTTACGGCCTTCAGGAAGTTCTCTGTTTACGGAGACCCAAAGGCAATCGGAAAGGAGCTGACTGGGAAGACCTGGGTAAAGCTGTGCAAAGACTGCAAGATCATCGATGGCAAGAATGTCACCAGTACGGATGTGGACATTGTCTTCTCTAAAGTCAAGTAAGTCTGCTTCTCTCATCTACATCAGTTCCTTCTCACTGGAGTCAGAACGTTTAGGTCCAAAAGTAGTTTTTTTTCCAGAACATATTTCACTAAATATTTGGATTTAATCTGATTATTCATAAAGTGGCACTCAGATGTTTTCATGCATTTTATTTCTACCATGGAGGCGTTCTTTCTGGCAGGCTGTTATCTGGAGGATATTGACACAAAAATGTCCAGTTCTGAAAGTGTTCAAGTAAAAGTAACAGATGAAGGTTTTTGGTGAGAAGCTCTGCAGCTTGAACTTGATTTTTCAGACAGAGGACGGCTCGGGTCATCACCTATGAGGAGTTCCAGCGAGCTCTGGAAGAACTTGCTCCTAAGAGGTTTAAAGGTCAAACTAAAGAGGAGGCGCTGCAGTCCATTTACAAGCTTGTGGAGGGTCAAGAGCCAACCAATGTTGGAGTGACGGTAAGCCTGCTGATGTAGAACATCATGAAGATTTTCCTGCTCTTTTTAAATCCCTTAACTCTGGTGTGATTTCCATTCACTCCTAATTTACAGACTAAAAAAGATTAAGATCACTATAAGTACTTTGGTCAATAATGATTGGGTCCTAAACCAGCATCAGCAATCGATAAAGAGCAAACATGATCTGAAGTTCTCCACTTTCAGACTGAAGGCATTTTATAATCTTTAAAGCAGAGCGTTAGAGTTAGGTGACATTCTCACAGAAGCTTAGAGAATATTCAACATGTAGTTTGACAAATTCCAGGCTGACTTATTAAGATTTGTTTTTGGCAGTGGTGTCATCCTTCATCGTCTCTCATTACAGTCGTAGCCATTCAAAATTTCCCCACTTCCCTTGGCTGGTCCTAAGCTGGTCCTAAGCTGGCCCTAAGCTGGTCCCAGGCTGGTTCTAGGCTGGTCCTAGGCTGGCCCTAAGCTGATTCTAGGCTGGTCTTAAGCTGGTCCTAAGCTGGTCCCAGGCTGGTTCTAGGCTGGTCCTAAGCTGGTCCTAAGCTGGTCCCAGGCTGGTTCTAGGCTGGTCCTAAGCTGGTCCTAAGCTGGTCCCAGGCTGGTTCTAGGCTGGTCCTAGGCTGGTCCTACGCTGATCCTAGGCTAGTCCTAGGCTGGCCCTAAGCTGATTCTAGGCTGGTCCTAAGCTGGTCCTAAGCTGGTCCTTGGCTGGTCCTAAGCTGGTCCTTGGCTGGTCCTTGGCTGGTCCTAAGCTGGTCTTTGGCTGGTTCTTCACTGGTCCTAAGCTGGTCCTAAGCTGGCCCTAAGCTGGTCCCAGGCTGGTTCTAGGCTGGTCCTAGGCTGGTCCTAAGCTGATCCTAGGCTGGCCCTAAGCTGATTCTAGGCTGGCCCTAAGCTGATTCTAGGCTGGTCCTAAGCTGGTCCTAAGCTGGTCCTTGGCTGGTCCTAAGCTGGCCCTAAGCTGGTCCCAGGCTGGTTCTAGGCTGGTCCTAGGCTGGTCCTAAGCTGATCCTAGGCTAGTCCTAGGCTGGCCCTAAGCTGATTCTAGGCTGGTCCTAAGCTGGTCCTAAGCTGGTCCTTGGCTGGTCCTAAGCTGGTCCTTGGCTGGTCCTTGGCTGGTTCTTGACTGGTCCTAAGCTGGCCCTAAGCTGGTCCCAGGCTGGTTCTAGGCTGGTCCTAGGCTAGTCCTAAGCTGATCCTAGGCTGGTCCTAGGCTGGCCCTAAGCTGATTCTAGGCTGGCCCTAAGCTGATTCTAGGCTGGTCCTAAGCTGGTCATAAGCTGGCCCTTGACTGGTCCTAAGCTGGTCCTTGGCTGGTCCTTGGCTGGTCCTAAGCTGGTCCTTGGCTGGTCCTTGGCTGGTCCTTGGCTGGTCCTAAGCTGGTCCTAAGCTAGTCCTAGGCTGGTCCTTGGCTGGTCCTAGGCTGGTCCTAGGCTGGTCCTAAGCTGATCCTAGGCTGGTCCTAGGCTGGCCCTAAGCTGATTCTAGGCTGGCCCTAAGCTGATTCTAGGCTGGTCCTAAGCTGGTCATAAGCTGGCCCTTGACTGGTCCTAAGCTGGTCCTTGGCTGGTCCTTGGCTGGTCCTAAGCTGGTCCTTGGCTGGTCCTAGGCTGGTCCTAGGCTGGTCCTAAGCTGATCCTAGGCTGGTCCTAAGCTGATTCTAGGCTGGTCCTAAGCTGGTCATAAGCTGGTCCTTGGCTGGTCCTAAGCTGGTCCTTGGCTGGTCCTTGGCTGGTCCTAAGCTGGTCCTTGGCTGGTCCTAAGCTGGTCCTAAGCTAGTCCTAGGCTGGTCCTTGGCTGGTCCCGTACAATTCCTTTTCAATCATCAATATTTGTACAATATTCTGTCATGTCTTAATTTACCAGCTTTAGATATTTTTTGGGGTTTTGCACCAAGAATTTTTTGCCAAAGCAATATGGCCATAAACTCTTTATTAGTTTAACAGGGACGTTTTTTCTAACCCGTTCCCACAAGACTTTTCAAACTAAACATGAAATATCTGAACTTGCCTAAGTGAAGCATTTTGTTTCACCTTAAATTCGTTGAAAAGACTTTTTAACCAACATCAACCACAGTCAGATTGATTCAAAGTTTTCTATCTAAGGAAAACCAGCTGATTGCATCGACTCATTGACTCTTCAGCAATCCCTCACACTAAGCATGCTGGTAGCGACAGTGGAGAGGAAAAACTCTCTTTGAACAGGAATAAACCTCCAGCAGAACCAGGCTCAGTGTGAGCGGCCATCTGCTGAGGCCCACTGGGGTTCAAGGAGACAGAAGCAGACATAGAAAAAGAAGCATAGATACAAAAGGCAACTGTCAACCAGCTCCACAGGCGGCCCCGTCCAGGAAACACACAGCCAGGCAGACGAGCTCCGAGCCAGCTCCCATGTCAGAGGATGAAGAGAGCACATCCAGTTAGTCACAGTCAGAGAAACAGGACTACACTGGAAAACAGGCCAAGCTCCAACATCTAGAAACAAAGGTGTTGATGGCAGCAGCACAGCTGATATTTCTCTCCAGGATGGAGTCACAGCCAAACAGGAACAGACCAGATGAAGCTACTATGAGAAAAAGCAGAGAGAGCAGAACGTTAGAGATTGAACTAACAGATTCTGCAGAATAGGAGAACAGAGAGAGAATGAAGCAGAATGATGAAGAAGGGGTCCCTATGTCCTCCAGCAGTCTAAGCCTATAGCAGCAGAACTATAGAGATAGATCAGGATAACCTGAGCCACTCTAACTAGAAGCTTTATCAAAAAGGAAAGTTTTAAGCCTAGTCTTAAAAGTAGACAGAGTGTCTGCCTCACGGACTAAAACTGGTAGTTGGTTCCACAGGAGAGGAGCCTGATAACTAAAAGATCTGCCTCCCATTCTACTTTTAGAAATTCTAGGAACCACTAGTAAACCTGCAGATTGAGAGCGAAGTGCTCTGTTAGGAACATAAGGAACAATCAGATCTCTGATATAAGATGGAGCTTGGCCATTTAAGGCTTTATATGTGAGAAGGAGGATTTTAAATTCTATTCTGGATTTAACAGGAAGCCAATGAAGAGAAGCCAGGATAGGAGAGATATGATCTCTCTTTTTCATTTTCATCTAAAGATAAGGATCAATATAAACAGAATCAAGAATTATGCTTTTGCTCAAAATCAACCACTCTACGATCGGGAATCGTGAGGTCGGCAGAAAATCAAACATGTTTGAAATTCAGTCAGCCCTCATGAGGTGGTCGTGGGCAAATGTGCTTCTGAAGCAGAGCTACGAGCCTATTTACCAGAACCTCAAGCACTGCGTATGTGCAAACAAGGAAATTCTTCTTCCAGATTGACGAGTCCGACCAACAGCATCTCTCGGAGCTGGGTCCGGCATGTGGTTTTTGGCCGCGCAGTGTGATATCAAACATCATGAGCTGTCAACTTTTATACCCTGTGGTTTTGTCGCACAGTTTGAGCCGTAGCTGAGAACAATGATTAAAAATATCGTACAGTGTACGCCCGGTTTTACTTTTCATCTGATTCTCTTCCTGTCCTCTATTTGTCCTTCAGAAAGTGGCAAAGACAGCCGCAGTGGACCGTCTGACTGACCCATCCCGATACACAGGATCCCACAAGGAGCGCTTTGATGACAGCGGCCGGGGTAAAGGCCGTGAAGGCCGGGAGGAGATCGTAGAGAACACGGGCTACGTAAACGCGTACAAGAATGCTGGAACGTATGACAGCAAAGTAAAGCCTGAGAAGTAAAGAGACACCCCTGCTGGAAGTTTGGAGGAGGTGCAGCTCTCCTACTATGGCACTGCGACTGGACCAAACCCTGAACTGTGATCATGTGTGTGTGTGTGTGTGTGTGTGTGTGGGGGGGGGTGTAAGTACTGCACAGAGCTAAAGTCTTATCACCTGCACCCAGAATAATTGACCCCCTCCCCCCCATTGCTCATCCAATATGGAGACTTCAATTTAATTTTACCTTAAAGTACCATGATACAAATAACTCAAAACTCTCATTTTGCCCAATTGTTTTTTTCTCTTTGAGTTTCTTTAGTGTTTGCTGCCATGTTTTTTTATTACCACCTGCTGATAAGAAGGAGTATTATGGGTTTGATTTAATATAATAATGTTAAGAGCTTCAAGGTCTTTGTTTGAAAATGACTGGATGTTGTAGTGTTCCTTACTTTGCCGTTTCCTGTAATAAAGCTTTCTAATCACAGAAGAAGTTAAACTTCAGTGTAAAGTAGTGAAAAACTTTGTGTTTGTGTCTGCAGTCAGTACCCAGGTGATTGTGTTCATCTGTTTATTAAACATCTCATACTTCATCATCTAAACCTGGTAAAAGCACAAACACAAGTACATCACCATCCATTTCTTTAAAATATTTAAGAATATATGATTCAAACAGAGAACATAGAGCAGGTCTTTATAGCACAGAATCTACAGCTTAATAAGGAAAGAGATTAGCAGTTTTAATGAGCAGCTTGAATGACTGTAGAGGTTCCATTCTATTCAGTTTATTTCTATAGCTCCAATTCACATGTCATCTTTCCAGTTCACCAGATCATCCAGTCAGATTGATTCAAAGTTTTCTATCTAAGGAAAACCAGCTGATTGCATCGACTCATTGACTCTTCAGTAATCCCTCACACTAAGCATGCTTGTAGCGACAGTGGAGAGGAAAAACTCCCTTCGAACAGGAAGAAACCTCCAGCTCCAACCGCCAGCTCCCATGTCAGAGGATGAAGAGAGCACATCCAGTTAGTCACGGTCAGAGAAACAGGACTACACTGGAAAACAGGCCAAGCTCCAACATCTAGAAACAAAGGTGTTGATGGCAGCAGCACAGCTGATATTTCTCTCCAGGATGGAGTCACAGTAATAACCAGATTTAATGTTTGCATAGTTACTCAGCCGAGAAGATCTCTGCTGCTGGGATGAAGGTCTTTTCACTTAAACAGGCAAAAACTGACGATCGGTTTTTAATCCATTTCCACAGTTTGAACATTTCTAACATTTCAACCAGTCGTCAATAGTAAAGGGCAGATTAGACATCTGCACCGCACACATGAAATGTCGCTTGGCTCTGGTCACGAACCAGTTTTGCTGGTATGCTTCTGCACCGTCCGTCTTGAATTTCTAGGGACTTACAGCAGTTTCCCGCCAAAGCGCAAAGGGGAAGCCTGTTCAAGAACTCGTGAGAACTTCAGCGAAACCGGCTGGAGTGTTTATCTTCCAAAGCAACAATGTCTACAAGATATCACGGTCACGGAGATGGATCTGAAGTTTCTAGACATCTAAGAGAAACAGGTTCTGTTAATGGAGTTGGCAAAAAGACAGATTAACCTTTCGTCGTATTTGTCCGTCGTAGTTGGTCCTCGGTTTTTAAAAATGGGGCGCCCAGGCACCGAATCGAGAAGGACGACCACACAGACTGCCGGAAAGGCGTACCAAGGACCAGTCACAGCTGCTTTTGTCTGCGCACTTCCACTTGAGGTCTGCGCGGGTTTGCGACCGTCCGACATGTAGTCGAGATCTTTTGAGGTGTGTGACGATGGTTGCAGAACCTCTGCTCGGGGGGCGTGGCCGCACACAGAGACTGATTCAACGGTTGCAGACGCTATGCGTCAGAAACCGGAGGGGGGGGTTTAATCTCGTATCTTTAGCTACCCCCCCCCCCCCCCCCCCCCCATTTTATCTGCAGGATGAAACCTCTAAAGCTCCACCCACTGCCACGGTGATGAATATCCCCTAATTACATCTGGTTTGATCAAAGGAGTATGAAGAGCTTTAGTGGTACTGGAGTTTTGACTATTTGAGCCGATGTAGCGAGTACATTTCTCCACTATGAATAAAGTCAATCTATCAATCAATCAATCGTTAAGAAGAGGTAGATTTAGGATTTATTAACACACCCTGAATCCCAGTTTGATGCAACTGCTAGAATGTTTAGTTGTGGTTGAAAGCAGCTGAGCAGAAAGAGACCTTTGGATTATTTTCTAATTCAGTTTGTATCAAATACAGGCAAAACAAATAAAAAAACCAAAGCGTTCAAATGGGAAAACTAAAGCAGCATTACATGGGTGTGGCGCCCCTATGTGGAAGAGGTGAGCTACTACAGCTGGGATTCATCTTTTAACAGAGCCCATGACTATAGAAACAAATATATTTTTGTTAAAATATTTGTAGAAAATAAAAATGTGGAACGTTTTTTTGAGATTAGGGACAAATAACCGGACCTAATCTAACAGAAAATAATCTATTGGGACGTTGAACCATATTTGATGTTCCTGTTTGGGGAAGCATCGTGTTTATAAAAAATCCAAAAGGTCATTTTAACTTCAAGTCCAAACTTGAAGAATAGAAAATTCTCAGCAGTAAATGAAGGCAGAAAACACGAAGCTGTAAATCCGATCGAGCTTTGCTGTTTCAGATCCTGTTGAAGCTTGAGTTTGAAACTAAAACTAAGGATCAGTCACATGATCAGTTTTGGTCACTTTGAAGTTTCCGCAGAGCTCAACTCAGCAGCTGCTGCGTCTGGACCAGGAAACTTAGCATCATTTATCGTAATAATCCACCTTCCTAATGCCTCCAGGACCCTGAAAATAATACAGACTGAAAATTCCAGGAAGGTTTTGTTCCATCAAGACCAGGTAGGTGTTTGAATCTAAACATATTTACTGAGGGGTTACCCTGTTTTAAACTGTAACAATATTTGATTATTTTATCATGGATAATATAGGATGTTCTAGAAATGTGTGACAGTGAAAGTGATTATCTGCACTAATATCAATTACACAATGATGACATGTATAATTCAATGTTGAATGTTATTCAATAAAAGTTGTAGAATATGTTAATTTAAGAAGAAATAAACACTCCCTGCAAAGAGCAAAATCTTTGCTTTAAAACCTTTCTTTGTGTGTTAGTTTGGCCATAATGTCAATCACTTCCTCTCTTTCTTTTGGTTTTTGGGACAAAATCAAAGAGGGTTCCACATTTTCTCTGCTAAATTTCTATCTTAAAATGACTCCCATTAATGTGATAAAAGTTGTTCTTGTTTTCTAAGCTCTCTGGCTGACTGAAGGCTTGGATTTTCCTGCTAACTGTTTGAAAAACTGCAACCTGGATTTCACTTCTGCTTTATTAGAGCTTTAATTTCACATCCTCTCTTATTGCAATATTATACTACGTAATAATTACACAAACTCACAAGAGATCCTTCATCATATAAAGTTTGAAAAATGCCAAAGCGAGGATGCTTTAACTCTGTCAATGTTCACTCTTTAAATGTGGCCAGTTCCTTTTACAGACATTTGAAGAAACAAAGATAATTCACATGCAAAGAGAAAAATGAAATGACTCATTTATGCATTAGTTTAATGTCTGATTGTTTAAACATGTCAGGATGCAGCAGCGGAGCCCAGATGGCTCAGACCTCACCTCTGTGTCCATGAAGAGTGAGAGATCCATTGGACAATTTCCTAACTTCAAGGATGCTCGGCTTTTACATGAAAGGTATTCATTCAAATAAACTGAATTGAAATTCATCCATTAACTGAGTTCATAATGCAGAGGTAATTGATTCAAAGCCCTTTAATGACTTCTGGGTCTGCAGCAGAGTCTAGCACCTATACCAGAATCTCCAAGAGCCCCAAATCCTGCCAAGTTACTTCTGCTGACTAGGATTAAGGACAGTGGCAGCTTTACTCCATCTTATTAACCTAACTTTTGGGCATAAATAACAAACATCAGCTGTTATAGGAAGGTCCTGATTATGCATGTGTCATGGACTTGGAGTAATCTGTTGAGCAGGAAGTCATGTTCCTATTGACCTCCTCTGTAAGCTTTGGGGTTAATGTTGTAGATGTTGGAGATCGGCCTGTTTTCCAGTGTAGTCCTGTTTCTCTGACTGTGACTAACTGGATGTGCTCTCTTCATCCTCTGACATGGGAGCTGGCTCGGAGCTCGTCTGCCTGGCTGTGTGTTTCCTGGACGGGGCCGCCTGTGGAGCTGGTTGACAGTTGCCTTTTGTATCTATGCTTCTTTTTCTATGTCTGCTTCTGTCTCCTTGAACCCCAGTGGGCCTCAGCAGATGGCCGCTCACACTGAGCCTGGTTCTGCTGGAGGTTTCTTCCTGTTAAAAGGGAGTTTTTCCTCTCCACTGTCGCTACAAGCATGCTTTGTGTGAGGGATTGTATTTGAGTCAATGAGTCAATGCAATCAGCTGGTTTTCCTTAGATAGAAAACTTTGTATCAATTTGACTGTATGATCTGGTTGAACTGTAAAGTGCCTTGAGATGACATGTGTTGTGAATTTGGCGCTATATAAATAAACTGAATTGAATTGAATTAATGTTGGTTCCTATACTTCTGTCAGACTTTGCTCACACAGTCAAAGCTGTTTGTGGAGATGGAGTTCAGCAGATTAACTCAATGTTACATTTGAACTCTCGTGTGTTTATGGTTCTGGGAATGTTCACTCTGAATCAAACGTCATTAGTTCCTCAAAGAAGGAGATCTGTGGTCTTATTTATGCAGAGGAGAGATTAGCCCATTAGGAAAAGATGGCTTCCTCATCACCTTTTGGTGTTACTCCTGAAGAAGGGATGAAATAGGGCTCGGGATCCGCGTTGCATTGAGGGACGTGGCGGCCATATTGAGGGCTACACGAACGTTAACATAGCTCTCATACAACGTTGTTGTTGAAAGAAGAGACGTAGATGTAGAGAGAAAAAAAAATTTCAATCCCGAAAAGGATCTGGAATTTACCGGGACGCATTAAATAGAGAAGCCACGGACCGGTATGTTGACAAAATCAGCATTATTAATAATTTGGATCCATATGAAGTTCCAAACAATGAGTGGAGCACCGATGAGTGAGCGCCTAGACTTCAAAACAGTTCCCAAGCTACAAGTCCTTGGAGTCTCATGTGCAGTTCATGAATGGATGGGTTCAGGAGCTGCAGATCATAAAGCCAGCAAACAGTGGGAACACAGTAATCCGTAAAAGATCCCAACTTTGAAGGAAAGAAACAAAGTAGGCTATAAAATAAAACCGTGCATCTTTAACTTACCAGAATGAAAATGCAGGGAACACACTCTCAATGACATCGGGATACTGTGGAAAGTTATGTTCGGTCGTCTTACAGCCGCGATCCAAGCTAGCCGACGACTCTTTATCTCTGACACTTGGTCTCCGTGGTTGCTCCTCCAGGCAGGAAAGCGGTGGAAAGTTAACCCATTTTCTATGTTTTTCATGCTTACGTCATGACGACCAACCCCTATAGAGGTCAGATATGTTCAATTTGTCTTTTTGCTGGTTTTGGGGTCCAGTGTATCCTACTATATCCTACTATTTGAATAATTCCGTCTGAAATTAATGAAAACTGCTTTTTAAATGGTTATTGAGTCAGATATGTGGCGGAAAATGTTTGGTTTATTTAAAGGTTGTCCCTTTGTAATCTGCTGACATTTAAGCTCAGATTCTAATACCTCTACAGTGTGGGGACTATAAATCTGTGTGTCTGTGTGTCAACTGTCACGGTTGCTAGGCGACAGAGTGTACGCTGAGTGAGGGGCAGTGACAGCCAGAGAGGGCTGGACCTGTTTGAATCCACAGCCAAACTCTTCTTGTTTTCATGGACCTCCAAGGAACCGGTCTACCTGGACTGGCAGCCTCTGAAATCAAACATGCTGTAGTCATCCAACCCCGACTTTAAGGCCCACCAACTAAAGGTCTTAGATGTGTCTCTGCTTCACTGATTCCAATGATTGCATTCCCTCCTCACCTGCCTCCAAGGCCTGGAGAGGTCTGGTACTTATTTATTTATTTAGGTCAGGTGTGTGAAGAGTATCAGAAACTAGTTGGGGACGGTTCTGAGGTGCTGTTCCTGTACTTTGGTGTTTCCACAGAGGTCAGCAGGAGACTTCAGAGGGTCTGGAGGAACAGACTGATCAGCGACTTCAAAAAGATCTTGACTCCGTCTTTCTGGTTTGTATGATTGTTGATTTTATCAGGCTGACTCACATGTATCTCAGTGACTGACGTTCATTGACATTTCACCATGAGCCTTTTAGGCTTTATGCTTGAAAAATGTTCATCTGCTGATATTCAGTCCGTCCATCATGAGGGTTAGTGTGACACAAATAAATCAGAACCAAAACTTTTCCTAATTTTCATAAAGATGATTATTTCCTAGATTGATGGTAATTTAATGGAAAGGTGATGTTATCATCTTGTATCCTAAATCTAATTTTTTTTGTAATAATCTCTTTAAAGGGATCATAGAATGCAAACCTAGTTTCCATTGTTATAGATGAAAAACGATAGTTCAGTGGGTAAAACGTACAGAGAAGTTTAAACCCCATCAACTCCTCCTTTCTCTGCTAATCTCACTATTCTAAACTTCCACCACACTGGCGTAACTTTCTGAAGGGTTGGTGGGGGACCGGTGAGGACAAGTCTCTACTGATATGACATCATTGGATCCTCTGTCCATGGCTCCACGTCTGTCACTTTGTGATAGAACATGATTGGCTGTCGCTATTCACCGCGTCATCAGTAGCTACGTGATTGGAGAAGAGACCACACACAGCAGCACTCATTAATATTAACCAGCAGCTACTTCAGGTTTGATTTAGAATAAAAAAGTAGCAGACGGATTCATTTGCTCGAAACATTTTACCAAAGACAGCTTTGAAAATCTTGGACAGTTCAAAGCGGGATTTGCTAAACTTCGTTTAATGAAATGAGGGGCTGTTCCCACCGTAAGGCCATCACAACCGCAGCTGGAAGGAGGATTGTGTCTCTAAGCTGCTGATAGCAATGGGTTTCTAACAAGGAGGCTGTTTTTTTTGTTTGTTTTGGGGGGGTGGGTGGGGGATATGAAGTGTCAACTGCTGGGCCGCTGACCAGCCCTTGAGCTGACAGCTCGGTTCGAGTACCTGCTGTGTTTCGTTTTGACTACATGCTGCACTGTAGTCGGCCAAATTCCCAGAAAATTTTGGAAATTCTGGCATTTTTTTAGGTCTTAAAAGTAGGACATGTCCTGGAAAAAGAGAACATCTGGTCCCCCTAACATATCAACAATCTGATGCTTCAGTGAGTGAGTGCTTGTTACTATGATGCGTCTTTGCTCAGCAGCTTGGCTTGTTGTAAACCAACCAATCAGAGCACAGCTCATCTAAATATTCATGATCATACCATAAAAGGAAGAAACCTGTGGTTTCATTCTAGGGCTTTTAACCAGGCTGCATTAGGGCTCATAGAACAGCTAATATGCAATTTTCAGCCCAACCAATGTTACACACCCTATTAGAGACCTGAAGGACCAGATACCCTATAGAATCATTCTATCACCCTATTAGAAACCTGAAGGACCAGATACCCTATAGAATCATTCCATCACCCTATTAGAGACCTGAAGCACCAGATACCCTATATAATCATTCCATCACCCTATTAGAGACCTGAAGGACCAGATACCCTATAGAATCATTCTATCACCCTATTAGAGACCTGAAGGACCAGATACCCTATAGAATCATTCTATCACCCTATTAGAGACCTGCAGGACCAGATACCCTATAGAATCATTCTATCACCCTATTAGAGACCTGCAGGACCAGATACCCTATAGAATCATTCCATCACCCTATTAGAGACCTGAAGCACCAGATACCCTATAGAATCATTCTATCACCCTATTAGAGACCTGAAGGACCAGATACCCTATAGAATCATTCTATCACCCTATTAGAGACCTGAAGCACCAGATACCCTATAGAATCATTCTATCACCCTATTAAAGACCTGAAGGACCAGATACCCTATAGAATCATTCTATCACCCTATTAGAGACCTGAAGGACCAGATACCCTATAGAATCATTCTATCACCCTATTAGAGACCTGAAGGACCAGATACCCTATAGAATCATTCCATCACCCTATTAGAGACCTGAAGGACCAGATACCCTATAGAATCATTCCATCACCCTATTAGAGACCTGAAGGACCAGATACCCTATAGAATCATTCTATCACCCTATTAGAAACCTGAAGGACCAGATACCCTATAGAATCATTCTATCACCCTATTAGAGACCTGAAGGACCAGATACCCTATAGAATCATTCTATCACCCTATTAGAGACCTGAAGGACCAGATACCCTATAGAATCATTCTATCACCCTATTAGAGACCTGAAGGACCAGATACCCTATAGAATCATTCTATCACCCTATTAGAAACCTGAAGGACCAGATACCCGATAGAATCATTCTATCACCCTATTAGAGACCTGAAGGACCAGATACCCTATAGAATCATTCTATCACCCTATTAGAGACCTGAAGGACCAGATACCCTATAGAATCATTCTATCACCCTATTAGAGACCTGAAGGACCAGATACCCTATAGAATCATTCCATCACCCTATTAGAGACCTGAAGGACCAGATACCCTATAGAATCATTCTATCACCCTATTAGAGACCTGAAGGACCAGATACCCTATAGAATCATTCTATCACCCTATTAGAGACCTGAAGGACCAGATACCCTATAGAATCATTCTATCACCCTATTAGAGACCTGAAGGACCAGATACCCTATAGAATCATTCTATCACCCTATTAGAGACCTGAAGGACCAGATACCCTATAGAATCATTCTATCACCCTATTAGAGACCTGAAGGACCAGATACCCTATAGAATCATTCTATCACCCTATTAGAGACCTGAAGGACCAGATACCCTATAGAATCATTCTATCACCCTATTAGAAACCTGAAGGACCAGATACCCGATAGAATCATTCTATCACCCTATTAGAGACCTGAAGGACCAGATACCCTATAGAATCATTCTATCACCCTATTAGAGACCTGAAGGACCAGATACCCTATAGAATCATTCTATCACCCTATTAGAGACCTGAAGGACCAGATACCCTATAGAATCATTCCATCACCCTATTAGAGACCTGAAGGACCAGATACCCTATAGAATCATTCTATCACCCTATTAGAGACCTGAAGGACCAGATACCCTATAGAATCATTCTATCACCCTATTAGAGACCTGAAGGACCAGATACCCTATAGAATCATTCTATCACCCTATTAGAGACCTGAAGGACCAGATACCCTATAGAATCATTCTATCACCCTATTAGAAACCTGAAGGACCAAATACCCTATAGAATCATTCTATCACCCTATTAGAGACCTGAAGGACCAGATACCCTATAGAATCATTCTATCACCCTATTAGAGACCTGAAGGACCAGATACCCTATAGAATCATTCTATCACCCTATTAGAGACCTGAAGGACCAGATACCCTATAGAACCATTCTATCACCCTATTAGAGACCTGAAGGACCAGATACCCGATAGAATCATTCTATCACCCTATTAGAGACCTGAAGGACCAGATACCCTATAGAACCATTCTATCACCCTATTAGAGACCTGAAGGACCAGATACCCGATAGAATCATTCTATCACCCTATTAGAGACCTGGAGGACCAGATACCCTATAGAACCATTCTATCACCAGATACCCTATAGAATCATTCTATCACCCTATTAGAGACCTGAAGGAACAGATACCCTATAGAATCATTCTATCACCCTATTAGAGACCTGGAGGACCAGATACCCTATAGAATCATTCTATCACCCTATTAGAGACCTGGAGGACCAGATACCCTATAGAATCATTCTATCACCCTATTAGATACCTGAAGGACCAGATACCCTATAGAATCATTCTATCACCCTATTAGAGACCTGAAGGACCAGATACCCTATAGAATCATTCTATCACCCTATTAGAGACCTGAAGGACCAGATACCCTATAGAATCATTCTATCACCCTATTAGAGACCTGAAGGACCAGATACCCTATAGAATCATTCCATCACCCTATTAGAGACCTGAAGGACCAGATACCCTATAGAATCAGTCCATCACCCTATTAGAAACCTGAAGGACCAGATACCCTATAGAATCATTCCATCAACCTATTAGAGACCTGAAGGACCAGATACCCTATAGAATCATTATATCACCCTATTAGAGACCTGAAGGACCAGATACCCTATAGAATCATTCTATCACCCTATTAGAGACCTGAAAGACCAGATACCCTATAGAACCATTCTATCACCCTATTAGAGACCTGAAGGACCAGATACCCTATAGAATCATTCTATCACCCTATTAGAGACCTGAAGGACCAGATACCCGATAGAATCATTCTATCACCCTATTAGAGACCTGAAGGACCAGATACCCTATAGAATCATTCTATCACCCTATTAGAGACCTGAAGGACCAGATACCCTATAGAATCATTCTATCACCCTATTAGAGACCTGAAGGACCAGATACCCGATAGAATCATTCTATCAACCCTTTAAGGTTCAGGTTGTGTTTTGTAACTCTCTGAATTACTAGAGTTACATTTCTTGAATCCTCTTATTTTAATTCGGTTGAAGGTTTTTTCCCCCAAAAGTTCTGTCAGCTTACAATCCATGGGCTTAACCTTCAAATCCCTAGAAGGATCTGGAGCCATATTTCCTAACAAACTTCTTCGGATGCTTTTCTTACTCCTAACTGCTGAGAATTAGCACTAAAGCTGCCAACCAATGATGAGACTGGGTGCAACTCCTGCAGGAAGAGCTGATGAAGCACCAACTTCCAGTAGAGAAGCTCTTACTGCTGCAAGCTGCCAGCTAACGGGAGCTACCATTCTTCTTCTTCTCTACTTTCGAGCTATAGGTAGAGCTCTTGGCTTATAGGCCGGTAAGTATTTGAACACCCTGCTACTTTGCAAGTTCTTCCACTTAGATATCATGGAGGGTCTGAAATGATCATTGTAGGTGCATTACCACCATGAGAGAAAATCCAGAAATCCACAATATATGAACTTTTACCTTTTAATTTGTATGATCCAGCTGCAAATAAGTATTTGAACACCTGTCTATCAGCTAGAATCCTGACCCTCAAAGACCTGTTAGTCTGCCTTCAAAATGTCCACCTCCATTTATTATCCTAAATTAGATTATCCTGTTTGAGGTCATTAGCTGCATAAAGACACCTTTCCAGCCCGTAATCAGTAATAATCCAACTACTAACATGGCCAAGACCAAAGAGCTGTCCAAAGACACTAGACACAAAATTGTACACCCCTACAAGGCTGGAAAGGGCTACAGGGAAAATAACCAAGCAGCTTGGTGTAAAAAAGGTGCACTGTTGGAGCAATCAGTAGAAATGGAGGAAGCTAAACATGACTGTTAATCTGGGGAGCAGCCGCCTTCCCTCAGTTAGTGCATTGAAGATGGGTGGAGGCTCGGTCTTCCAAAATGACAATGATGCAACGCACAGAGCCAGGATTAACCAAGGAGTGGTTCTGGACGAAGCAGATAGAGGTTCTGCCGCAGCAAGTCTCCAGACCAGTCTGCAGATAGAGTGAGCTCAAACTCTGTGTTTCCCAGTGACAGCCAAGAAACCTGAGTGGAGGATCAATGTGGAGGAGTGGGCCAATATCCCTCCTGCACTGTGTGCAAACCTGGTGAACATCTACAGAAAACCTTTGACCTCTGTCATTGCAAACAAAGGCTTCTGTACCAAATATTAACATTGATTTATCAGGTGTTTAAATACTTATTTGCAGCTGTACAATACAAATAAATAGTTTAAAAAATCATACATTGTGATTTATGGGTAAATTTTTTAGATTGTTCCCCCTAGTGGACATGCACTTTCAGACCCCTCCATGATTTCTAAGTGGGAGAACTTGTAACATGGGACGATGTTCAAATACTTATTTTTCTCACTGGATGTTTGTTTTCATTTTTTTTTTTTTCAAAAAACTTAGTAGCCCGGCTTATAGAGAGGTTCGCTCTACAGTCCGGAAAATATGGTAGTTAGATTACTTATTCAATGGAAAAGTAATGCCATTATTAAAGAAGAAACCTCCGCCCATTCGAGGGCTTTTCCGGACAACTGAGATAGAATAAAGGCAATCTTCTTCTTGTCGTTTGGGAAACTGGACGGCGAATGTTCAAAAATGAGTTTACATTGAAACAAGAATCCTTTACACTTACTTGGAATGCCAAAAAACTTCTCAGGAAGTGAAGGGCGGAATTCAGGAAGTGACGGACCGGGTTCTGACCTGAGTGGAGGATTAGCCTCTTGAACCGGAAGTTGAGCTGGCTCCGTTCTTGGAGTAGCATTCTGCAGATAGCCGGCTAATTCCTGTAAAGTGCGGTTTGTCTGATCATAACGTGTGTTTAACTCACGGAGGGCGGTGTCGTCCTTTGAATCAGAGTTCCTTGTTGCTCCAACATCCTCCGGAGTGTATCTGCTGGGTTAGTCTGTTGGCCAGAGTGTTCTGTCATGTTTGGTTTAAGGTTCCTAACCCACATGCAGAACACACGGAAACAGGAGAAAAATTATACGGTTTATTAAGATGTTTCTGTACAGAGAATAAACAGATCCAGGGGGTTAATCAGAGCCAGGACTGGTCACGAGTGGGTTCACTGCAGAGGGGGACAGAGATGTTAGCAGATGTCCAGAATAATTGGCAGGATGTGAGTGAGCAGGACTGTACCTGTTCTGGGGTCAGAGCTTAGCGGCAGAGGGGGGCGACCTTGAGGGTCCAGAGGCTGTCGGCAGGCAGAGGGCTTGGCGGAGGCAGACCTTGGTTTGAGTGTTTGCAGATTTCAGGTTTGACTTTCCCTTCTAGATTCTTCAGTGAGCGGGCAGGCAGGTCTTAGGCAGGCAAGGTTCTCCAGGGTTCTTCAGAGATCAGACAGGCAGATTTCCAACAGAGAAACTCTTCAGGATTTTCAGGTTTTCTGGCAGGTTCAACCTAGGAGGCAGAGAGGAGAAAACGGTTCGGGTTCAGGTTTCAAGGGAGTCAGAGATTCAGACAGGCAGGTTGGCTCAGGCTTGCTAACCATAACTGGCAAACACTCTGGCACTGGAGAGACGTCCTCTGCCTCCTTAAGTACAGATCCCCTGATGAGCAGATGAACGACAGGTGGTAGCAATCAGCTCCGGCTCCAGGAGATCTAGTACGCCCTCTGGTGGAGAAAGTGGACAGACCTCCAGATCCCAACACTGTTTGCACTGGAGGGGCAATGGCTGCAGTCCAAGCTTGGCCTGGATGGTAAAACTCCATAACTTATCTCTAAGACTCAGTTTGGGCGAGAAACAGCGAAGAGCTTTTAGGACTTTTTAACTAAGACCTTAATCTTTCTGTCAGACTAAACATCTGTTCAGCGATAATATGGGTTAGACATGAAATGTTGCTTATTAGGGGTTTACAGAGTTTGTTGATGAACATTCGTTAACCTGTTTGTCTGCACGCTGATGCTGGAATATACTCTCATTTTTAGCTTCTAGAGAAAAACATTGTCTCTTTTGTGAGGAAAGAGCTGAAGGCAGCGCTAAAGCTTCTGAGACCAGACTCATCCGAGGGCCAAAAGAATCCAAGACAGGATGAAGAGTTAATGCAGGATGAGGATGATGGAGAAACCATCTGCAACAGAGAAGCGTTACTGAAGATCATAACATTTTTCCTAAAGAAAATGAACCAAGAAAAGTTGGCTGACCATCTACAAAACAGTAAGACTGTTAAAATAAATATATCTGAAAACAAAAAGCGTAGACATTTCAGCTGTGATCATTTTAGACACATCTACATTTCTTCAAACACAGTCTTTTGCTTTTCTAGTGACCTTTTTGCTATAAAACAGCACAAGATAAGCAAAATTGGAATGAAACATGTTCCTTTCTTGATTTGTTTGTCTTTTTTATTAAGGATGCCTGGCTCCCATGTGTAAAGGTAAACTTAAATCTGGTCTGAAGAGGAGGTTCCAGTGTTTGTTTGAAGGAATTCCTAAAGCAGGAAGTCCAGCCTTTCTGAACCAGATCTACACAGAGCTCTACATCACAGAGGGGGGGGCTGGAGAGGTCAATACTGAACATGAGGTCAGACAGATTGAAACAGCGTGTAGGAAACCACTCAGGCCAGAAACAACAATCAGACACAAAGACATGTTTAAACCCCGACCCGGAAGAGACCAGCCAATCAGAACAGTCCTGACAAAGTGAGTGGCTGGCATTGGGAAAACAGTGTTAACACAGAAGTTCACTTTGGACTGGGTGGAATACAGAGTTCACCAGAACATCCACTTCATATTTCCATTCACCTTCAGAGAGCTGAATGTGCTGAAGGAGAAAAAGTTCAGCTTGATGGAACTTGTTCATTTCTTCTTCACTGAAACCAAAGGAATCTGCAGCTTGGATCACTTCCAGGTTCTGTTCATCTTCGATGGTCTGGATGAGAGTCGACTTCCTCTGGACTTCAACAACACAGAGATCGTGACGGATGTCACAGAGTCCACCTCGGTGGATGTTCTGCTGACAAACCTCATCAGGGGGAAACTGCTTCCATCTGCTCTCCTCTGGATAACCACACGACCCGCAGCAGCCAATCAGATCCCTCCTCACTGTGTTGGCATGGTGACAGAAGTCAGAGGGTTCACCGACCCACAGAAGGAGGAGTACTTCAGGAAGAGATTCAAAGATGAAGAGCAGGCCAGCAGGATCATCTCCCACATGAAGACATCTAGAAGCATCCACATCATGTGCCACATCCCTGTGTTTTGCTGGATCCTTGCTACGGTTCTAGAAGATGCATTGGAAACCAGAGAGGGAGCAGAGCTGCCCAACACCCTGACTGAGATGTACATCCACTTCCTGGTGGTTCAGACCAAAATGAAGAAGGTCAAGTATGATGGAGGAGCTGAGACGGATCCCCTCTGGAGTCCAGAGAGCAGGAAGATGATCGAGTCTCTGGGAAAACTGGCTTTTGATCAGCTGCAGAAAGGAAACCTGATATTCTATGAATCAGACCTGACAGAGAGTGAAATTGACATGAGAGAAGCCTCAGTGTTCTCAGGAGTCTTAACGCAGGTCTTTAAAGAGGAGACAGGGCTGTACCAGGAGAAGGTTTTCTGCTTTGTCCATCTGAGTATTCAGGAGTTCCTGGCTGCTCTTCATGTTCATCTGACCTTCATCAACTCTGGCATCAACCTCATGTCCAAGACGAGAAGAAAATCTCTGAGGGATACATTTTCAGGGGATGGACCTAAATCAGTGCTCTTCTACCAGGCTGCTGTGGACAAGGCCATTGAGGATCCAAACGGAACACTGGACTTAGTGCTGCGCTTTCTGCTGGGACTTTCATTGCAAACCAACCAGACTTTCTTAGTAGATGCAATGACAAAGAAGGGGAGTAGCTCAAAGACAAACCAGGGAATAGTTGGTTACATAAAAAATAAGATCAATGGTAATCTGTCTGCAGAGAAAATCATCAATCTCTTCCACTGTCTGAATGAACTGAAGGATCGTTCTCTGGTGGAGAAAATTCAACAAACTGTGAGTTCAGAAAGTCTCTCCTCAGTTAAACTGACTCCTGTCCAGCTGTCAGCTTTGGCTTTCATTCTGTTGTCATCAGGAGAAGATCTAGATGTATTTGACTTGAAGAAATACTCTGTTTCTGAAGAAGATCTTTCACGGCTCCTCCCAGTGATGCAAGCTTCCACCAAGGCTATGTGTGTATTGGTCGTAAATATTGAGTTCATTTTTTAATCGTTGCTTTGTTCATTTTCTGATCTGAGTGAATCCTCTACAGACTAAGTGGCTGTGACCTTTCAGAGAGAAGCTGTGAAGCTCTGTCCTCAGTTCTTTGCTCCAGGAACTCAGCTTTGAGAGAAATGGATCTGAGTGGCAACAACCTGCAGGCTTCAAGCCTTACCCTGATCTGTGCTGGACTCCAAAACCCACACTGTATAATGGAAGCGATCAGGTCTGGATTTAGTTTGTCTGAATAATTCAAGTAATCGTAGGTAAAACTTTACTCTATAATGTGTTTTTCAAGAGTTTCTAACGCTATGTTCACACCGCAAGCAGCAGAGGCAGCAGAAGCAGCTGGTTTCCATGCAGAGTCAATGGTTGATGCACATCAAGGTGCAGCACAAGGTCGTGCAGCGCGTTTAGAGCAGCAGGAGCAGCGCCTCACGAGCTTCTGAGCATCTGACGTGAGGCGCTTCAGAAGCAGCAGCTGGTGGAGTTGGAAAAATTTTATTTTAGCTGCTGGATGCGCCGCATCAACCAATGAAAGAAGCTGATCTGGGAGCTGGCAGGGAGTCAGACACAGCACTGCTGATGCAGAGCGCTATGATCACTCCTCTGAAACAGTTTATTAATGCCTAAATTAACTTAGAATGGAGAAACCTGGTGACAAAGTGTGTTCCATTTTATTATTCTGGTGTCTGTAGTTTGGATTACATACGTGAAAAACCCCTTCCAGCTGCTGCGAACGCGTAGGGGAAAACTGCGAAGAGGCAGAGACGCGTCAAAACTAAACTTGTACAAGCTTCAACAATGAAGCAGCACGCGAGTTTCTGCTGCTCCTGCTGCATGCGGTGTGAACGTAGCATTATAGTAGTACTGTCTATGGTTGAAGCCTCAGTGAGCAAAGTCCTCCAGATGATCATCTTTCAATTAGCAGAGAACACATAACGATATATTTTAACCATAGTTTTCATTTTCAGATTAAGTCTCTGCAACCTCTCAGTGGAAAGCTGTAGAATATTGTCTTCAGTTCTCAGCTGCAAGTCTGCTTCTCTGAGACACTTGGACTTGACTAACAATGACTTGTGGAATTCAGGAGTGAAGGTGCTTTGTGATGAACTGAAAAGACCAGAATGCTTACTGGAAACTCTCAGGTAGAAAACATTAAAGATTGTATAAATGATTGCATCATTCTAACAGTATAAAAGGAATGTTTTCTGTGTAGTTTATCCGGTTGTCTGATCACAAGTGAAGGCTGCCTTTTCCTGAGTTCTGCTCTGAGCTCCAACCCCTTCCACCTCAAAGAGCTGGACCTAACTTACAATCATCCAGGAAAATCAGGGCAAAGGATCCTTTCTGATGGACTGAAAAATCCCCACTGGAAGCTCCAAAGTCTCCGGTACCAAGAAGCAGATAAACTCCTCTTTTATTTGGAGAATATCCTCACATCCATTGTTCATTCTGAGGAAAGGTTAGAGCTAAAACTAAATGTTTTCTGCAGGATGGACCATGAAGGACCTCGCAGACTGAAACCTGGCCTAAAGAAGTGTGAGTATTTCTAGATTTATTTTACAGAAGGAACATCGACATTAAGCAGATCCCTTAATTATGGAGTATGCTGCTTAAGATTCTCAGTCATTCAGGTCATAGTCGTTCCAAAAAATTTAAAAAAACAATCCACTGGACTTTTTTTTTTACAAAATTGAAGACCTTCCTCTTCCATCCAGGAACATTTTTCAATGTAAAAATGTCAGACATAACGTTCAGTTCGAGCCTTTTTACAGTGGACCAACAAAACCTTGCTTTTGCTTAGAAAACATAAAAAATGAAACGGACAAATGGGTCCACCCCTGAAGAACGGGGGTTGTTTGGGTTCTTTGTTAGCCTGCAAAAGCTGGTACTGGTACCTTCCTCTGAAACAGGGGCGGGGATGTTCTGTTCCCCTTTATGGTTGTTAGGGTTGTGATGACAGCAAAACGTCTTCAAAATTGTCTTCAAACTTTGAAATTGATTGTTTTTTAACTTTTCTGGAATTGATTATGGAGCAAATTTATGACAAAAATCATCCCATGGTGAAAGAAGAAAGAAGGGAATACTGTTTTTCCTTTACAGTTAGCTCGGTCGAACCAATCGCCTTAATAGGATTCTAACTTCAGCTGAAAAAAATAAAGGGAACACTTAGATAACACATCCTAGATCTGAAGGAAGGAAATTGTAGGAGTTCCGTAAAAATTCAAAAAATATCCACTGGACTTGGTTTCCAACATTTGAAGACGTTTCTCCACCTCTCCAGGAAGCTTTCTCAATTCAAATGTCTGGATCCGCAGTGAGTTTGAGTCTTATATGGACAAGGCCTTGTATCGCTTGGAAACATGCAAATGGTAACCGATGAATGGGTCGTTTAGTTCCATCGTTAGCCTGTAATATCTGAACCTGTCTATGATTCTAGGGGTCGGTCGTTAAGGGGGGGATTGCCGTTAAGGGGGGGATTGTCTCCTGTAATACCTGAAACCTGTCTATGATTGTTAAGAGTCAGTCGTTAAGGAGGTATTGTTCACCGGCTGGAGCGGGTAGGTCCCTCGTTCCTCTGTGATGGTTGTTGGTTTGTTTGTAGGGGAATGGACAAATTAGATTTGGGAAGAGTTTTGTAATTGGGCACATTACTCACCTGTGGGAGTGTCACTGGCAGAGAGTGGGTTGCTGTATTTTTTGTTGACCGCAATGCAAATCGCTGTAATCTACGTTTTGACCAGTTATATTTTGGATATGTGGTTTATGCCTGTGATGTGAAAAAAGTTCACATCAGCAACATATTGATCTCAGCCGATTCCTTTTTTCCGAACGAGCGCGTCAGCCAAGGAACGGCCGACCTCTGCCTCTCAGCAGCTTTTTTCTTTACTGAAGTTGCTGCAATAGAAATATTGTCATTGAATACTTTGTTGTTTACTAAGTTGAATGAGCTGACAACAAAATCACACAAAAATCGTCAATGCAAATCGAATTTATTAACCAATGTAGACCTGGATTGGAGTTATACACAAAATTAAAGTGGAAAAACACTTGATGTAATGCCCTTAAAACAGGTCAAAATAAAAGCCTTAGCTTTAATTTACCCAAGTCAATTTCATTAAATTCAATCACCATTTAACCCACTTTTATCTTAGTATACTTCACAGAACAATTGATGTGATGCTACCTGTCAATCAATCTCAGTGGCTCCTTAGTAACTGACCAATACGTTATCTCCATATTTCCCCAAGTGAAACTACTCAGTGTTAGTGGGAGACATGCAATAAACAGCAACATTAGCAGAAGAGGATGGAACAAAGTTAATTCTATTTCTAAAACTGAAAAGGAATCTTGGAAATTGTAAAAGATGAAAAGTCTGCTGCCAACAGTATGAGGAGCTCAACACAACAGTTATAATCGGAAACTATTGGTTGTGCAGCTGTACTAAGGTATCAACCAATTCTTCTGGGCTTTTTTCTTTCTTAATTATGTTGTTTGCTTATGTTAAGCTAGTACAAAGCTTATGTTGCTTATTCAATTCTAAATGTGTGTCGTAATGAACTACGTGCTGGCATAGGTATGGTAATGTTTGCTGATAAGGCAAAATGCCTCGTTAAATGCCCATGCTAATGCTGTAGTTCACTGCTTAGCCATTAAAACTATGTAGTATTTGCGACAGCTTTGTTGACTAGCAATAAATTACATTAAAGCTTTGAACTTGCAAAATTGACTCTTTGATTAGAGTGTGGACATTTGCTTGCATTGAGTCAATGACTTTGCTGAAACCCCTCATATCAGTTCTGAAACTTTGTGGAGAAGCTTCAGGGCAACGTCAAGTGTCTTGCAAAGTACAAAGATGATTCCTGGCCCCCTTGGTGACCTGGCTTAAGGTGTATGATCCTTCTCAGATCTTGTCATGATTTTATCAAGAACATGCAGATAGAACAATCCAGAGAGACCAGGGGAAGGTTTAACAGGTTTATTTAGGAGTTTGTGATGAATCCAGTGTTGCTCTGAACACTGCTCAACCGGAACTGAAAGGTGAGGGGAAGACACCGCGGCTAGTTCAGGCTCAGTAGGAACCTTGATTCTCGAACTTGAAGAGGAAAATTTGGTAGATAACTCACGTTTCCAGGGAAGTTGCTGACTCTTAGACTCCAGTCTGTGTGCCGAAGTTTGAGTGTTTGTTTGATTCGGTGGGGGGCGGACAGGGTTTACCCAGAATGCGGTTGTTAGTAGGCAAACGGAGAAGCTGACTGCCACTCAGATTTCCTGCGGTACTTGCACGGGACGTAGTGGAGAAAAATCCCTTACTCATTGTGAAGCTCAAATGATCTCTTGAGGGAAAGTGGATTTAAACCTCCAGTTTCAATCCTCAACTCAGTTTGAAGCTCAGTTGATCCTTCCAGGGAGAGAAGGTCCAAAACATCCAGTTTGCAGGATGACTTCCTGCCGAGAGGCAAAGACAAAAAAACAAGATTAAAACTCAGGTTGACAAGAACTCAGTTTGACTCAGCAAAACTAGGCTTGGCTAGAGTACCTGAAACTGGCAAAACAAAAACTCAAGTCAGACTTTGCTAAACTAGGCATGGCTAGAGTACCCCAAACTGGCAAACACTCTGGCCTTGAGGCAGTGGCAGTCAGCAGCTTAAGAGCGCTCCGTTAATAAGGCAACTCACAGCAGGTGTGTAGAGAGGCGGACCAGAACCAGGCGCAAACACAGAAAAAAACACATACACAGACAGGAATCCTGACACAAACAAAGTGAAAATCAGCTTTATTGTACTTTAATCTAATGTTTTACCCTTTACATTAAACTTGAAGCTTTTAAAATGCAGTATTTTTAAGCTATTTATATATTATTTAAATGGGTCCAAGATTAAATCCAAGTTAATCTTGGACAAGTTCATCCTTTCAGTGACAAAGATGGAAAAACAAGAGGAAATAAGCAAGTATGCCAATGCAACTTTTACACTAAATTGAATTTAACATGTGGTTAGAATTGATTTGGCAATTCATTGTTTATTGTGAAAATCCTACTAAAGACTTGATACTTTACCTAGACTTGCAAAAACTTGACTTGACTGACTTGTGAAAATGTCTGGATTCTATCTAGGTGCCGTGGAGGTTCTTTCATGGTTCTCTCAGGGTACTCCTCCACAGTCCAACTCAGGCTAGCTAGTCCCTATAATTCTCTAGTGATGCATGTGTGAGCTCTAAAACCTGACCAACACGTTATAAAATCCTCATTAAGGTGTAGGTAGGTGCTCACACATTTTCTTTTCGTAGGAATTTTAGATAATTGAACAATATTAGATGTTTTTAAGTAATAAAGTAATTTGAATACAGTAAATGTTTCTTAAGTGCATGTATAATAAAAGTTACCTTGGAAGCCTATTGTATATTTTCCTGCACTAGGGATAGAATAAATAATAAGCAATTTGCTTTGAACTTGATCCAAAATGAAAGCTGAAGCCTTAGATGAAGCTAATCATGTTGATAACTCAGATCTCTTCTTTACTCCCAATGAGCCTCATCAGGTAGGACTGTTCTCAGTGTTAATCTGGCTAAAATTTATGTCCTTGTTGAACTGAAGTGTTTTTTCTTGGGAATAACCAAATGTCCGTATGTGAGAAAGTTCTTTATGTATGGATGGGATAGTTCCAAGGGAGAGTGTGTGTGTATGGGGAGTTAGCCCCACTAAGCCTGCCCCAGTCAGAGCTCTATCTCTCCATCTGAGGATAAATTTAAACCTTCTCCTCCAAGAGTCTCTGCTTCCTCCTAAACTCCACAAAAGGCTGTTCATACTAGGCCTGCTTCTATTGGAGGTTTTTTCCCTGTAGAAGAGAGTTTTCCTCTCCACCGTTGCTGTATACATGCTCGGTTTGAGGGATTGCTGCAGAGACAATAATAGAATGCAAGCAACTGCCTACCACCGTCACGTGCCCATCCAGGGTGAGAGGGTCCTGCAAAGTCATTGACTGGATGCAATCTGCTGGCTTTCCTTAAACAGAGAAAAATCTTCATCTGATTGTGAAGTTTCATGATTTTTAGGAATTGGAGCGACATACTGTATATAAAATGAATTAAACTGACACTGCATAGAGATAAATATTACTGTTTAATGATATATGAACATCATTAACCAAACTAAAATCATCCTTCTGTTTTAGATGCCTGTAAAATGGAACTGGACCCAAACACGGCGCACAGACACCTAAAACTGTCTGACAACAGGAAAACGGTGACACACGTGACGCAGAAACTTTCTTATCCTGATCATAAAGACAGATTTTCTCTTTGCATTCAAGTTCTGTGCAGGAATGTTTTGAGCGGCCGTTGTTATTGGGAGGTTGAGTGGAGAGGAAAGGTTGAGATCTGTGTAGCTCATGGAGAACCGGTTTTGGACTGTGTGTTTGGAGCCACCAACCAGTCCTGGAGTCTGGAGTGCTCTGATGGGGGGTATGCTGTGTGGCACGCCAACAAGAAGATCCCAGTTTCCTCATGTGTCACTGCTTACAGAATAGCCGTGTATGTGGACTGTGAGGCTGGCCTTCTGTCCTTCTACAGGATCTGGTGTCACAATCTGAACCACCTCTACACCTTCAGGACTAGATTTTCTGCTCCCGTTTATCCTGGATTCCGGATCCAGACCGGGTCTGTGTCTTTATGTTGAGAAAATGCTCATTGGCTGATATGACCATGATCCAATTACACTGTTCAGTCCAGAACTGAGCAGAACTAGAACGATGATCTTCACAAAGAGAATCAGTAAGACCGTGCAAAGGCTCGTCTTTTGTTAATGCTGAAGCTAAAAGCACAACAGTGACACTTTAACCCATTTCATGCCTAGTTTATTGCTTTTTTTGTCTAAATAGTCTCTAATAATGCATAGTTAAATACCTCCTTTACTACTGATGCTTTCCTGAATCATTTAATTGAGCACAATGACAGCAGTGTCTGGTGACCTTTAAAAGGAAAGAAAGTTCTCGCACTGGTTCAGGTTTGCTGGCCCTGATGGTTCACTGATGGGATGAATGGATTAAAACCTTCGTTGAACCGCAGCTCTTAGTCACCCGCAGAGTTCGTCCTGCACCGTGTGCACAGTTAAACTGAAAATAATCTGTTCTTAAATATACATAAAGTTAGCATAAACGTTTTAGTGTTTGCTTGTGTAAAACACTGTTGATCTCTGTCGATGATGTAATAAGAGGATTTAGGAATCTTGCCTCGCAGTGATGTCAGAAACCAGAGCCATGTCTGGCTCTTCGGCTCCTCCACTGGGGCCCTATTAACCAAATAAGTATTATGATCTTATTATAAATGCAATAGGAAGGCACGGTTTTAGCATTTTTTATTCATTTTCTGCTTAGGATTTCTGCAAATTAAAAGCTTTAAAAAGTAATCCAGATTGTGTTGATTTTAAGTTTAATCATCATGTTTGCTCTTTCATGTTAAAATAGAAAAATACTTTATAATTAATAGATTTCAAGCAAAAATGCAGCTAATAATACTTGCATAAAGTATTTTTTTTATGTGTGTGTTTTTTTTTCATCTCTGGACACATTTTTATGCAGCAAATGCAAGCAGGGAGATTGTAAAGTTTGGTGATTCTCTGACTATTCGGGGAGCAGAAAACAATCCAGACCTTATTTAATCCGAATCACCGCAGCCTGCCAAGACGGGCTCTGTCAGGGTTCTATCTAGACGCTGTCCAGGTCCTTTCAGGGCTGTCAGGACACTCCTCCACAGTCCAACTCAGGCTACCTAGTCCTCATAAATCCCTGCTTGTGTGTGTGTGTGTGTGTGTGTGTGTGTGTGTGTGTGTGTGTGTGTGTGTGTGTGTGTGTGTGTGTGTGTGTGTGTGTGTGTGTGAGACATCCCCCTCCCCTCCCATTCTTCCGCCCCGCCAGGATGGATTACAGATCAGCCATTGTAACCATTTCCATTAAGTGACGTCAGACTAAAACCAGTCAAAGAGCTGTGAGCATTAGAGCTCAGTTAATGCGCCAACTGTTTTCCTTTAACTCACCAGCTGGTTCTGATGTTTATTACATTATATATTCTAGTTTTTACCAATTCAATTCTATTCAGTTTCTTTCTATAGCTCCAATTCACATCATGTCATCTCAGGTCACTTTCCAGTTCACCAGATCATCCAGTCAGATTGATTCAAAGTTTTCTATCTAAGGAAAACCAGCTGATTGCATCGACTCATTGACTCTTCAGCAATCCCTCACACTAAGCATGCTTGCAGCGACAGTGGAGAGGAAAAACTCCCTTTGAACAGGAAGAAACCTCCAGCAGAACCAGGCTCAGTGTGAGCGGCCATCTGCTGAGGCCCACTGGAGTTCAAGGTGACAGAAGCAAACATAGAAAAAGAAGCATAGATACAAAAGGCAACTGTCAACCAGCTCCACAGGCGGCCCCGTCCAGGAAACACACAGCCAGGCAGACGAGCTCCGAGCCAGCTCCCATGTCAGAGGATGAAGAGAGCACATCCAGTTAGTCACAGTCAGAGAAACAGGACTACACTGGAAAACAGGCCAAGCTCCAACATCTAGAAACAAAGGTGTTGATGGCAGCAGCACAGCTGATATTTCTCTCCAGGATGGAGTCACAGCCAAACAGGAACAGACCAGATGACAACTTTGGGCAGGACCAAAATACATGAGAGTGATTGGCGTTCTGATGACCACACTGTCTCCAACATTGCTGTTCTTCTCCTCTATATCTACTAGTAATTTGAGGTGTAATAAAGTATCTGATTAAGCACTTCCATCCGAATTCCTTCCATCTTTTGGAACTAGTAGATGTCTGTTGTGTCACACACATTGAAAGCCAATCATCCTCTGTAATTATAACTCCCAATTCTCTTTCCCATTTAGACTTAAAGCTACAGTGTGTAATTTTCAGCGACATCTAACGTCCAGACTGCAGACCGCAGCAACATGAACATCTCCCCCCCAACAGTACGGCGAGCGTTACGGGACAAAATGTCTTCCACGACGTCCGCATCACCTACCTTCTCAAGTGATGAGGTTTGTTTACATAGATAATTTTAATACTGCCATCTATTGTTCAGTACCGTCTCAGTTCATCTCTCTCAACTTGCCGTAGTTACTTTCGAGCGTAATGAGCGATCTCGCAATCGCTAGTTTGTTGGCTCTGCGCTGCCGTAGCGCAAAGATGTCTGCCTCCATGGCTGCGAGACCCGCTCCTATGTAATTATAAATAACGAATTCTAAGGCAACGCAAATATTAAGGTTAGGAGGCTGAGCTCGTAGATGATGATAAATAACATAGTTATGTATAATATATTACATCTCTGACTGTATATCCCTGTAATTATTACACACTGTAGCTTTAATGTTCAAGGTTTTATTTCCATTATGTTTCTGCAACCCTTTATATAGTTTGGAAAGAGTTTTACAAGGGAGGTGAGTATGAGCTTTCGTAAAAATGTTCACAATAGTATTACCTTCTGGAGGAACACCTTTTTTTATTTTCGTATTGTAAAAATGCCTTACCTGGAAATATTTAAATAAATCTGTGTTCTCAAGATTATACTCCCTTTTCAGTTGCTCAAATGTTTTGAAGGTGTTACCTTCTACAAACTGGCCCAAAGCCACAAGTCCTCTATCTTTCCAGCCTAAAAAAGAAGAATCTAATTCTCCTGGCCGAAAGTTTGAGTTACAGGAGGGCCACATCAGGAGTCCAGTGACATCCGCCAATCTGTATCTATCAACCACTTCCTTCCAGATTAACAATGTGCCTTCAACTATACTATTCCCATTTTTGTCTGTGACTATTTTACCTCCCAGACGTGTTTGGGGTTGGGCCCCACCCTGCCTTAGTTCTATCTGTTTCCATCCAGACTCCATTTCTGGGGAGCGGTTGAACTTATGTTTTAAACTGTAAGAAGTCTGGCACAACAAATATTTCTTTTTCTTATTATAATTTTTAATCTATGATCTTGAGTTAATTTTTTCTACTTTCTCGGTTGTCTCTTGTGTATTTATGGTTCTATAAATGTTATTTTATTTCATGTGTAAGAGTCACAGGAACATTAGCTACAGTTAACTGCAGCTTCTAATGGTTCTGAGAAACCATGACCCTTTAGAAACCTTTCTATATGAAACTTCTTTTATTGTTCTGAGTTATATGTTTATCTCACATTACAATTATTTTCAAATTCTTAAATGTCCTGTTTTAAGTTTGAGACATGAGAGCATCACAATTAACAAAATAAAGGCTTGTAAGCATAGATTAATGAATTAGAATGACCATGTTTGCAATCAGTCATGTTTGGGTTTGATTTCTCCTGCAGCCACCAGGTGGTGCTGTTGCTTTCCAATTGATGAGCACACACATTAACACATTTGACATGTTGTCCTTCAAAGTTATCTCCTGCTGGAAATCCCAATGATCAACTTGTCGTCTGTTGTGTTTTAGTTAAGAGCAGAAACACTGAAGGCAAAGTCTGCAGGATCAACTTTAGAGTAGATTTACCTTCAGTCATTTAGCAAAGCTCCATCCGTTAAAGAGCTCCACATTGAGCAGAGTCCACTAATCCTGATTAAAACAGGGGGGAGAGTGGGACGCCGAGACACATCACACAGAGAAGGACCAGGAGGACAGAGGTGGGGACACCAGATATATGGAGGATAACTTTATGATTCTTCAACATGGACAGCAGAGGAAGGAGAGGAACCAATGGGTCGGTCAAACATTCGTCCATCAAACGCAGCACGTCTTCTGGATCCCAAAGGGTAAGACCGTCTGAGGAAGTGGGAACAGCAGTTTCTCCTCAGGTCAGACCTTCATTTTCAGGCTCTGAGCAGCTAAACCAGTCTCAGCGTCTTCATCATGATGCTTTGGCTCTGGTATTTGTGGAGACTGTTGGGTCCACATCCTGTAAAGATGTCTGACCTGCTCCTCTTACATGAAGCCCACAAATCACTGAGGTGTAAAACTATTTTCTTTTAACATGAGCAGATTTGTAGTTGGTAGAGTGTAAAACCTTTCCCTGTAAGTTTACAGTAATTTACTGGCAGCAACGTTACCAGCAAATTACTTTATTTTATATTGCTTTAATTTAGAACTACCATATAATCTGTATTCGAGAAAAAAATAATCATCCCCCTTCTTAAATGACCATCGCCTGTGACATTTTATTACTGAATGTGGAAAATGTCTACTATATATATATATTAACAGTAATGGCAATAATATGGTCCTTTCATCATTTGGCAGGCTGTGTGCTTATGAGTAGCCTGAGCAAAATGACTAAACTCAAAGAAGTGTCCTAGCATGACTATGAAGCTGATCCCAGTGGGAAATTTATCCTCTGCAGTTGTCCCTAAAGGCTGATTTATAGTTCGAAACCAGGTCGTCTGCGTATGTGTTGCAGTGAACGCAGAGATGTCCCCCTCCCTTCCGCAGGCACTCTGCTGCACCTCTTCACAATTGTAGGTGAGCGCAGACAGGAGGCCTCTGATTGGTCCATTCTACATCCGCTCTACATTATGCGTATTTCCTGTTTGGTTTCTTACCGGCTTGTTTTGTTAGTCTGACCGCCATTGTGGAAAACGACTGGTGAAGATGGCAGAGCGAGGTGCGCGAGAACGCTGGGACCCTTTTTCCACCTGGATCCCCCCTCTTTTTGGCCCTCATGTCCCTCCGTTGTCGCACAAACTTGCCCCCACTTCCCAGACATGGGCAATGTGGAGTCAACAAGTCATCTCCATGTCATGTATTTAATCTACCCAGCCAATTAACCAGGTGAGTCCAATCTGCACAGGTTAATTCACGGTGAAGATTGGACTCACCTGCTTCAGTGGCTGGGTAGAACAAATACATGACATGGAGATGACTTGTTGACTCCACATTGCCCATGTTTGCCACTTCCTTACCGCCAACTACCGCTAACTATGTAGGGGCAGTGCTAGCCATGCTAACTATGAAGGGGCAGTGATAGCCACGCTAACTATGTAGGGGCAGTGATAGCCATGCTAACTATGTAGGGGCAGTGCTAGCCATGCTAACTATGTAGGGGCAGCAATAGCCATGCTAACTATGTAGGGGCAGCAATAGCCATGCTAAATATGTAGGGGCAGTGATAGCCACGCTAACTATGTAGGGGCAGTGCTAGCCATGCTAACTATGTAGGGGCAGTGATAGCCACGCTAACTATGTAGGGGCAGTGCTACCCACGCTAACTATGTAGGGGCAGTGATAGCCATGCTAACTATATAGGGGCAATGCTAGCCACGCTAACTATGTAGGGGCAGTGATAGCCATGCTAACTATATAGGGGCAATGCTAGCCACGCTAACTATGTAGGGGCAGTGCTAGCCATGCTAACTATGTAGGGGCAGTGATAGCCATGCTAACTATGTAGGGGCAGTGATAGCCACGCTAACTATGTAGGGGCAGTGATAACCACGCTAACTATGCAGGGGCAGTGATAGCCATGCTAACTATGCAGGGGCAGTGATAGCTATGCTAACTATGTAGGGGCAGCAATAGCCATGCTAACTATGTAGGGGCAGTGATAGCCATGCTAACTATGTAGGGGCAGGGATAGCCACGCTAACTATGTAGGGGCAGTGCTAGCCACGCTAACTATGTAGGGGCAGTGATAGCGATGCTAACTATATAGGGGCAATGCTAGCCACGCTAACTATGTAGGGGCAGTGCTAGCCATGCTAACTATGTAGGGGCAGTGATAGCCACGCTAACTACACTATATTGCCAAAAGTATTTGCTCACCCATCCAAATTATTGGAATCAGGTGTTCCAATCACTTCCATGGCCACAGGTGTATAAATTCAAGCACCTAGGCATGCAGACTGTTTTTACAAACATTTGTGAAAGAATGGGTCGCTCTCAGGAGCTCAGTGAATTCCAGCGTGGAACTGTGATAGGATGCCACCTGTGCAACAAATCCAGTCGTGAAATTTCCTCGCTCCTAAATATTCCACAGTCAACTGTCAGCTGTATTATAAGAAAATGGAAGTGTTTGGGAACGACAGCAACTCAGCCACGAAGTGGTAGGCCACGTAAACTGACGGAGCGGGGTCAGCGGATGCTGAAGCGCATAGTGCGAAGAGGTCGCCAACTTTCTGCAGAGTCAATCACTACAGACCTCCAAACTTCATGTGGCCTTCAGATTAGCTCAAGAACAGTGCGCAGAGAGCTTCATGGAATGGGTTTCCATGGTCGAGCAGCTGCATCCAAGCCATACATAACCAAGTGCAATGCAAAGCGTCGGATGCGGTGGTGTAAAGCACGCCGCCACTGGACTCTAGAGCAGTGGAGACGCGTTCTCTGGAGTGACGAATCGCGCTTCTCCATCTGGCAATCTGATGGACGGGTCTGGGTTTGGCGGTTGCCAGGAGAACGGTACTTGTCTGACTGCATTGTGCCAAGTGTAAAGTTTGGTGGAGGGGGGATTATGGTGTGGGGTTGTTTTTCAGGAGCTGGGCTTGGCCCCTTAGTTCCAGTGAAAGGAACTCTGAATGCTTCAGCATACCAAGACATTTTGGACAATTCCATGCTCCCAACTTTGTGGGAACAGTTTGGAGCTGGCCCCTTCCTCTTCCAACATGACTGTGCACCAGTGCACAAAGCAAGGTCCATAAAGACATGGATGACAGAGTCTGGTGTGGATGAACTTGACTGGCCTGCACAGAGTCCTGACCTCAACCCGATAGAACACCTTTGGGATGAATTAGAGCGGAGACTGAGAGCCAGGCCTTCTCGTCCAACATCAGTGTGCGACCTCACAAATGCGCTTCTGGAAGAATGGTCAAAAATTCCCATAAACACACTCCTAAACCTTGTGGACAGCCTTCCCAGAAGAGTTGAAGCTGTTCTAGCTGCAAAGGGTGGACCGACGTCATATTGAACCCTATGGATTAGGAACGGGATGTCACTTAAGCTCATATGTGAGTCAAGGCAGGTGAGCAAATACTTTTGGCAATATAGTGTATGTAGGGGCAGTGATAGCCTCGCTAACTATGTAGGGGCAGTGATAGCCACGCTAACTATGTAGGGGCAGTGATAACCACGCTAACTATGCAGGGGCAGTGATAGCCACGCTAACTATGCAGGGGCAGTGATAGCTATGCTAAATATGTAGGGGCAATGATAGCCATGCTAACTATGTAGGGGCAGTGATAGCCACGCTAACTATGTAGGGGCAGTGATAGCCATGCTAACTATGTAGGGGCAGTGATAGCCACGCTAACTATGTAGGGGCAGTGATAGCCATGCTAACTATGTAGGGGCAGCAATAGCCATGCTAATTATGTAGGGGCAGTGATAGCCATGCTAATTATGTAGAGGCAGTGATAGCTATGCTAACTATGCAGAGGCAGTGATAGCCACGCTAACTATGTAGGGGCAGTGATAGCCATGCTAACTATGTAGGGGCAGTGATAGCTATGCTAACTATGTAGGGGCAGTGATAGCCACGCTAACTATGTAGGGGCAGTCATAGCCATGCTAACTATGTAGGGGCAGTGATAGCCACGCTAACTATGTAGGGGCAGTGATAGCCACGCTAACTATGTAGGGGCAGCAATAGCCATACTAACTATGTAGGGGCAGTGATAGCCATGCTAACTATGTAGGGTGCTAACCATGCCAGTCCAGGGACTGACTCCAGTTCTACTGTAAAGTGCCTTGGTCAAGGTCAATGACCGGCGTACCTGACATGTAACAACCAGACTATGCATAATGCTTCAGGTTAATGGAATATATTCATTAGGCTATGTTTGCTTTCAAAAAAAAAAGAAAAAGCCCTTTTTTTTTTTTTTTACGACTACTGCCTATAATTCGGTCCGATTCTTCAGTAAACTATAATTGTTTTTTGCGTAGATGTGGTTTTCTTTCCAGACATTTATTTGAAATTTAACGATTCAGACCTGCTGGAGATATTTAGAGACCAAAAAAAGACAGGGTCCTCATTTCACATCAGCGTGAGGAATAAGAGCAAAAGTAATTTCTAGTTCTTATGAAATTAATTTCAGGGACTTTATTTATGTTCATCAGAAACAACTAAAGATAAGAGAAGGAATCCACAACATTTTCTTTTTTCTGCTCTCCTTCCGGCAGCATGTCCACTGATCTGTTCAGCTTTCATTAGCTCCATGTGATCTTTTGCTCCATTCTGTCTGCCGTACCAACGGAAACACAACAATAAAGCAGCTCTTTATAAAAACAAATATTTCCAGTAAACAGCATCAATATCAATTAAAGCCCTAATAATCCAAATCCTATGACCTCAGTCACTGGCCCTGTTCATTGATGCTGGGAATGGATCCTTCAGACAGACTGAAGGTCAGAGAGGAGACAGACTCGCTGACAGATGGTCTGATTGACCATGAGATGCTCAGCAGGACTACACTGCTTGGACTAAATAAAAAAAATGCCACTTTGCTTTAACTAAGGAAATAGGTATGAGCCTCCCATTGGTTAAATACTAAATAGGCTATTTGTCCGGTTTCTGCCCTCTGCTTGGGTTTATGTTAAGTTTCTTTGTATTCTGTATCTTTGTAGTTTATTTCTACCAGTCCTTTAGTTACCCTCTGTCGCCCCCTTGTGCTTGTTTTACTTTCCTCTTGGCTTTCTCCTAGTTGGTCTAGCTCACACCTGCTTCCAATCTGCTGATTAGCCTGTCTGGGTTCAGTCTCCCAATATATATATACCATTTCTGCAGTCAATCAGTGCTGTTTGGTTCTGTTAAGGGTTGAGTGGAGGTTTGTGAGGACTCAAATGCAGAGACTGGGAGGCAGAGGGGAACTATGCAGATTTAATGGAGCAACTAAGGAAAACTCGAAAAACACAAAGAACCTAAAAAAAACAAAAACTTCAGGGAAAACTCACATAGGAAGCCAGAAACAAGCATAAATTATTGAATAAATAAATAAACACATCCTTTGATCATGGAAAAGATGTCAGTGAGTTTCATAAGAGACAAACCATCAGCATTAGGAGATCACTAAAACTACCAGAACTGGGTTAACTGCCCAACACTTCCAAACCTGGAAGACCAGAGGGGGCTCTGGTCTTCAAGGAAAAGTGTGATAAATGATCGTGATTGGATATTGCAATAAAAAGAAAAATATCAAATTGAAGAAAAAGAAAGGGTAGAAATTCAGCTCTGCAGGCCAGTGGCGGCTGCTGCTCTATGAAACAGGGTTCTTGGCTAGTCCCTGGCTGGTCCTTGGCTGGTCCTTGGCTGGTCCTTGGCTAGTCCTTGGCTAGTCCTTGGCTAGTTCTTGGCTGGTTCTTGGCTGGTCCTTGGCTTGTCCTTGGCTGGTCCTTGGCTGGTCCTTGGCTGGTTCTTGGCTGGTCCTTGGCTAGTCCTTGGCTAGTCCTTGGCTGGTTCTTGGCTAGTCCTTGGCTAGTCCTTGGCTGGTTCTTGGTTGGTCCTTGGCTTGTCCTCGGCTGGTCCTTGGCTGGTTCTTGGCTGGTCCTTGGCTGGTCCTTGGCTAGTCCCTGGCTGGTCCTTGGCTGGTTCTTGGCTGGTCCTTGGTTGGTCCTTGGCTTGTCCTTGGCTGGTTCTTGGCTAGTCCCTGGCTGGTCCTTGGCTGGTTCTTGGCTGGTCCTTGGCTAGTCCTTGGCTAGTCCTTGGCTGGTTCTTGGCTAGTCCTTGGCTAGTCCCTGGCTGGTTCTTGGCTAGTCCCTGGCTGGTCCTTGGCTGGTTCTTGGCTGGTCCTTGGCTAGTCCTTGGCTAGTCCTTGGCTGGTTCTTGGCTAGTCCTTGGCTAGTCCTTGGCTGGTTCTTGGCTAGTCCCTGGCTGGTCCTTGGCTGGTTCTTGGCTGGTCCTTGGCTGGCTCCCTTCAATTCCTTTTTAAACATCAATCTTTGTACTGAAATATTCTTTATGTCATGATTTGTGAACATTAAGAACTAAAGATAAACGCCATCTGCTGGTCAGACCCTGTTATTCAGTGAAAGGGTGGATGCAAAGTAAAAAATATGCATGCCCATATTGGAGGGGATATTGCTGGGAGTTGCAGGGAAGTGATCTGCCATTCGGCTGGCGTTTGACTGGGAAGGGCCCTTTTGAATGGCTGCTACTGTAAAGCTCTAAGCCTCCACAGAAAAAAAGGACTGTCTCCAGACCCATATGAAGGCGTCACAGACTTATGTTTTAATCAGTCCTTGAATTTCTTTTCTGATCTTCAGCCTACTTCCTGTTGAGATATCCTGATTGCAGAAGCCTGGAAGAACTTGGTGTGATGAGTAAATTGGACCTAGACCTCCAGCAATGTTTTTAATCACATTTAAAGTATAATTAAACAAGTTGCATGGCGGTCTTAGACTGGGGCCAACAGGGACTAACGGGCCAATTGGTTCTGGCCAAAAGCATAATACAAAATAAAATAATAAATAAAACCATAAATAAATTATGATTAAGTTGTTGCACTTTTTGCTTCAATTAAACTGCTCTTTGGTTCACTTAATATATCAAACGATGACTTTTGCACAGTTTTTTATTACATTGTTTTGTTCCCAGATGGGTCCCCTGCTAAATTTGGTCCAGAACGCCACTGAGAAAGGGGCTAATTAATTTATGACTAAGAGACAGGTTCGTTAAGGTGGGTATTTCCTCTGAACAGAGGTGTCCAGTAACAAAGTACAAATACTTTGTTACTGTACTTAAGCACACTTTTTAGGTACCTATACTTCATTACTTGTTTTTATTCCTACTTTTGACTCTTTACATTTTCACACCAGTATCTGTACTTTCTATTCCTTACATTTTTAAATCAATCGTTACTCGTTACTCTTGGCTTCGGTTTAATGTTTCTAAATATTTATTTCCCGTCATGTGCTCCATCCAATGCAGATCATTGGCTCCACCCACATCTAGTGAAAACTAGTGTGATTGGATGAGTCATAGAACGCAAACACTCATTGGTTAGCTAAAGGAAACCATCAGAAGCAAGCAGGTGTTCTTCAAACTGCTAACGTGAATTGTCTATGCCATGCTACAATGTGGGATTCAGAAAAAGATGTTGAAATGTCTGAAAGGTCGGACACAGGCGAGAGCGTATCGGGAGACGGAGACCAACCAGACCTCCCTCATCCTTGGCCCTATCTCTAAGGATTTTTAGAAATAGTCGAAAAATTTAGCTTTCAGTTCATATAGCGGCATCTGGCTGTTTTTTTCTATTTTATACTTTTATACTTTAGTTAGTTTTTGGAGCACATACTTTTTCACTTTTACTTGAGTAAAGAGGTCGAGTTTAGGGATGCAGGATATAATCGGCCCCCTATCGGTATCGGCCTTAAAACTGAATATCGGACATCGGCCACCCCACCGATATTTAACCCGATATTTACTCAGCTTCTGAGTTTTTAAAGTCTAAAAAAATAAATAAATACTACTTCTTCTTCTTCCTCAAAAACGTCTTTTTTACAGACTTAAAAACTTCTAAAGACGAAGGGAAAAATATTGATACATTAAAATATCCCAATATCTTCATATGCTGATATATTTCCATTTAAAAACACCATATCAATCTCTTTTACTAATGAAATATTGCTATATGTCATCGTTATGCTACGAAATCCCCCGAAAATTCACCAAATGTTGCCATATTTTTATATGTTGATATATTGACGCGGTATCGATCTATTTTACTAACAAAATCTCACAAGAATTTGCAAAATATCACGAGAGTTTGTAACAGAACGATGAAATTTCACGAGAGTTTGAAAGTAAAATAGATCGATACCGCGTTTTTAAAAATCAATTTGATATCAGCATATGAAAATATATTTGAGTTTATTATTTTTCAAAGTGTCAGAAATGGATAACAAAACTGCGATTTTCAATGACGACTTATTTTTGTCCAGCTTTAACATCGGTATCGATATCGGTTATCGGCTACATGAGTTTTAAAATATCGGCATATCGGATATCGGCCAAAATCCCAATATCGTGCATCTCTAGTCAAGTTGAAACTTCAACTTTTACCAGAGTGTTTTTAAACTGCAGGATCTATACTTCTACTGAAGTAACGTGTGTGAACTTTTGACGCCACTGCGTCTGAATAACTTGATGAAAGTTTAGTTTTTTGCTGACTTGATGATTTGAAGCATTTTAGTGACAAAACCGAATAAATCTACAAAGAAGTGAACACTTTTTCACAGCTATGTGATCCAGAACTAATTTGTCTGAAGCTAAGATGGAAATAGAAATCTTCAAAGATCAAGCTTACTCTTAGAAACGGGGCTGAACAGCCCAGGTACAGAGAACCTTCCTGGATGCAGTAATGAGACCAGCTGATGTGTCAGCAGAACCTCGGCACGCAGAGACCTGATGCCCACCGTCATATCTGTTCTGAACAGGACCTGCTTGATTCCAGATATTTACACGTGTCCTGTGCATCATTTCATGATTTGGTCTATGTGGTTGTGTTGTTAATGTCTGCTGGTAATGGGGGAGCTGAGCTGCCCTTTGGGACAATGGATTGCTCCTCAGATCATTTGATCTTCACTGGAGTTCTTCTGATGTTCTTATCAATATTCATAAGAGATATTTAGTCCAGTCGGATCAAACTCATCCTTCTGTTCATCAGCTGCAGGTCTCATCTGTTCACATCTGGATAGAAGAGACCGGAGCACTTTCAGGGCAGCAGTTTAGGGTTTAGAGGCTGAAGTTTTTTTGAATGATTTCGTTAAGCAGATTTGTGCACTTGGAGCTCAGAAATGCTCTTGTGTTCCGAGTAAACAGGTCATGAGACTCTCAGAGTCATGAGACCAGCTCCAACAAAGAGGCCAGATGCCTCACATGGTGGTCACATGAAGCTGCTCAGCTACATTAAGTCAACTGGTCCCAAAGTTTCACCCAGATTCCACAGCCAGACACAGAGCTTCACAGACCTGCAGCTGCTCCAGCAGACAGAAACCAACCTTCTCAGACCTTCAGTCTGGTCTGAATAGAACCACAGAGGGCTGCCCTGGCTGCCCGGGTTCGACTGCACAGGATAGCCAGGAAGGCAGGAGGATCGGTTGGATGTGGAGGGAACCACATGGATGTTTCTTTTCATCTGAGCTGAGGGTGGAAGCAGCGCAGAGGTTGGTTTGACATCCAGTCAGTAAGAAAACTTTAATGGTAAAATTTTAATAATCCAGGTCTAAAACAGATGATTAAAAAAAAAGATTATATATATATACATTTACATTTTTTAGGAAAATTGTATGAATTTACTCCATCTTAAAGTAATAATTCAGCATTAGAACGAAATCTATCCAGGATTTAACCCTTTAGGAGGAGCGGCCCTGTTTCTGCCCCCAGCCTCTGATGGGTGATGTGGGAAGAAAGATGATGCTGCTGCTGCTGATGATGATGCTGATGATGATGATGGTCTTTGTTCACGTGAAAAAGACAATAACCCTGCAGGCCACGTGCCACTCAGATGGTAATCCTCCATCATCGGGAGTGCAGAGATTTGATGAAGTGCAGGACGTCAGTCAGTGAGGACCATGTGGGGTTAAACACACAGGAATCAGAGCTTTAAAGGGCAGCTCTGTATTTCTCTGTGCAGGAGCAGGATTAAGGTTCAGATTAAGAGGAATTAATGAATGAAAAACGGGAAAAAAAAAAACTTGAACACCCAGAAATTAGCCCGATCCTCTCAGCAGTAACTCTAGTATTTATAATGTTTAAACTTAATGGAGTTGTCCTGTTAAAAACCGAGCAGCAGATCCGTCTCCATCAGCGTAACTGAGCAACAACACATTATAATCTGCTTTATGCCCGAATGTTTCCTGTTTAGGTTCACAGAGCCTGGATCGAGAGAACCTTCCAGAAGAGAGAATGCATCCAGATCATTCCCAGCAAAGATGCCAGCAGGTAAAACGATGCCACCAAAATGTTGCTGGTTCCACTTTACATTAAAGCTCCCTTATAGACGACTAATAATCAATTTACAGAAAGGTTCTAAATTTATCTGTAAACATGTTATAACTTATTAATAGGGATTTATTTTGCACTAACTATGGGCCAACAAGAGACAGTTCATTGTCAAGCTGTCAGCCTAAGACGTCCAACTATAGATTTCATTCAGTGTTTATTATTTGCAACATTTCCCTTCAAATAATAACCAAAATATTTTAGCATACATAAGTTGAATGCACAATATATGCTTATAAATGTGTATAACATTTTTACAGATGTGTGGGGTAATTGTTGGTCAGTCGGCTGTCAGCTGAGCAGGCATCGGGTCACATGTTTGGGATTTTCTGCGATGTATCTGCTTATAGCAGCCATGACCAAGGAAGGAGTTAACTCTCCCATTTAGAGAGAAGCAGAATTTTTAGAGAAAGAAGAAACCAAAATAAGCTTAACATCCTCATGAGGGTCTAAGTCTTTGGCTTTATTTCTTCAGAAATTTCTCCAGCCTCATGCAGGCAGAAAAGGGGCCATTTTTGTGGAAGACTCATTGGGAATTAAGACCACATGGGAGTAATTTGTCATCAGAGCCAATCTGCATTAAGGGTGTGATTGAATAAGTCAACAGTCATCTGATGAAGATCCTCAGTCATCCAGGTCATAGTCAATTCCGTAAAAGTTTAAAAAACAATCCACTGGACTTGGTTTCCAAGGTTTGAAGACGTTTCGCGGATCCAGACATTTGAATTGAGAAAGCTTCCTGGAGGGGAAGCGAAACGTCTTCAAACCTCGGAAACCAAGTCCAGTGAATTGTTTTTTAAACTTTTACAGAAGTCAACAGTCATCTTAAAACTCTGTCAGAATGAAGTTTCTTGGGTCCATCAGGATCTAGAACATACTGTGTGCAGTACTGCTGTCCTTTATTCTCCGGAGTTCTTCATTCTGTATATAAAACCAGCAGATCTCCCCAGATCTTACAGCGGTAAGAGTCCAGACAGCAGGAGCTTTTCCCAAACTGCTGCTCCAGAGTCCTGACCAGCACCTGGATCAAACTACTTCTTAAATCAATGAACTTTTTCCTTCTTAGTAGATAGAATTACTTTCTTACCTTTTAAAATTCTACTGTTGGTCCATAAAGCGTTCACAGATTTTGGGTTGAAACATGTTTTAAGTTTCTGCTCGGGTTGGAGGCATTTAGACTCCCCAGGCTTTACAGCGGTAAGAGTCCAGACCAGAGGTCACGGGTTAGCGGACCACGGTCCGGATCTGGACCCACCTGCTGGCTGATCCGGACCCAACCTGATTTAAAACATTTATAAATTATCCCAAGTTGTCTAACTTCACTTGCGCCTCTTCTCCTGTTAATATGGTAAAGCGGAGCGTCCGGCTCCAGGCTGCACGTGATCCAAATTTAACTTAAACTTAATTGTTAAATTATTGAAACCTCAAAAATACAAGTTGATATTGAATGTCCAATTTTTACTTATAACCGGAAAAACTATAAGAAACGATCATAAAATAATAAGAATTTAATCTAAATTTTTCCCTCAGCTTAAAAAAACTCATAATTCAGTTTAGTATTTTAATTACAGTTATTCTTTTTATTTATTTTCTTTATTGCAGTTTTAGATTTTAAATTTTCAGATTCAAATCCATTTCTTTCAGTCTATTTTCTTTAGTTAATTTAAGAAAGAAGTTTAATCTTTTATTTAAAAATTCATCAATGCATAAACACCTCATTTGATTTCACTGTTAGTTTAAAATAACAGATCATTAAAAATGGACTTTTGCTGGTTAATGGTTTTTTTATTCGGACCATGCTGATTTTAATTGGTGACCCCTGGTCTAGACATTACAGTAGCAGCCATTCAAAAAAGTAAAAAAGCAGTAAAACGCTAGCAAAATGGCCGCCCACTTTCCTTTAACTCCCAGCGAAATCCCCTCCAACTTCCAGCCACTGGAGTCACCCCCTCTGGCATATTTTTTTTTAGTGTGACTCCACCCTTTCACTGAATCACAGGTTTTGAATAGCCTTGTGTTTGATGGACCTTCATACATATTCCTCTTTATTCTGCTGTGTTCAGGTGCAGCTGTGGTCAGCTGGTGGCACAGCACCCCCCCATCCCAGCAGGGGCAGGTGAGGAAACGGCCCAGCTGGTTCAACTGGACGTCCATCCTACAGAACGATGGAGTGCCTTGAAACACACGCAGACGTCCGCCACCGACGCCTACGGGGTACTAGAGTTCCAGGGAGGCGGACATGTCAACAAAGCAATGGTAGTAGGAAACCCAGCCGTTCCATTGGGACAAAGATGTAGGAGATCTGACCGAGTTTCCCTTTCATATCCCTCCTGCAGTACATCAGGGTCTCCTATGATTCCAAGCCAGACTCTCTCCTCCACCTGATGGTGAAAGAGTGGCAGCTGGAGCTACCTACATTGCTAATCTCCATCCATGGAGGGCTTCAAAACTTTGACCTTCCCCCCAAACTAAAGCAAGTCTTTGGAAAGGGGCTAATCAAAGCTGCTGTCACCACTGGAGCCTGGATCTTCACAGGTGGAGTCAGCACAGGTACAGCCATCAGCTGCTATTAGCCAGCTCGTCCTATCAACAGCTGTGCTTTTCTACTCTAAATACACCCCTCTGTTAACTCTTCCTGTCTGGTGTCGCAGGAGTGATCCGTCATGTCGGAGACGCTCTCAAAGACCATTCATCCAAGTCCAGAGGAAAGGTCTGCGCCATTGGTATCGCACCCTGGGGAATTGTTGAGAACAAAGAGGACCTGATTGGGAGAGATGTAAGATAAGTCTAATTGATTGATCATAAACATAAGTGATTCATACATAAAAGACCAAACAAGGGTGACAGTTCTTGGAATTCTTCTGGCCCACATTGTATTGTGTAAACCCTTAGCTCAGTCATTACAAGTTATGTGGCAACCTTCTTTAAGGCAACCAGGTGAGAGATTCCATGATGAAGCATTTAACAATTTACTTGCAAGAATACTTGCCATTTAGCAATGGCAAGTATTCCATGTAAGCAAGTACCTTACCATACCTGCTGCTGGCACAGACCTGACAGGTCCAGACATATTCCTTAGAAAGAGCAAGCCACCTCAAAGAATGACTGATCAGAGCAATGGTGCAACTGACACAAGGAGGGCAAGAGAGCTTAGCCATGTGCGTACGTTGGGCCTGGGATATGAATACTAGGATAAGACTGCAGGTTCACTTTTTTTAGAAGAAGGCCAGTAGGAGATCAGACATTTGATTCTGGAAAAAGGACAGTACAGTGAAAGGAGTTATAGGAATTACTATGTTGAGTTACATTGCCATGACAAGTTCTTTTAAGACAGAACCGTCGCTGTTTTTCAGGTGACATGCCCCTATCAGACCATGTCCAACCCACTCAGCAAGCTGTCGGTCCTGAACAGCAGCCACTCACACTTCATCTTGTCTGACAATGGGACCACGGGCAAATACGGAGCTGAGGTCCGCCTTCGTCGGCAGCTTGAAAAGCACATCTCCCTGCAGAAGATCAATACACGTGAGTCGGGTGACTCCGAAACAGCCCCAACAAAAGTCATCTGCTCATGTGACCAATCATGTGACCTGTGGGTTTCCCTTTGTCATCCTATGCCTGGTGGTGTCTGTAAGGCAGGGACAGCAAAGGGAGGCTCAGCTGTCACCTCTTACTACCGATCCCCAATAACCAGGACAGCCAGACACTGACCAAAACCAGTAAAGGTTACGCAACGAGCCCAGTCCACCAGAGAGAGACAAAATACTGCAGATCCACCCCATCCCAATAAAAACAGATAACAATAAGCATATATTGTGCAGTAGAGCGGATGTTTGAGTGTGTGGCTGCAAAGTAAAGATAATAAAGTTTACAGGAACAAAAACAACCAAAGTTTATGAAAAATAGCAACGTTTTACATGTTAATCTTAAAGCAGAAGAGAAAATAATCCTTTAAAAGAAAATAAAGTTTTTGGTTATTAATTATATTAAAAACACATTCTGGTAAAGATGAGACATATTCAGGTTAAAATAGGAAAAGCAGCAGGTTTACAGAAAGATAATAACCGTGTGAAACAAGAAGAATGTAGAAAAACACTTTCACCTTCAGGTGGGGTAAAAAAATCTATTTAGTCAGTGACATCAGAACAGATAAAGGAATTTTTTTTCGCACCTTTAGTTATTTCCTTTATGTTATTTAACACTTAATTTGAAAAACTTAGTCTGTCACCTAAAATGCTTCCTGTTAGGAGAAGAAAGAGTGAATTTGAGTCTGATCAAACTCAAAACGCAAACTCTGCAAATATGGATTAAATTCACAACAACATCCACTCAAAATATAAGAATGTAATAACAAAATTCAACTCCAGGTTAAACACATTCAGTTAAAACTCTCATATAAACATGAGAAACTCAGCTAAATTTAATAGATTTATGAAAACTGCTAAAAATGTTACCAATGAAATGATGCAATGATATAACTGTTAAGGATGGATTTATGTTTGAGGACCGAAGTTAATCTTGAAGAACTTGAAAAATGTTTTTAAAAAATGTTTTTAAACTACTCTTATAGAAAGTGCTAAAACAATTCAGAAAATAAATCCAACATTCATTGATTCTAAGTGTCTGATTTAGTCAGTTGGTCAAACATTCTGGGACCAAATCCTGATCCATCCATCTATTTTCCATCACGCTTATCCCTGCTGGGGTAGTAAGGGAGGGGTGCTGGTGCCTGTCAATGGGCGTGAGGCGGGGTCCACCCTGGACAGGTCTCCAGTCCATCACAGGGCAACACAGAGAGAAACAGGACAAAAAACCATTCAAATTCCCACCTAAGGAGAATTTAGAGAAGCCATTTAACCTAGGAGTCATGTTTTTGGACTGTGTGAAGAAGCCGGAGTACCCGGAGAGAACCAACGCATGCTCAGGGAGAACATGCAAACTCCATGCTGAAAGCCTTGAGCCAGGAATTGAACCCAGAACCTTCTTGCTGCAAGGCAGCAGTGCTACCCAGTGCACCACTGATCAGCCAACATCCTGATCTTCTTTTTTTAAATAGTGATAGAATGACTCTATAGGGTATCTGGTCCTTCAGGTCTCTAATAGGGTGATAGAATGATTCTATAGGATATCTGGTCCTTCAGGTCTCTAATAGAGTGATGGAATGATTCTATAGGGTATCTGGTCCTTCAGGTCTCTAATAGGGTGATAGAATGATTCTATAGGGTATCTGGTCCTTCAGGTCTCTAATAGGGTGATAGAATGATTCTATAGGGTATCTGGTCCTTCAGGTCTCTAATAGGGTGATAGAATGATTCTATAGGGTATCTGGTCCTGCAGGTCTCTAATAGGGTGATAGAATGATTCTATAGGGTGTCTGGTCCTTCAGGTCTCTAATAGGGTGATAGAATGATTCTATAGGATATCTGGTCCTTCAGGTCTCTAATAGAGTGATGGAATGATTCTATAGGGTATCTGGTCCTTCAGGTCTCTAATAGGGTGATAGAATGATTCTATAGGGTATCTGGTCCTTCAGGTCTCTAATAGGGTGATAGAATGGTTCTATAGGGTATCTGGTCCTTCAGGTCTCTAATAGGGTGATAGAATGATTCTATAGGGTATCTGGTCCTTCAGGTCTCTAATAGGGTGATAGAATGATTCTATAGGGTGTCTGGTCCTTCAGGTCTCTAATAGGGTGATAGAATGATTCTATAGGGTATCTGGTCCTTCAGGTCTCTAATAGGGTGATGGAATGATTCTATAGGGTATCTGGTCCTTCAGGTCTCTAATAGAGTGATGGAATGATTCTATAGGGTATCTGGTCCTTCAGGTCTCTAATAGGGTGATAGAATGATTCTATAGGGTATCTGGTCCTTCAGGTCTCTAATAGGGTGATAGAATGATTCTATAGGGTATCTGGTCCTTCAGGTCTCTAATACGGTGATAGAATGATTCTATAGGGTATCTGGTCCTTCAGGTCTCTAATAGGGTGATAGAATGATTCTATAGGGTATCTGGTCCTGCAGGTCTCTAATAGGGTGATAGAATGATTCTATAGGGTATCTGGTCCTTCAGGTCTCTAATAGGGTGATAGAATGATTCTATAGGGTATCTGGTCCTGCAGGTCTCTAATAGGGTGATAGAATGATTCTATAGGGTATCTGGTCCTTCAGGTCTCTAATAGGGTGTGTAACATTGGTTGGGCTGGAAATGGCATATTAGCTGTTCTATGAGCCCTAATGCAGCCTGGTTAAAAGCCCTAGAATGAAACCACATGGTTATGTGGTTATGATATTTAGATGAGCTGTGCTCTGATTGGTTGGTTTACAACGAGCCAAGCTGCTGAGCAAAGACGCATCATAGCAACAAGCACTCACTCACTGAAACATCAGATGGTTGATATGGTAGGGGGACCAGACGTCCTCTTTTTCCCGGACATGTCCTACTTTTCAGACCTAAAAAAATGTCCGGAGGGAATTTCAAGGTCATCCGGGATTTTGGTCGCCTACAGTGCAGCCTGTAGTTGAAACACAACGGGCACTGGAACCGAGCCGTCAGCTCCAAGGCTGGTCTGGGAACCCCGGTGGAGGGGGGGCAGTGAGCCAGCAGGGGACGGAGCGACTGAACTCGACCTGGTGACGGTAGCCTGGACACCGGCGACCCCGTGTTTCTCCCCCCCTGCTTTACCGGCCCTCAGCCCCCCTCCTCCGCCTGAGGACGGGTGGCGGATCTTCTGATACACAAAAATAATCCATGCCTGTTGAGTCTTCAGATCCTTGGGAATACTATGAAAAGTGTTCCCCTTCCTCCGGTCAGCCTGGAACGATGCATTTCCTCCCGTGGTTCTGATCCATTTTCAATAGAGAAACTTCCTGCTCTGTAATTCTTGTAGCAGAATTACAGAGAACCAAATAAGGCAAATAAGGCAACATCCCAGAGTTTACGTCACCTCGGTGCTTCGTTTGGATTCTCCTGTTTTATGGTGGATGTTTAGAATAGTGAGATTTGCAGGCATTTCCTTAATCACATTTAGTTACTTTAACACAGCGGTTCTCAAACTTGTTCTGTCATTCCCCACTTTGGACAAGGGGGAATTTTCAAGCCCCGCCTGTCCCCATCGCCCCAACACAATGCTAATGAAATATGAAACAATCTTAAAATGTTCCACTTTTATTGAAGTAACAAGTAGTATCAAAATACAAACTATCTACATCAAATAACAGCAAGCTCAAAAATAAAGAAAATAAAAATGCAGCTGTGTCAAAATTTGTATCAAGCTCAAAGATAGAAAAAATCAAAGTGCCACTCTGCAATCTGTTAATAAAAGAAAAGAAGTGAAATCCATCTGGCAAGACAGGTCTATTTATCCCTGCATTAGTGGCTGCAATGAGCCTGTTTTGCATTGCAGTTTCTCAAAATGGGGTTGCAGGCTTGATACTGCCACTCTCAAGTCATGCTTTGTTTTCAGTGAAGCAACAGCTGAAAAGCCCATCTCACAGAGATATGATGTGGCAAAGGGAAGAAGAATGCACACAGCTCTCTGCCCGATGAGTGGATACTCCCTCTCCACTCCAAACCAGAAACATGAACATGTGGCTGTGTGAATCAAACGCCATTATTTATTTAAGATAAAATATTTCAAATTCAGTTATTTATGATCAAACTGCGCCGTCAATCCCGGCGCATGTGCGCTTCATTTGCAGTCTGGACGCTGAGGGTAAACATGCTGTGTGTCTGACTGCAGCGCTGAGAGGGACTCCTGCGATAGCGGGGGAGAACGGGGTTGGGATGGGGGAGGCGCCCCACGGCAGCACCTGCCGCTGGAGGACAAGAAAAGGAACGATACGTGCTTTCACGTAAGAGTCTCCAAAAGTCGCTAGATTTGTCGCTAGTCGCTTTTTTGAAAAAGAGTCGCTGGAGGGGTCTGAAATATAGCGACAAAGTCGCTGAGTTGGCAACACTGGGGCGCGAAAGTTTATTCCGTTACCAATAATAAGCCGACGTCACGTCAATCATTATTTTTGCACTTCAGTTCCAGGTGAAATTTTTCTCATATCTAATGTTCTTTTAATTAGACTGCATGTAGGATAGTAATGATTACTTTGTGGGTTTGATTGGTCGAAAAAGCGGCAACATACAGCTATAAGGACAGTTTGCTCTCACACGTTCTACATTTATAGTCACACAACACACACACACACCGGAACTTGGCGCGCCCCACCTGTCACGTCTCAATTCCCCACCAGTGGGTCGCGCCACACACTTTGAGAACCGCGGCTTTAACACAATTTTTTCATGTTAGCAGGGTAGGACATAAAAATAATAGTGTTAAAGTAACTAAATACAATTAAGTAAATGCCAAAAACGGTTGCATTATTTTTTTCAGTGTACGTCCATTTCACCCCCTGAACTATCGTTATTCATCTATGACAATAGAAACCCTGCATTCTATGACCCCTTTAAAAAGTATTAACAGTTTGAGTAGGTTTGACTGTGTCGTTCTGACAGGCAACATGTTCGGTTATCAGGTTTGGGTCAGGGGGTCCCGGTGGTCTGTCTGATCCTAGAGGGGGGTCCAAACGTCATCTCCATTGTGATGGAAAGTCTGAAAGAGGAGCCTCCTGTCCCAGTCGTGGTTTGTGACGGAAGCGGCCGAGCCTCCGACATCATCTCCTTTGCTCATAGATACTGCGACGAGGACGGGTGAGAACTTCTCTTCCTTTAACTCAGGATGTTCTGTCACCTTTTTCATTTCTCCTCAACATCGTGTTCTGCTCCAGCAGGTTGGTGAACGAGAGTGTTAAAGATCAGCTGCTGGTCACCATCCAGAAAACCTTCAACTACAGCCGCAGTCAGGCTCAGCAGATCTACCTCATGGTGATGGAGTGCATGAAGAAGAAAGCTCTGGTAGGACAGAGAAGCTCCACATGTTCTCATTGCTGCTTCTGTTCAGCCCCTTCGATTCTCATCAAAGCAAAAATAAACCTCTTCATCTTGTCTGTGTCATCATTCATTCATTCCTGATCTAAACACTTGGATAATAATCCTACAGTGGAGACATCCACCCAGATCTTTGGAGCAATTCTGATAAAAAAATGAATAAATCTAAAGAAGCATTTTATTCGCGCTCATCTGTTTAAAGTGGTGATGCAACACTCCATATTAGACATTACATGATATCTGCTTCATCTGAGGTGGCCAAATACAGATGCCAAATTCTCTTGGCTACCTTTTAAAATAAGAAAGACAATAATTAAAGAAAGATAACTGTGTTCTAATGGCTACAGGAAAACTGCCGGCCTTTCCTGTCCATATTTACAGTCAGAACCAGAATCTAATCTTATCTTCTACAGCATCAGGATGATCATCTGAGAGGGAAAACATCCCCAAAGATGTAAAGAACTGCAGCACGAACTTTAATCCTGGATCATCAAGTCTGCAGAAGACTGATTAGACTCGATTAAGATATGATTGATATGAAGAAAAAAGGCTTTTCTGTCCTTCACCACAAACACAAACATGGAGTTTTATGAACAAATCCTCCTAATGGTCCTCTAGTTCCACAGCAAACCCTCAAATCTCTCATCTTTGACATCTGATGACCTCTGAGGGTCTGCCCTGCGTTCTCACTAAGGCCTCCAGCAGCAAACCCTGGGAATCCTGGAACCAGTGTTCCGGTACAGTTTTTTTAATCCAGTGAATATCCAGATACTCAGGAGATTCCCTATCTCTGTGTCACAGTGTCTCCACACCAACTCTGTCACCATTTACCTTACAAACTCTCACCATTATCGATGATTTAAGCAGTGAAATGAGAAGGAGCTACTACACAGCCTAGAGGCAAACCTATTTCAGGAGAGAGCAGGAGGTACGGAAGCCGCTGTCAGCATGAGAGAAAACAAGAACCGCAGCCTATAGCTCAGTCTGAATGATATGGATCTCAGCATTAAATGCTTTTAACTTTGTTCGGCCAACAGAAGTGTTGCAATACGGTGAGTTGCAGCATCCAGACAACAGAGAAAAACAACTATTTTTATTATAATATGCAGTACTATAGGAAATATAATATATACACTCACCGGCCACTTTATTAGGTACACCTGTCAAACTGCTCGTTAACACTTAATTTCTAAGCAGCCAATCACATGGCGGCAACTCAGTGCATTTAGGCATGTAGACATGGTCAAGACAATCTCCTGCAGTTCAAACCGAGCATCAGTATGGGGAAGAAAGGTGATTTGAGTGACTTTGAACGTGGCATGATTGTTGGTGCCAGAAGGGCTGGTCTGAGTATTTCAGAAACTGCTGATCTACTGGGATTTTCACGCACAACCATCTCTAGGGTTTACAGAGAATGGTCCGAAAAAGAAAAAACATCCAGTGAGCGGCAGTTCTGTGGGCGGAAATGCCTTGTTGATGCCAGAGGTCAGAGGAGAATGGCCAGACTGGTTGGAGCTGATAGAAGGGCAACAGTGACTCAAATAACCACCCGTTACAACCAAGGTGGGCAGAAGAGCATCTCTGAACGCACAGTACGTGGAACTTTGAGGCAAATGGGCTACAGCAGCAGAAGACCACACCGGGTGCCACTCCTTTCAGCTAAGAACAGGAAACTGAGGCTACAATTTGCACAAGCTCATCGAAGTTGGACAATAGAAGATTGGAAAAACGTTGCCTGGTCTGATGAGTCTCGATTTCTGCTGCGACATTCGGATGGTAGGGTCAGAATTTGGCGTCTACAACATGAAAGCATGGATCCATCCTGCCTTGTATCAACGGTTCAGGCTGGTGGTGGTGGTGTCATGGTGTGGGGAATATTTTCTTGGCACTCTTTGGGCCCCTTGGTACCAATTGAGCATCGTTGCAACGCCACAGCGTACCTGAGTATTGTTGCTGACCATGTCCATCCCTTTATGACCACAATGTACCCAACTTCTGATGGCTACTTTCAGCAGGATAATGCGCCATGTCATAAAGCTGGAATCATCTCAGACTGGTTTCTTGAACATGACAATGAGTTCACTGTACTCAAATGGCCTCCACAGTCACCAGATCTCAATCCAATAGAGCATCTTTGGGATGTGGTGGAACGGGAGATTCGCATCATGGATGTGCAGCCGACAAATCTGCGGCAACTGTGTGATGCCATCATGTCAATATGGACCAAACTCCCTGAGGAATGCTTCCAGCACCTTGTTGAATCTATGCCACCAAGAATTGAGGCAGTTCTGAAGGCAAAATGGGGTCCAACCCGTTACTAGCATGGGGTACCTAATAAAGTGGCCGCTGATTGTATATATATATACATTCTTGCAGACAGGTGACTTTGAAATAATCGATATAGGACTTTTAAGAATTGAAATAACCTAATTGGAAATCCATTCTAATAAATCTAATCATAACAGGAAATTTATTTTAGTTTTAATTTAATACTCTGGCTTGATGAAATACTAAATGTACTAAAAGTCCCCTACAGGTTATTATCGGTTGCTGATATCCTTCTAATATTCGGGGGGGTTAATGGATACGATCATGTTCCCAATATTTCCAAACCATTGGAAAACTGTCAGGTAAATATAGCAGAGCTGGCTTCTTCAGAGTTAGACAGCAGTGCCCATGTGATGCAGGGATGATGTGAGTCCATACTGTCCTGGATGTGAGCCGGGTTCTGACCTGCTCCCTGCAATACTAACATAATGATCAAGGTTTTACATTTGATGCGGCACTTAACTGAGATTGTTCCGTCCATTTATTTAATCCCACAATCCGAGGCGGCTTCTTCCAGAGTACAGCTGTGGCAGCAGACTGAGCGGCATGTAAAACAATCTGAGCATCCATTCACTTAAACTGATCTGCTGTCAGATTAACAGCACCACATGGTCCACAGAGCTCCCACAGGTGCAACATCCATGTTTGCATTTAGAACAACGTACATTATCGTCTCCTGCTTACAAAAGTCAACACAAAAATCTGCAGAGTATCGTTCAGCGATCTGGAGAAGAATGACATCATGGATTGGTTTTAATCGGATTATTTGGTATTTGGCTACAGTCAGGATGCTTAAGGTTTTATTCATTAGACTTTTTCTTGTTTCCTTATTTTTCATTGAAGTTTTATCTATTTTTATGTTTAAGGAAAACACAAATCTCCATAATACCATTTAACGGGTGAAGAAACTGAACGTTCCTGCTGTCAATGACCTGCCTGGTTCTGTTGTACGGGTCCAAAGCTGCTGTCCTGCGGTTCAGCAGTCATCATCCCTAGTATTCCTAAAACTAAAATCATTACCCAGCTGCACGTTCTTAGGAGAACTATTGGGATAAATGTTATGGCCGAGTATCATCCGGGCCTCAGAAAATTTCCACAAAGCTTTTGGTTCAACTGAAAGCTGCAGGTTTATCAACTATTCCCCCATGAGATAATGGTGTACCCAGTGGTGCATATGGTACCCAGGCCTTCAGTGGGCACCCCTCAACAAGGTGCTAATATCACCACTTTCACATTTTGAGAAATGAAGTAAACTACAGTATTCAAATATGAAATGTAACAAGCACAGGTATAAATAACCAAGAGGAAGGAAGATTACAGATCAATGAAGCAAGAAGCCCAGTTAAGACAACCACAATCCCCACTCTATAACCAGAAATCTGCGACCTTTACATCATCATTCGCCATTCAGATTCAACATGCATCTAATTACCAGATAAAATAGCACATAGAGCATGAAAATAAAATATGTCACACTCACCAGAGGTGCTGATTATTTATAAACTAAATCTAACCTTCCGTCTTTGTGCAGGAAGTCTTAGTTTCTCCTTTTAGTATCAGCCATTGAGGCCAGAAAAACTTTGAGGCCAGAAACCGAGGACAGATGGACCCAGTATTCAAGGAGAGACAGTCAGTAGGAAAGTTCAAAACGTTTATTAACAAAACAAAAACTGAAGTGGAGCTGAGGCTCACGGACACTGCAGGAGGGGGGCGGGGCACCGCCCAATCTCAGACACTCTAAGGGGGAAACACAGTAAAGTGACCATGATCATCTGACAGAAGACGATTGTCTGAGTTGGTCACTTACCTGGTTAAACAGTCCAGTCCAAGAATGTCCCCTGAGCTGCAGTTCCAGAGATCTTGCAGGAAGCCGATCATGGTCAGGGATTCAGAACAGACAGGAACAGGATCCAGATCAGGCAGGAACAGACAAGGGGCAGGATCCAGGCTTCCAAGCATCAAAGAGCTCCCAGGCGGGTTCAGAGTCTGACTGGGTCCAAAAGCGTGACCAGGTGGTCACGCACAGGAGCAGACAGGATCAGGTGCAGACGGGCAGGCTCAGTGGCAGAGGGTAACTGAGACAGGACGTGGAACCAGAACTTGATGCAGGACCTTTAAAGTGGTCTCCTCCCCTGAGCCAGGTTTACTTGGATAAAAACTAAACCTCCCCGCATATAGAGCCAAAAACCCAGAGGACTCAGCGGGGGAGGAACAGTGGACGATCAGGAGACGAGACAAACACTAAAACCCTTTTTCCACTGGCCGCCAGGATCCAGGACACGAACCATGAAATAACAGACAGGCTAACAGAAAAACAGTTAATGATCTGGTCCTGAATGCTCAGTGTGAACTGAATAAAACCAAGAGGAAACAGGTGAGAGGAATGAATTATAATTGAGGCAGGGAGGGAAATCGACAGGTAAAATTACTAATTAAGGGAGAGCAAACAGGCCAGATCATGACAAAAAACATTATTTTGGGCCTGGTTGCTGGTCCTGTGGACCAAATCTGAAATGTGATTGGTTAAGGAAAACATTCCTCACTAATATTGTTAAGGTGACTCTGAAGGCCTGGGCAGATCCAGCTTCCTCCGACAGTCCAAAAACACGACTGTTAGGTTAACTGGCTTCTCTAGATTCTCCTTAGATGTTAGTGAATGGTTGTTTGTCCTGTCTGTCTCTGTGTTCCCCTATGATGGACTGGAGACCTGTCCAGGGTGGACCTCGCCCCGTAGACACCAGCTCCCATCGTGACCCTGCTTGGGATAAATGTGACATAAACTGGATGAATGATCCTACTTCAAAAAAACAGAAAATTATGTTTAGGGTTAATTCTTCTGTTTAGTGAAACCTATTTTTTAAAGGATTGGTGCAATCAGGGAGTTTGTTTTAGATATTTATGGAAACAGGCTTAAATCGGAGGTAACTGGACTTTCCTTCAGTTTTTCTGAAGACGTTTCAACACTTATCCAGGAGTCATTTTCAGCTGTGTCTGATTTCACTAAAACAGGCTGTAAATTGGAGCTCTAATGTTTTAAAGAACATGGACGTCCGTCCTCCTCAGCACATTCCAAGTCAGACGCAAATCAAAGACCCAGTCATCTTTTGTTGTGTATGCTTCATGTGTTCATCCATTTGAATGAGGAGCAGTGTGCTTGAGTAGTTCGGACATGGAACCCATTCCAAAGTAATTACAGACCTGAATGACTGAGGACTTTTTACTGGCATCTTTCTAGTTCCTTTTTGTTTCTCTGTGCAGATCACAGTGTTCAGGATGGGCTCAGAGGGGCAGCAGGACATCGAGATGTCCATCCTCACAGCTCTGCTGAAAGGTAACCATGGTGATGATGCCAAGTGTTGTTAAACAATCAGATGGCATGAACCGTGACTCACATCATGACTTCAGGTACCAATGCTTCTGCCTCCGATCAGCTGAGCCTGGCTCTGGCCTGGAACCGGGTGGACATCGCTCGTAGTCAGATCTTTGTCTACGGCCTCCACTGGCCTGTAAGTTCCCACCATACACGCCCTTCAGGTTGTTGGTGTTTTCTGACTTCAGTATTTCTTGTCTCCAGCCTGTGAGCACCTTAACGGCCGATCGGCCTAAAAGCCCGGCAGCCCAGCGACCGGCAGCAGCAGCAGCTAAAGGGAAAGCTAGAGGAAAGAAAGGGAAAGGAGCTAAAACCAAACCAGAACCACCGGAGGAGACCGACCCACGGAAACTGGAGCTGCTCAACTGGGTAAGATCCTGGCAGCACCCAGTAGAGAGACGTTTGCTGGAGCAGACTTGAGAGTCTATGATGATGATGCTGGTTTTGCTGGTGGACAGGTTAACTCTTTGGAACAAGCCATGATGGATGCTCTGGTGTTGGACAGGGTGGATTTTGTCAAGCTTCTGATTGAAAACGGCGTCAACATCCATCACTTCCTGACAATACCACGTTTAGAAGAGCTGTACAACACAGTAAGACTAAAAAACATGCCTGCTGTGTAACACCTTTCTGCCAGGACTGAGATTTAGGATTTAAACTAGTTCAGTAAAACATTTTTAGAAAAACTGTCTTAGAGAGTCTGCAGGCTCCGATGTCCACTTGTTACCTCATCCTGTTCAGATAGATTGCTGAGCTTTTGTATGTTTAGAAGTTGTAGAGTAAATATTTCTAAGAACATCTGTTTAATTTTGATTAAAGAAAATATTTAGTCAAACTTCATTAAAGTATGAATAAAATGCTCTTTATTTTTTGCTGCAGATGTTCTGTTCTCTATATTCACTTATATCTCTGCTGCTTTAACCTTAATCTGATCCACTGACATACAAAGCTTTTGAAATATCATTTTCAGATTACAGAGAAGCTCTTTGCGCCTTTTATTGTGTGCTGCTTAGCGTTAGGGTTTAGCTGTGGAAAGATCAGGGTCCAGTTGGAGATGTTTAGAGTTTAATTCTTGGGTCTCTTTGATGTGTCTCTGTAGAAGCTGGGACCTGCAAACACGCTGCACTTTGTGGTCCGAGATGTCAAGAAGGTGAGTGCTGTCACCCGAGGTCTTTGGACACATTTAGCAAACACCTTTAACACTGTATTCCTCCAGTGTTTAAAATTCAACCTACTGCAGAATCAGTATGACTGAACTCAAACATTAGACCTCACACTGAATAGATTTAGAGCCTAACACCATAACAAAGTGGAACGTTATTAGCAAACTACTTTCGCCCCCCAAACCTTGGAGAGGTTATCACGTCTTCTCAGAACCATCTTTCCATAAACCAAGACAGGAATTCTCAGCAGCAAATGTTCAACTCGAGGTCAATTCTGGGAAAATGTCATCTAGGCAGATAAACGCAAACTAATTTGGCCTTAATGAACAGGCCCAGCAGAAACACCTCACACTTACTGTTAATCACAGCAGAGGAGGATTGATGATCTAGGCTTCTTCTTCAGCTGCAAGACTTGGGTACCTTGCAAGACCTCCTTTGTAGATCAAAGTAACCTAGAGTCCAGTGAGTCATATCGATGTCATGATTTTATCGAGAGCTCAGACCGACATGCAGATAAACCAGTCCAGAGAGACAAGGGAAAAAGTTTAACAGGTTTATTGAGACGTGTTGTGGAGGTTCCAGTGTAGCTCTGAACACTGCTCAACCGGAACTGAAAGGTGAGGGGAAGACACTGCGGTTAGTTCAGGTTCAGTGGGAGAATTGATTCTCGAACTTGAAGAGGAGAAAAGGTTGGCAGACTCACGTTTCCAGAGATTAGGTTTACTCTTACACTCCAGCAGGTGAGGAATGAGTTCCGGTGTTTGTCTCATATGGAGGAGGGCGGACAGGGTTACCCAGAATGTGGCTGTTTGTAGATGAACGGAGAAAGACTGACTGCCACTCAGATTTCCTGCGGTACGTGAACGGACTGTTGTGCAGATGAATCCCTTGCTCAGTATGAAGCTCAAACATTTCCTCGGGGAAAAGTGGATCCAAACCATCGGTTTGTATCCTTAGTTCAGTTTGAAGCTCAGTTGATTCTTCCAGGGAGAGAAAAAAAATCCAGTTTGCAGGATGACTTCCCAAAACAGGCAAACACTCTGGCGTCGAGGTAGTGGCAGTCAGCAGCTTAAGAACACTCCTTTAATGAGGTAACCCCTTGCAGGTGTGTGAGGAGGAGAATCAGAACCAGGCGCCACCTGGTGGAGGAAGGAAGACAAACACAAAGAAACACAGACCACACAGACTGGAGTCCTAACAGTCAAAGGTTTAGAGTCTTTCCAACAGGAAGAGCTGAGACCAAACTTGGTGATTGAAAGATAAACTTTACCAGAGAGCAGGACTGGGCATGGCAGTCATTTCCAAATTGTCAAATATTGGTGGTTTGTCAAGCTCTCTACGCTTCAGATAGAAAGAGAGGTATCCTTCTCATCATATATTGATGCCAGGGTGCATGAGAGGCTTTGGCAGGAAAAAAAAAACACCTTTATGCCTGAACCTAAACAAACTCCAGCATGAATGTTATGAACACTCCTAAAGCTACCAACAGCAACATTGTGGGCTAAAATTTTGATTGAAGATCAAGGCAATGTTATGTGACACAATGTCCTCAAACTCTCATTCATCCCTGTATCGATAAAAGATGAGAAGGATACTATCGTTGCACAAGTATGTAATGTGTCACTCCAACCAAAGGTCAATGTTTGATGTGTTCAGAGATAGAATGTGTTGGACAGGAACCCTAATATGAACTAAAATAACTCCCATCTTTGCTCCAGAGAAAACATCTTTAGAGAATCATTCAGAATATTCTTTATCTTCAAAGGTTATATATGTACACTGAGTTCGGTTTGGTATTAATTGGTGTGTTCTTTCAGGGGAATCTTCCTCCTGATTACCAGATAACGCTGATTGACATCGGGCTGGTTCTGGAGTTCCTAATGGGTGGAGCATACCGCTGCAATTACACCAGGAAGAATTTCAGGACACTGTACAACAACCTGTATGGACTCAAAAGAGTGAGTAAGGGTGGAGGAGGAAAGAGCTCCACAGGATGGAGGGCAGAAGTTAATATCAGTTTGTTCTGATTGGGGTCCCTAACCTGTCGAAATGAATGAGAAATTCAGCACAACAGAAAATTATTCAGACATCTACTCTCTCATTTCTGTGTTTTCTTGGTTACAGCCTAAAGCTCTGAAGCTGCTTGGAATGGAGGTAAGTGGTTGATAATAAACTCAAATTCTGAAAATAGGAAGTCATTCACCTGTTCTGATCTCTTTTTATTTTGCAGGACGATGAGCCGCGACCAAAGGGTAAAGGGAAAAAAAGCAAGAAGAAGGAGGAGGAAGTAGATATCGACGTAGATGACCCTGAGGTCAGCAGGTTTCAGTATCCCTTCCATGAGCTGATGGTGTGGGCAGTACTGATGAAGCGCCAGAAGATGGCGCTGTTCCTGTGGCAGAGAGGTGAGGAGGCCATGGCTAAAGCTCTGGTAGCCTGTAAACTCTATAAGGCCATGGCTCACGAGTCCTCCCAGAGCGAGCTGGTGGACGACATCTATCAGGATCTGGAGAACAACTCAAAGTGAGTTCCATCAAAGTTCTGGTTCTGTTTGCTATATATGGACCATTAGTTCTGTTTTGATCTGCTATTTTTTTGTAAAGCTTATTTGTCCATCTTACCAAGACTTGCAATCTTATATCAAGCCAAAATTTCTTTGTCATTTGTTTTGGAGTTTTATATAGTGCAAGAGCAGATTCTGATAATTAATAATCTTTTTTAATGAGGAAACTGCTTGAATTAAATGCAATAACCAGCCAGAGCAGTAAGACAGTTGCACTCGGTATTATCTGGTCTTAAGTGCATTTGTCTTACTGCACTATGTTATGACTGTAGCTTGACAATGTTAATTGTTTGATTTTCTTTAGCCATACACAAAAAGTTGCAGGAAACATCTTAATATAACTAAAAGTAAAAACACAAGTTGCGTGACAGCTACAGTAAGTCACTGAACAAAACTGGTAGCACTTTAGAAGGTTACAAACGTTAAAGGGTGCTAGCAGCTATCAAAGCCTGGCAAAGATGTCAAGCAAAGAGGCAAGCTGCTCAGCATAACCCCGCCGTGCCGTCAACGAGCGAGTCCTGCGACCTTCCCCTATCTTTTTTGCGATTGTCCTTGTTGCGTTGTGGCGTGGAGTAACATAGCGCAGACCACGCTTCAATATTGGGCAGAAATCCAAAATATCTGCAACACACTGGTGCAGGAGGATAACCAGCTCTTAAGCCTTTCACAGAATGATTTTTATAGCCTATGTGAAATAATATTTGTTAATTAGGCGTCTCTTTACTTAGTCAGTGTGGGAAATACAAACGAGGAAGTTACGTCCCATCTTTCATACCAGCCAGCATTTGGTGCTGCATGTGCTGCTTGAAAGGAAAAGGGATCCTCACTCGCTGTGGAGGGCCTAAGAAGCCACTGGCACTCGTTCTCGGGACTTAATATGGCTGACCCTCTGCAGATACGTGCAAACGGAGCGAGAAGAGTGTGTGGCGAGTTGGTAGCCAATGATTGGGAAAGGCCCCTGGTTTAAAAAAGGAGGCTTCCTCAAAGAGCGGTGAGGCCATTAGCTGTGTGTCCAAACAGAGGAGAACTGGAAGAGGAAGTGATGTAGAAGGAAATGCAGGAACTAACAACAGGGAAGTACTACATCACGGTCACACGGCAGACCCTGCTGGCAGGAAACAGCCACTACACCTTAAAGAAGTGATATGAGAAAAGAGAAAAAAACACAAAAAGTCCACTGGCCGTATCAATTAGCTGATTATTGCACTTATTTTTTAGTAAAACTTTCTCAAAAGAAGAGAAATAATCCAACAAAAGCTATCGATATAGTAAGCTCTTGCTTAGCATATCAATCTGAACGTAAGATCAAAAATGCTTTAAGGTTGATTTTACTAGATGAAGACATCTGGATGTTCTCTGTAGCTACATCTCGGCTCACGCCTGCTTAATTTGGCTGAAGTCTGTAACCTGGAAAAAGTGCTTCTGTGTTTCTTTTTAGGGAGTTTGGCCAGCTGGCCTACGAACTGCTGGACCAGTCATACAAACATGATGAGCAGCTGGCAATGAAAATGCTGACCTATGAACTTAAGAACTGGAGTAACTCCACCTGCCTGAAGCTTGCTGTAGCTGCCAAGCACAGAGACTTCATCGCTCACACCTGCAGTCAGATGCTGCTGACTGACATGTGGATGGGATGCCTGAGGATGGGCAAGAGCAACAGTCTGAAGGTTGGAAAAACAAAGAAAAACAAAGAGCAAAAGCATTATCAGACATATGGAATTTAATTGATTGCATCGTAAAGAAAAAAAATATTGGCTTACTTATTTTAAATCCTTAACAAAAAGAGTCCGACTCCCTGAGTGACCCCGATAGCACCTTTATACAATGGTTTTATTAGGACCTTTTTCTGTTGAACTCTCTGTCTTTCTTAACTGGTTCTTAGGTGATTTTGGGAATTATTTTCCCACCCACCATCCTGCTCTTGGAATTCAGACTTAGAGATGAAGCTTTTCACCATTCATCCAGAGAAAACATGGCTGGGAGCACTAAAGACGAGGACAAATTTAACAAGGTACAAAACAAAACAAACAGAGAGTGTAAAAGATGTAACGAGAGCAAAGCAGTTTGATTCACTACACCCTGGTTTCAGGACGCTGCCTCCAACATGGACACTGTGTCCAAGAAAGGAGATGAAGAGGAGAACCAGAAGGGACACCTGAGGATTCCCATTGGGAGGAAAATCTATGAGTTTTACAACGCCCCCTTCACCAAGTTCTGGTTCAACACGGCAAGTTAACTTTCCTACCTTAAAGAGAAAATCTACTCTGAAGTTTAAATGTCTGAATCAAGGTTATTCTGGCTTATGAAAACAAAAAAAACCCAAAAAAACTAGAACTAAAAATCTAAGTTTTGTGTAATCTTTAAAGTAAGACTAACTGAGACCGTAAATAAGTGTTCTCAAAAAAACTAAAATTAACTGAATTTACGGAAAAAATGTTCTTGGTATCGGTGCAACACTACGTAAACCTGCAGGATAGTGGCGCTCCAGGAGCGGTTTTGCTTCTTCCTGATGTTGAGCTTAACAGCGGTTCGTCTCTGACAGCTTTTACACCTTTGCAAGCTTCTGGAGCAGCCAGACTGACCTTCTTCTCACTGATGAGGAAGTGAATATTGTGTTTCAGATCTCATACCTGGTGTATCTCATGCTTTATAACTACATCATCCTGGTGAAGATGGAACGCTGGCCTTCTTTGCAGGAGTGGATTGTCATCTCTTACATCATCACTTTGGGCCTGGAGAAAGTCAGACAGGTAGTTGTTAAACACCTGGTGGTTTGTCACCCAGATTCTGCTTTCTCTTAGACCCTTTTCTTGTGTATCTTGGTTTTCGAACCCTGACCCTCTCTCTGCTTTTAGATCCTTATGTCGGAGCCAGGAAAGCTAAAACAGAAGATCAGTGTGTGGTTGGAGGATTACTGGAACATCACTGATCTGGTTGCCATCACTCTCTTCCTACTGGGCCTTCTACTGCGGCTCCAGAGCGAACCCTCCATGGGCTACGGACGAGTCATCTACTGTGTCGACATCATATTCTGGTACATTCGAGTCCTCGACATCTTCGGAGTCAACAAGTACCTGGGCCCCTACGTCATGATGATCGGGAAGATGGTAGGAAGCCACCAAGCAGAACCGAACCCTTAGAAAATTTATGTTAAACCAAAGCTCTAATAAGAGTGAAAAGAAAATATATGGTCAACAAGCAGCCAAAGGCAACATCTAAGACATCCCCGGTTCATCTGAGGATGTGTTGATCAAGATTGTTTAGATTCTTGAAGGGAAACGTCTTTTTACACAGAAGCATAATGTCTCTTAGTTTTGAATAAACCATCTGCTAGGAAAACGTTACATCTGTATTTCCTACTTGTCCCTTTGAATCTCTGTCAAAGTTGGTTGCCCCGTGTCTCCTGCATATCTACAGATGATCGACATGTTGTACTTCGTAGTCATCATGCTGGTGGTGCTGATGAGTTTCGGTGTAGCTCGGCAGGCGATCCTCCATCCGGATGAGGAACCTACATGGCGCCTTGCTCGGAACATCTTCTACATGCCATACTGGATGATCTACGGAGAAGTATTTGCAGACTCCATAGACCGTAAGACTAGCGTCTATAGTAAGGCATCCGTTAATCTTCCCTCGGTCTCCCCCAATCCTAATCGTGTGGTTCCTCTCCTTTCTTACCCAAACCTATCATCCTCTAATGTCTGACCTGTTTTAATTCCATCCTGACTCTACCCTCCCATAGTCTTTGTCTCCTCATGCTTAGAATATTCTCACGTTGATTACTAGTGTTGCACCGGCGAGTACCAACAAATAGGGCACCGATACCATTTTGAGAGCCAAAAGTTTATTCAACTATTGTCACCCACTCCTGGTAGGCAATAAAAAGATCTACTGGATTCACTTTGTATTAGATTTTTTCCTGCTTCACAAAGGTAGGCAGCAGCTTGACATGAAGCCATGATGGCGATTATTTTACATTATTATGGTATCGGTATCGGCCGACACTGCACAGCCAGGTATCGGGTATCGGTATCTGGGCCAATAAATGGCATCGACGCAACACTATTGATTACCCCCTCACTTCCTGATCTCCACCCTCTTCCTCACAAATATCTTCCTTCTCGTTTCTCGTCACCGTGTCATCTCGAGGCCTCGCCTAATCATCTCCTCTTTACTGATCCTGTCCTGTCTTTCCTCAGACATCATCTCAAGTCACTTTGTTCAGTCTGTAGTTCTTGTTGATGTTGTTGGAATTGATGAAGGAAAGTTCAGAGTCAGTGATGTGTTCATCTTGAAGTTTGCCCCTAAAGGCTTTAAACAGTGATGTAAGAATGACTCATTTGCATCCAAGCTGGACAACAGATGGCAGCGCTAACCTGCAGCATTAGCAAACATTTTAGTGGCTTAGTTCAGACAATCAGCATGAAACACTGATATTTAAAAGGCCTATAAGCTCACAGGTCTTTTGTCTGAAAAAAAAAAAAAAAAATATATATATATATATATATATATATATATATATATATATATATATATATATATATATATATATATATATTTACAGTACCGCCTGTTCAAAATGACTTCCAGCAGCCTTGTTTACAACCAAATCATGTCATAAACCTCATAAAGTTACTTATTGTAGAATCCATCCTAGCCCAAATTCTGTTCAAGGTCTATTAAGGTAAAATGAATAAAAATAAATAAAAAGATTGAGATTCACAACTTTATTTTGATACCCACTCCTGTGCACACAACCAGGGTCTGTAACACACAGACTTCATAAGTTCTCAGGTGAATATATGCGCTATTAATTAAGAATCAGAATCAGAATTCTTTATTTGTCATTGCTCCACAGGGGTGCAACAAAATTTCTCAAAAAAGAAAAACAGTACAAGCAATTAGTGCAAATTTAAAAGAAAATAAATACGAAAAAGTAAAGAAAAAAAAAAAGAAGGGGGATACTGCGGGCTCTCCTGAGGCAGCGGGTACAGGTTATTGCACGTGAGGTAGCATATTGCATTCAGTGGTACTGTCATTATTGATAGTTACAGTTGTTACAGTGTACATAAGGCGTTCAGGGCAACAACAGCTCTAGGAAAGAAGCTGTTTTTCAGTCACAATAAAACTATAACAGTGTAGATTTGGTCAGCTGGCATGAACCCGAGTCACTGTGTTTATGTCACATGTGACTATATGTAGTGGGGAAAAAGTATTCAACTATTCACTAAAGTTAAATAATAGGAGATCGATGGATTTCACTCAGTCGGCACTTTATTTTATATCTTTGCAAAGAGAGAACAGTAGATCATATATGATGTGTAATCAGCCCTGTTCTGACCAGACAGTTTGTCTCTCTTACTTATTTTAAAGGCATACTATGCAACATTTTTCAGTTAATTAATGTGTTCCATAACGTTTTGGATGATTAAATGAGTCATTTCAGGTCGAACAAAGGTTTTCTCGGCCGCCCTGGTGGTCTGTGGGGGAAATACCGCACTTGCAATTGCAGGAGCCCTCGGCCCGCAGCCACAGGCTCAAGACTCTCGTGCATCGCGAGAGTCAGTCTTGCTTTACGGCGAGAATTTGGCTAACTACAATCTTTGTTATTTAGACACATGCATAACAAATAATGTATGAAAACAAAACAACAAAATAGTCTCTTACCGCAGTAGACATGGTGATTCGTTGCGTTCCCCTGTCTGCTAAGCTCAAAACAACCGTGCCTGGCTTGACGGAGAAACCAGGAGAACAGCTGAGCATATTTACGACAGTGCACTTTTACTTTCGCCCTCTGGGGGGAGCCTCGCTGGAAAATCAACGCCGGTTGCATAGTATACCTTTAATGAAAACAACATTCACTCACACATTCTCAGCATGGCAGGTGAAACAAACTGAGTAAAAACATTTTTCATTGGATAAATAGTATAACTAAATATATGAAAGAAGAGAAATCTAAATATTCCGACCAAACTATATTAGCTCCAAAATCCTTTTATGCAAACAGCAAGGAAATAATTATACTATTTAAGGATTATTGAACGGTTCTCCACATCCATCACAGGATGACTAGGCTGAACTTGTGTTGATTAAGCCTCAAAGTAATGAAATTAAAATCCAAATACATGCAATAGTAAAAAATTTTTTTAAATAATTATATTTATTGGTTTTTAACGTGTTAACAAACAAACAAATACAATACAAGACAAGAACAAAAGAACAATCCAGCTCTTAAAGTTAAATACCTATATACGAGCATATGCGCGCACATACACACACATACATACCGACCAAAGAGAAAAGAAGGGAGAGAAAAAAAAAAGGACACCAATGGAAAACAAATGGTCCGAACCAAAACATTACAGATGTTTACAATTCGGACATCCTCAAATTATAAATCCTCTCCAAAGAAGAGCCGAGGTTTCAAATCCTACATAAGAGATAAAAGGTTCCCAAACTTTATAGAAGTTATTTTCTTTATCGTGCAGTTTGCTCGTCAAATAGTCCAAAGATATATAGTCCAGTACTATATTTAGCCATTGTGATTTACTTGGTGCCTTGTCAGAAATCCAATTCAGTACCACACATTTTCTTGCACAAAAAGTAAGCATTCTGTTGAGTTGACGCTGACGTTTACCAGTAACACCGGTGTCGGTTAAACCAAGTAGTAAATACAATGGGTTGAATTGTGTGCCAACAGAGAAGATCTTATCTAATTCACATTTTATTATATGCCAAAAATGTTGAATTTCCCTGCAGGACCAGTAACAATGTGTGAGACTACCAATATCCACTCTACATTTCAAACACAATGGTGAGAGGCTTGTATTGAATTTACTTCGCTGAGAAGGAGAAATGCGGCACGGTGTAAAATTTTAAATTGTATGGCCTTAACCCGATTGCAAATACTTAAAGACTTTGCATTCTTCCAGGCCTCATCCCATCCCTCCTGATCTATTGCCCACTGCAATTCCTTTTCCCAAACTTCTTTTAGGTGAAATGTATTTGGTGAGGGGTGCTCTTTCAGCAAGTTGTAAAAGGTTTTAATTGAAGTTTTTACCCTGGAGGAAAAAAGCTGTTTTTCACACACTGAAATTGTTTGGTCCACATGGAGTGTGGTTTTTTTCTGAATGAAATCTCTAATTTGTAAATAGCGAAAGAAATCCTGCCTCCCAATATCATATTTATCCGATAATTGCGAGAAAGATAATAATGTGTTACCTTCCATCAAGTCAGAAAGCGTACGGATTCCCTTTATTGACCACGTTTTGAAGCCAGAGTCCATAACGCCTGGCAGAAACATCGGGCTATCACAAATAGGTGTAAGAGGTGATATAATTTGGAACCTGCCCTCAAGTTTTTGGACCATTTGCCATGCCCTCACAGTGTTAATAGTAATGGGGTTACTGCAGTACGTCTTTATAGCATAGTTTTTTCCTAAAAAAAGTAAATTTTTTAAAGGGAACCTGGACATAGAGCTTTCTATATCGAGCCACAGAGAAGTAGGCCCCCCCGTCCAATCAGCAGCAGCATGCATGTGAGCGCTGATCTGATACTTTCGTATGTCTGGGAGAGCCAGACCTCCACACTCGGCCGGGAGGCACAGTGTAGAAATTTTTAAGCGTGCTTTCCTTCCCGCCCATATAAAAGAACTTAGCCATCCATTTAGAGCCTTAATTGTTCTACGGAGAAAAAGAACTGGAATCATTTGTATGGGATATAAAAGTCTGGGCAAGACATTCATTTTTAGAAGAGACACGCGGCCCAACCACGAGAGAGGCAGCGCTCTCCATCTTTCAAGGTCCAGCCGAATACGTTCAAATAAGGGGGTAAAATTGGCCCTATGCATTTTGTCAAATGAGGGGGTAATTCTTATTCCCAAGTATGAAAATCCTTCTGGGGACCAAGTGAAAGGAAATGGAACAGGTATAGATGGTTGATGTTTTAATGTGCCTAGTGGCATGACCTCTGATTTGTTGAAATTGATTTTATAGCCCGAAAAATCCCCAAACCTGTTAATGGTCTCTATGAGATGTGGGATAGAGTCCTCAGGCTGAGATAGAAATATGAGCACGTCGTCAGCATATAAAGTAATCTTGTGTTGTCTCTCCCCAATGGTCAGACCACATATCCCCTCATGGGTCTGAAACCGCCTCTGCCAGAGGCTCCATAACCAGAGCAAAAAGCAGGGGCGATAGAGGGCAGCCCTGGCGTGTTCCCCTCTGCACCCGGAAATTTGGCGATCTTAAACCATTAGTAATAACAGCTGAGCAAGGCTCACTGTAAAGTATTCTGATCCAATTAACAAAAATTTCCCCCAGGCCAAACTTTCTCATGGTGTAGAACAAATATGGCCACTCAACGCGATCAAATGTCCTGTACTTATATAGCGCCTTTGTTCAAGTTAGGAGACTTGACCAAGGCGCTTTACACTACATTCATTCACCCACACACTCACACAGCTGCCCTGGGGCTCACTGACAGAGGCGGGGCTGCCGTACGCTGGCGCCACCGGGCCCTCTGACCACCATCAGTAGACAATGCAGGTGAAGTGTCTTGCCCAAGGACACAACGACACTGAAAGTCGGAGTCGGGGCTTGAACCGTCAACCCTTCGATTTCAGGGCAAACTCCTACATCCAACGCCACTGTCGCCCAAATGCCTTTTCGGCATCTAGGGAAACAACTAGACCAGGCATTGCTCTTTGATTAAAGAGCTGGATCACGTTGAGCAACCTACGCATGTTATTGAAGGAGCTACGTCCCTTAATGAAGCCAGTTTGATCCTCATTAATAAGTGTTGGGAGTAGGATCTCCAAATGTTTGGCTAATATTTTTGAAAGGATCTTTAAGTCTACATTTAATAAGGAAATTGGCCTGTATGAGGCACAATCTTCCAGTGGTTTATTTTTCTTAAGTATAAGAGACATGTTTGCTTCCCTCAATGACGCGGGCAAGTGACCTTTTCGAAAAGAGTCGTTAAACATCTGCAGCGGCGGTTCGACTAGTATGGTGATGAACTCCTTGTAAAATTCTACAATAAGAAAGTCGGGCCCTGCTGTTTTTCCAGACTGCAGACCTTTAATAGCTTCTGTGACTTCCTTAATGGTTATAGGACTGTCTAATGTTGATTTTTGGATATCTGTCAGACAAGGAAGGTTAAGGTTGGAAAAAAAGGTGTTCATTAGATCTGCAGTGTCAATAGAGATCTGAGATTTGTAGAGATTCTCATAAAATTCTTTGAAGTCTAAGAGTTGTTTGCCATTCCTGTCGTTAATGAATGCTATATTTTGAGAATCTGATTTCTTTTTGATCAGGTATGACAAACATTTCCCAGGCCTGTCGCCGTGTTCATATAGTTTTTGTTTTGAAAATCTTATTTTCTTCTCTGCTTCGTTTGTTAGCAGGCAATTTAACGCTGAGCGGAGAGTCTGGATTTCTTTGAGTTTCTCCGTGGAGGGTCTAACTTGATAGCCCTGCTCAGCCTTCTTCAATTTGGCTTCCAAAATTAATCTTTGTTCTGCTTGCCTGCGTCTTTTACCATTTGTAAAAGTCGTAATGAGGCCCCTGCAATAAGCTTTGGAGGTCTCCCACAGTAATGATGGATCGTCGGTGGATGCTGCATTAACTGAGAGAAAATGTTTGAATTCCTCCGCGAAATAAGTTTTGAATTTTCCATCATACAAAATAGAGGAGTCAAAGTGCCACCGTCTTGATCGGCTGGCCACAGTTCCCATGTTACATTGAATGAATACAGGGGCGTGATCTGATATTATTATGTTGCCGATTGAGCTAGAAATGACTGAAGGTAGGAACTGCCTGGGGACAAAAAAATAATCAATTCTTGTATAACAGGAATGTACTTTGGAGAAGAATGTGAATTCCTTTTCTGTTAAATGTTGCGTTCTCCACACATCAACATATGCCAACTCCTCACACAAAGTCAAAACCAATTGGGCCTGAGATGAAATACGACATTTGCCAGTTGGGGATTTATCAACCAAGGGGGAGATATGACAATTAAAATCTCCATCCACAATTGTATTCTTGATGTTCAATTCCACCAGTTTTGTAAAAGCAGACATTAGAAATTTGCCTGGTTGACCAGGTGGAAAATAGACGTTCATGAAGGCGATCTCCTCCCCAAACAGAATACCCTTCACAATAATATATCTCCCACCGGTATCTTTTATGCAATCTACAAGTTTAAATGGAACATTTTTCCGGATCAGAATGATAACACCTCTGCTTCTAGATGTAAAGGAGGAAAGAAGGCCTGATTGAAGACACCCTGTTGCAATTTTGCATGTTCTTTCGCATCCATGTGGGTTTCCTGTAAAAAAGCCACTTGAACCTGTGCCCTTTCAAGATATGTTAAGACCTTTCTCCGTTTGAGAGGTGTGTGAATGCCATTAACATTCCATGTACAAATATTAAGTGCTGACATAATAGCTTTTAGCTATAAAAACAAGGCGTGAGGATTTCGACATAGTTTCCCTGGTATAATGAGGTCGAACATTTTTCTCTCCTCCCTCCCCCTCTATACTTCAAAAAGAGCTGGAATAACAAGTAACAAACAGTAAAACTAACTAACTAACTGCCAACAAACATTGCCTAACATTGGCGTAACAGATACACTATTTCTCCTCCAAACGATGAAGAGCAAGTGTGTAGGTCTTCTGACAACAAACAGTCACCTGTTTAGCTAATTCAAGAGCAACAACCAAAAAAAGCGAGAAAAAAAAGAAAAAAGAAAAGGGGGGCCGGCGCTTGGATAATAAGAACCAATATTTACCCATTTTACAAAAAGTAATATATAACGACAAGCATAGGCGGATCTACTGGGGTGGCATAGGGTGGCAAAGGCCCCCCTAAATGACAGCCTTGCCACCCCTGCTGCCACCCCAGTTGGCGGTAGGGGTGGCGAGGCTTATAAATTATGGATCATTTGAGAATTACGACCGCTAATTTCCAATGTCGGACTGCAGTGAATGCAGCACGAGATGACAGAGAGCGACTGAGACTGATTGTTTTGAAAACCGAATGGGGCAAAGCGAGGGAGCCAGGGGTCATGGGGAGAGGAGACACGGGATGAAACAGGTAAACACTGATTAACTATCTATAGAGAAATTAAATCATAATGAAAGCTCAATGTTGCTAGCATAGCTGCTGATTTTATGATGATAAAAATCAGGTTGCAGAACGTTATTTCTCTATCTATAATGTTAGTTAGGCCTGACGTTTCAGGCTCATAAAGACATATTTTCAGTCAACTATGACATAAAAGAGACGATCAAGTTTGGTTGAACTCAAATCAAAACGCACAAAGGCTTTGGATCTAAATACATTAGTGAAGCGTTTTGCTGAGCAACATGGAAATCACTGCATTCAGCTGTTATAGTCATGTTAACTTTATGTTTGCTCTCTGCTGAGCCTTTACAGAGCTGCTACATTTTGTTTTGGCACCTGAGAAAATCTGATATTTCCTTTAATAAAACCAAAAGTGTTAAAAGTTAAAAATGTGATTCTGGTGTGAATCCTGCTTAACATGAAGCAGTGTTGTTGTTTCTTTTTTGTATATATAGTATGAAACTATCCAGAAACGACCTGTATGAACCTACTCACAAGCAAAATGTATTTTTATGTTGCTTCTTTTCAGATTTGTGGAGAATTTGATGTAACATACAGAACCCGCCTTTTTGTTGATTTGTTGATACAGCAGTATGGAGGACCAACTCTGCCATATTTAAAAATAAATACAGAAATAAATAAATGCTTAATAAATAAATAAGCATACAATTAATTGCTACCAAAATACAAACAACAAATAAATGTAAGTAGAAATTAAATTATACAGCAAGTCATAAAGGTATATAACTTCCTGTTAAAAGGGATTTTTTCCTCTCCACTGTCGCTACAAGCATGCTTAGTGTGAGGGATTGTATTTGAGTCAATGAGTCAATGCAATCAACTGGCTTCCTTAGATATAAAACTTTGTATCAATTTGACTGTATGATCTGGTTGAACTGTAAAGTGCCTTGAGATGACATGTGTTGTGAATTTGGCGCTATAGAAATAAACTGAATTGAATTGAATTAACTCTTTTAATTTGCTTCTTTATTTCTTTGCCTTTTTAATATTTACCTTATTTATTTTTTTGTCATTTATTATCTTCAACTTCATTTTTTAATTACTTATATTTTTAAGTATTTATTTATGTGCATGTTATCATATTTTTGTCTGTTTTATTCTTCCTTTGTATTTTTTTACCCTAGTTATTTCTTTCTGCCTGCCCTTTTAACATTTCTGCCTGCTATTATAATATAATTTCTAATTACATTTATTTGTTGATTGTATTTTTGGTGGCAATTAATTGTATGCTTATTTATTTATTGAGCATTTATTTATTTCTGTATTTATTTTTAAATATGGCAGAGTTGGTCCTCCATATACAGCTCTATCTACAGCAGATCTACATGCATGAATGTCCCTTTCATGTTGCCGTAACTGCTGTATATCAAGTTCCTGAGGAACAAATGGGGTAAATGTGTGTTCAGAGTAAACATTACATAGATGTCTGGTACCTTGTTTGGAGCCTTGACCCATTTATTTCTACTGTGTAGTTCTGCTCACTGTAGTGCAGTTCAGTCCATAGATCTCTGATGGGAAACTTTTTCTTTCTATAGTTTCTTCTTGTGCAAATGCTGCAAAGCTGCCTCTCTGACAGTCAATCTCACACATCTGCGACTCAGCACCTGTGTCTCACCTTAATACCTTTCCTGTCATAAGGCCGCTCTAGAAGTAGTGTTATCATTCTTCTACCTCCTATTAGATCACATTGTACGATGTATTACTAATATGAACTGTTTCACATGAAACACTAGTACTGTAGATACTATTCTCACCAAACTGTGATAACTGTGATTAAATTCAGTGTAAACAAATGCCATATGTTGCCACCCCTAAAAAATTCCTGCCCCCCTCTTGCCACCCCATAAATATTTTTCTAGATCCGCCCCTGACGACAAGCATAATGTCTCTGCATAAGAATACTATTCATCACAATAATATGAGTTCACATAGGTGTGTCCCATGGCGCTGACAGCGGGGCTTATTTAAGCGTATCCAGGGTTCTGGTACACCCTTGTAGAACCACGGTGAGTGACTTTAAGCTTGGCGGGGTAGATGAGCCTGTAGCTGGCATCCACGGCTTTCAGACGTTTCTTAACGCCATCAAAGCTTTTACACTTCTGTGCAACAGCCGCTGAGAAATCCTGAAAGATCATCACAGTTGTGCTCCAGGGGCTGCCCATTCTTGCCCTTTTCCACAGACGTGCGCATGACCCTCTCCTTGTCGCGGTAGTTGTGCAGCCTGACCAGGACTGGACGCGGTCTTTGGCCAGCGGCGGGGACCGGACCCCCGGTGCGATGAGCTCTGTCCACTTTTAACTTCCCGGTTTCCGTTTGGATATTCAGCTCTTCAGGGAGCCACTTCTCAAAGAATAAAGCGGGATCATTCCCTTCCGTGTATTCCGCAGACTCTGGGAGCCCAATTATGCGTAAGTTTCGTCTCCTGCCTCTATTTTCCATGTCATCAATGTGATCCGTGAGCTCTTTCACCCCCCCCCTCCAGTGACTTCAGCTTATTAGCGACTGGGGCTGTTTCGTCTTCCAAGGTGGAGATGCGGGATTCTGTCTCTGTGATGCGCTTCTCATGTTCCTGAAGCTGCTCCCGGTAATCATGCACAAATCTCGATATCGGATCAAGTTGGTCCCTTAATTTGTCTTCGAATACCTTCGTAAGGTTTTCAGTTACCGCACGAATCACCTCCTGAAGAGCTGGGTCCATCCTCTCAGAGTCGCGAACTTTTTCGCTAGCCAGACCGCCAGTAGCTTCATTAGCTTCTCCGCTAGCCAGACCGCCAGTAGCTTCATTAGCTTCTCCGCTTGATTCCCCTGTCATCTCCGTCACAACGTTTTTCCTTCGTGGCATGTTCTCAGACGGCCTTAAAAAATAATCACTAATACTCATTGCAAGTTTAGCCGACGAAGAGAGACTGCCTTGTCGTTTTTTGCAGGGTATAAACTGAAGAAATAGGTAAAAATAAGCGCCAGCGCCCCTCGTCCCAACCGTCCCTTAAGCCGCCATCTTGAAGACCTTGATGCAATAGTAAAATAAAAAAAAGGCGAAATGCCTTGCTCAAATTTATAAATTGTGCAAAGTATTTTAATAATATTTTTTTTAAATGTCCCTGTCACCACTAGGGAGTGCTGCAGCACCCCCACTTCCCGCTGCCATGGTTATAAATGTTAAAACTGAATTGCACAAAATAATTGATCACTTTCTAATTGTACTCACATTTCCAACACCTCAGCTTTGATAAATATCTAATCTGGCTGACAACACATTTAAAGACTGATCTGGCATTAAAACTTTAACAAGTTTGAGCTAAGTTTGTGTTTAATTTTAGATGCACCTGCTTAATGACTTGTTTACATAAAGAATCAGCCCTGTGGCGTAATGGGAAGCTGAGTGATAGATCAGTGGAAACAGCTGCCAAGTAGGTGAAATCAGACAGATCTGAAGGGACTCAAGTTATATGACAACTTTCTGAGTCTTTCCATCTAAAACTGATTATTGAGCACATTTACTTTATCTGGTGAATACATGAAAGTCTTTAATACTCAGCCTCTGAAGTATGTTTGTTGAACAGCAGGGGGCAACATTCTAACATCTGTTCTGAAGTTGATGCATTGCCTCATATTCATCTTGATCATGAAGACATTTTGATCTTAATTCAGATTTATTGTCTGTTAGGATCAGAGGCCTTTATCACAGATTAATGATGTTTTCTTCTGTTGACATCTGCTGCTGATGGACAGTTTATGCAATGGAGATTAACCGTAAGTAAACGTTTAAACTCCGTTTTCTGTCAGGTTTCCAGACTATCACAGCCTGGGTTAGTTAGCAGGACTCTTCAGTGAAATTATATTAACATGTTTACTTTCTTATTTTATATAATTTTCTCCTTTTTAACTTTTTAACTTTAGTCTATTTTACTGATGCATCACAGTCATTTCGAGCTCAGAGTGCCTGAACTGTTGATTCTTTTAGGCTTCAGCTGAATGAGTGTCCAGTTGTTTTTCTGCTGGCTGTTCTGCAGGACCCAGTGTTACATAACAGGCCTGTTCTTCTCTTCATCCAGATGTTGTTTTTTTCCATCCTTCAAGCAGAAGTCACAACAGGATCCACGTGTGCATTAATTATAACAGTAAACCAATTTTAACAAACCCATTAATCCAAAAGGTGGATGTTGTTAGTGAGTTAGAAATATTCCTGGATTGGTGATTAACGTGGTTTTAAGGATAGAAGGTCCTCGGTTCAAATCCTGGTTGGACCAAGATCCATTCAGGTGAATTTTGTTTTTAAAATGGCCTGAGCCTCTATTATGCCTCTTTACTAATGTGGGAGTTTGATGACTGGACAAAAAGGATGGATGAAAAACAGGAAGATCCAAGCAGAGAATCCAGGTAGAGGGAAAGCTCTTCTCTGATGGCGCCAGTAGGAACTGAGGTGGCTCTGTGTGTCCGGAAAGAGGAACCTGACGGCATCTCTGATGATAGATCGGTGTCTGAGTCAAACCAAGGTCTCACCAGAGGATTGGTGGACAATAATGCAGGAATGTATCCGTTTGTCTGATTTTAGCTCCATGTGGAGATAACATGTATGACGAAGATGGGAAGAAGCTTCCTCCCTGTATCCCTGGAGCATGGCTAACCCCCGCTATCATGGCCTGTTACCTGCTGGTGGCCAACATCCTCCTCGTCAACCTGCTCATCGCAGTTTTCAAGTTAGTACAAATTTAAAAACTCTGATATCTTATCAGATTTTTTTCAAAGTTAAAGCAAATCATTTAAAGAAGGAAAAAGGCTAAATGTTAGGAGCAGAGGTGGGAGGAATAAACATTCTTTGTTACACACATATGATCTCAGGTCACTTTACAGAGACAATTCAGCCAGATCATCCAGTCAAACTGATTCAAAGTTTGCTATCTAAGGAAAACAAGTTGATTGCATCTAATCATTGACTCAAGACAATCCCTCACACCAAACATGCTTGTAGCGACAGTGGAGAGGAAAAACACTTAACAGGAAGAAACTTCCAGCTGAGGCCGACTGGGGTTCAAGGAGACAGAAGCAGACATAGAAAAAGAAGCATAGATACAAAAGGCAACTGTCAACCAGCTCCACAGGCGGCCCCGTCCAGGAAACACACAGCCAGGCAGACGAGCTCCGAGCCAGCTCCCATGTCAGAGGATGAAGAGAGCACATCCAGTTAGTCACAGTCAGAGAAACAGGACTACACTGGAAAACAGGCCAAGCTCCAACATCTAGAAACAAAGGTGTTGATGGCAGCAGCACAGCTGATATTTCTCTCCAGGATGGAGTCACAGCCAAACAGGAACAGACCAGATGAAGCTACTATGAGAAAAAGCAGAGAGAGCAGAACGTTAGAGATTGAACTAATAGATTCTGCAGAGTGGGAGAATAGAGATAGAATGAAGCAGAATGATGAAAAAGGGGTCCCTATGTCCTCCAGCAGTCTAAGCCTATAGCAGCAGAACTATAGAGATAGATCAGGATAACCTGAGCCACTCTAACTAGAAGCTTTATCAAAAAGGAAAGTTTTAAGCCTAGCCTTAAAAGTAGACAGGGTGTCTGCCTCACGGACTAAAACCTGTAGTCTTACACTGATATATGGTTTCCTGTTATAAAAAGAAGATTATAACATTTTAACGAATTCCAGATATCTGTTTTCCAGAAAGGTGTTAGTAGTTTTGCCTTCAGCTTTGGCCCTTTTCTCTCCCAGCAACACCTTCTTTGAGGTGAAGTCCATCTCCAACCAGGTGTGGAAGTTTCAACGGTATCAGCTGATCATGACCTTCCACGATCGCCCCATCCTGCCTCCCCCACTGATTGTCTTCCCCCACGTCTACATCGTACTGAAGAGTCTGTGCTGCAAATGCAGGCGCAAGCCAGAGGGTGAACGCGACGACCGGGAGAGGCGACTCCGTAAGAAACACTCACCAAGTGAAAGCTTCCCAGAGAATAGTTATTGAAATAGTTTTTATATTAAAAAAGTCTGTGTATAACATGGATGCATCAAAACCTGCTTTTTATTTCAGTGTTAAATTCTGTTTAAAGTAACAGATTATTAAAATGTCTCCGGACCTTTACTGGTTAATGACTGGTTCTTTATTTGGACGCTGCTCATTGGTCACTACTGCCTTAAATCGTAGCTCCTACCTGCAGTTCTTCGCTCCTTTTGCCTTTTGCAGGGCGAACAATGACACTATTCAGGGTAGGAAAGTATGGACTCAGAGAGGGGGAACAATTATTGTAAACTTAATTGTTAAATTATTGAAACTGAAAAAATAAAATTAAACCTCCAAAATGCAAGTTGATATTGAATGTCAAATTTTTACTTATAATCGGAAAAACTATAAAAACCGAACATAAAATAATAAGAATTGAATCTAAATTTTTCCCCTCAGCTTAAAAAAGCTAAGAATTCAGTTTAGTATTTTAATTACAGTTATTCTTTTTATTTATTTTCTTTATTGCAGTTTTAGATTTAAAATTTTCAGATTCAAATCCATTTCTTTCAGTCTATTTTCTTTAGTTTTAAATTCCTTTTTTAGTTTCCAGCCACCTTAAAGAGGTCATTACACGACAGACACATAATGATGCAGGTCAGAGAGACTACAGCCTACAGCAGACTACAACAAGAACAACAAAAATAATAATAAAAAAGGTTGTACAAATGTAGCAACTGACTGAAGCTCTCCATTAAGAAATCCAAAACATATGGAGCATATTTCACAGAGAATACATGGAAAGACAGATAATTGTGTTTGGGCTGTGCCCAAAAATGTCCTGTAATGCAAAAGATTGTGGGCAACTGTATAGCTGCTATTGGCAACTGTATAGCTGCTATTGGCAACTATATAGCTGCTATTGGCAACTATATAGCTGCTATTGGCAACTGTATAGCTGCTATTGGCAACTATATAGCTGCTATTGGCAACTGTATAGCTGCTATTGGCAACTATATAGCTGCTATTGGCAACTATATAGCTGCTATTGGCAACTGTATAGCTGCTATTGGCAACTGTATAGCTGCTATTGGCAACTATATAGCTGCTATTGGCAACTATATAGCTGCTATTGGCAACTGTATAGCTGCTATTGGCAACTGTATAGCTGCTATTGGCAACTGTATAGCTGCTATTGGCAACTGTATAGCTGCTATTGGCAACTATATAGCTGCTATTGGCAACTATATAGCTGCTATTGGCAACTGTATAGCTGCTATTGGCAACTGTATAGCTGCTATTGGCAACTGTATAGCTGCTATTGGCAACTGTATAGCTGCTATTGGCAACTGTATAGCTGCTATTGGCAACTGTATAGCTGCTATTGGCAACTGTATAGCTGCTATTGGCAACTATATAGCTGCTATTGGCAGGTAGGGATGACAGGAGATGCCTGCGCTAAATGAACTGATGTTAGGAAGAATACTGCTTCCATGTCATCGCTCCTAATTTACTGCCAGCACTATTTGGATTGTTCTTCTTATGGCGAAAACACTTCTGCTGTGGATTAAATCTCCTTCCTGATCAGAGGCATTTGGCTGAAGCCTTAAATTGAGGAGAGGTCTATTAGTTATAGATAACCTGCCATAAACCAGATGGATAATTCTCAAATATAACAACAAATAATCTTGCTAGTAAGGTCATATTTTTCACTCCTGAACTGATTAATTTTTTTTTATTAAATCCACCTCTGAGCTACTTATTCCATCTTACTTTATTATAAGCATTGACAGGACTTCAATTAGCCGCTAACGTAAGGTTTGTATGCCTGTGAAAATGCTGAAAATTGTGAACCTGTAATACTTTAGTACTTTAAGACCCACAGAGAATGAATGATTTAGTTTTGGAATGTTTTTAGCATAAATATATAGTTGTATAAGTTTGAATGGCTTAAGTGAGTTTGTAGAAATAAAATTAAATCCTCCTTCAGATTGACCACAGTTTGTCACATTTCATATTTCACTTATTTTGCTGAATTTATAGCATTACTGTATAAGAACAAATCGAACAAATAAGAGTAGCGCTTGACTTTAAACATTGTTTTTTTTCAGAGCTGGTGCTTAATGCAGAGGAGATCAAGAGTCTGTACGAGTTTGAGGAGCAATGCGTAGAGGAATACTTCAGGGAGAAAGAAGATGAGAAGCAGTCCTCCAACAACGAGCGAATCAGAGTCACATCTGAAAGGTCAAAAACCGCTCCTGAAACGTCCTAATGAGCAGCAACCGCTCTGACATCATGGTTTTAGTTGGCGTGAAGTAAACACCATGAACGCATTATTATCTATCATTAAAGGTATTATGGAGGATTTTATGGAATTTGAAAATGCATGTGCGAGGGCGTGCACGAGCCCATTTCTCCTCGTGCACGCTCTGTTTAAAAGTTGCTGTTCTTACAGCTCATACAAGCTTCCTGTGTCCGACCGTCCACTCTAACCTCTAAATCCCTGCGTCACCATATAAAGAGGGGAATATATAGTGAACTCAGTCTACTTACCGTTCAGACAGATGATCACTTCCCCGTTGGTCCACTGCGCCATCTTTGTTATTAGTCACCTCTTGGGTAGCGAAGGCCTAGGGCGACAGCAGGCCGCTGTGACAGTAAATCCCAGAATGCTTTGGGTGGAGAGCTCTCCACGCAAAGCATTCTGGGATATATCTGCCCTTCTGAGGCCTTTCTCTTCTTCTCATACACTTTATAGACACTTTTTCTCTTCCGACCCTCGGCCATTTTCAAAAAAACGCGGAGGGAAACGTGAGCTTCAATGACTGTCTGAAACCGTAGCTCACCACAGATATACGCCTGAAAGAAGAAAGATAGCTAACGGGAGGAGCACGTAGGACGGCCTTAAGTAAATGCATCACCAGAATGATTGACAGTTAGGAGGACTAATTATTTAGATGATCCACCTGGAAATAAAAGATCATTCTCTATACCTCTTTACCAAGTAACTGAATTTTGATGTAGGAGGTTTTCTGTCTGTAGTTTAATCTCTGAGGCATTAGCCAACACTAATATTGTCTTTTTCAGGGTGGAGAACATGTCCATGCGTCTGGAAGAGGTGAATGAAAGGGAGCACTCCATGAAGGCATCCCTGCAGACAGTGGATCTCCGCCTGGCTCAGCTGGAGGAGTTCTCTGGTCGGATGATGAACGCCCTGGAGAAGCTCGCCGGCATTGACCGAACCGAGCTGGTTCGTACAGGATCCAGGGCATCATCCGTATGCGGGTCGTCATCTCTCTTACGGCACGGCAGCATCAACAGCGTCGACGGACATAGCCTGTACCGGTACCAGCTAGACCTTGACGACAGGCCGACGGGAGATACAGAGCACAAAGGAGTCCGTCTAAGTCCTGAGAGAAAAGCAATTAAGTCAGAGGGAGGAAATACAACAGGTAGAACCAAGATGTAATACAATTCCCTTTGGCTACTTTCCTTTTCTGTATAGACAGATGCACTCATAACAAACTGACAAACTGTCGCCATGTTGGTCTTTGGATAGTTTTCTGTTTCTGTTGGCCATCAGCTGTATGGTTGTTACAGATAAAATATCTAGCTGCCATCAGATCTTTGTTGTCAAGGGAGACAGGAGGGTGTTTTTCAGACTCAATCAAACTTCTCAGCATTCCCCAGGGGCCAATGTCAGAGTTCTGGAGAGAAGAGTCTTTATTGACTGTCCTACCTCAGCGTTAGGAGGAGCAGTACGTTTTTTATCCCGGCTGTGAAACAGTGAACCAGCTCTTCGTTTTGCTCATGGTGCTCCTGATACAGATGAGTTATATGGACCTGGAGGTCATTCAACTGTGTGCTTAGGGGCCATTTACTGGGGCTATCCAGTCTCTGTCCAAGAGAAGCATGAGTCTGGTCCATATGGGATTAAGTCGGACCTTTTCCCAGTGTAAGTTGGGCACTGACCAGAGCTGGCCTCTGTCACTGAGCCTCTGTCACAGGATTTCTGGGTTCAACCAATTGTAGGGGGTCTGATTGGAGACCGGATGGGGTTTGGTGTTTGTGGCTCATTACTTCCCCAACTGGATGAGGAGTAAATTACACCCCTATTTTGTTTTATCGTTAGGAACTACGAAAGCCATCATTGAAGAAAGGGGTCAGCATAATGTTCTCTATGCCAATTCCCCGTTTCTTCCCATGTAGACCCCAAATACTTTGCTGGTTTAGATCGTATTTGTGTGACAGGTCTAAGTTTTTTCATTTTCATGCTGCATCTTACTGACACTCAGGAGTTGTTTATAAATCCCCCAGAACTTAGATGTGTATGTTTTAATTTATAAAATGATCAGACAGTCTGAGATAAATTTCTAGTTTTGCTGATTAGACTCAACAATCCTGATCAATTTAACAAACTACAGGAAGATGAGGTAACAGTAATTATAAATGGCAGTAACGCTGAGCAATGCTTGAAGGGATTCTGCAGTAAAATATGAAAAAGAAATGATGATACTTTGTCCTTCTTGTTTCTAGGGGGCCTTAAGGATCTTGTTTCAACCCTTGAAGTCGGAGGCGTGAGGGACAGAGCCCAGTCTTTATCCAACGTTGACATCTTGATCTCCCCATGTGACCTCAGCAGCTCCTCTACTCCGCCACATGAGGGTCTTACAGGTGCAGCGTTAAACAAATCACCACTGAAGGGCCAACTGGAGGCAGTTCCATCATTTCCTGTGGAGAGGTCAAAGGTTACAACATCTTTATCATCCCCAACTCTAGATAGCAAGAAGTCTGTGAGCTCCATCATCTGCAGCCCCATGGAGCACGAGTGGCTTGACCGTCCGCCATCTTCTCAGATGATAAAAGGACATGACAGAGCAGGAGAGGAGGGATCTGAGGTTCCAGGTCAGGAGTCGCTAGGCCAGACTGTGGTTGGAGACCAAGATGAGGAGGAGCAGCTGCTGGTGTCCGAAGAGAGGATTTACCCAGCGCTGCGCTCCAAAAGTCTCTACACCAACCCAAGGAAAACAAGGACTAAGAGACAAGAGCAAGAGGAGAAGCCTCGTTCAGCTAGTAGTGTTAAAGACTTGGTGTCAGTGTTCAGGGGGGGTCAGGAGGCCTCCGACCAGAACCAGAGACTCTGAACCATTTAGGTTGCATTAATAATGGACTGACTGATGGGCCTCGACTGAATGTGGCTCTTTATTCCCTTCAATGTTGCTGATGCGGTTTTTATAGCAGGCTGTGTTGTTGGGGGGGCATGACCTAAATCATAAAAACTTGAGGCAACATTTAAAAATTGCATCATAAACATAAAAAAACACTTTTATGTGTTATCTTTTACATAAGCACTAAAGGTTTGCATTAAAAACTAAATTTTGAAGTTATTCTTCTCTGATTTCCAGGTAGAAATTAGTTCCTAAAACAGGGGTCCCCAACACGGTGCCCGTGGGCACCAAGGGGCCCTCAAGGACCGCTCAGCTTCTTCTGAAAACAGAACAACTCACCAGTTTTAAATGGGATTTTATTATGATGCTTTTCTTTTTTAATCATTTAAAAAACTGATATTTAAAGAAAATTAGAATAAACAGTAAAAATCAGTTTATTATGCATGAAGTTTAGCTGAATGCTGACTCATTCATTCAGTATTGGTAGATGGGAACTCCTGGTTTAGACTATAGATGCTTAGAACATCAGAACGTAGCATTTTTAGAAAATTGGAACGTTGTTTAGAAAAGACGTTCAGAACATCGGGCCTGTTTTTAAATGTATATGTAAAATATTTGAACTAGAATAAAAAAAAATGGAAGTTTATTTAAAATATTGGACCTTTGTTTAGAATGTTGGATGATTAGAAAATTAGAACATAATGATGGATGTTTAGACCATTGGAACATTGTTTAGAGTGTTGGATGCTGAAGGTATTAGACATTTTAAAACGTTGGATTCTTAGAAGTTTGTCCTGAATGATGGATGTTTAGAACACCAGAATTTCTTTTAGACCGATGGATGTTTAAAGGATTGGTTGTTTGTGCTGATTGATGACGGTAACATTGGAAATATTTGAGGTAAGTTGTTACTGTGGAGGTTTGTAGATAAATCAAACACTTCCTCTTAAATAATTTTGCCCTGTGGATGTTCAAGGGAGTTTTTATTCAATAAGTAGAGAGCATGAGAAGTGGTTGATATCTGACACACATACTAAAGCAAATGCATTTAGAGAACTGCTTTTATTATTATTACAGCTAATATAGCATTCTGTTCCAAACAAAACAACAAAAATAAGACTAGTAGGAGATGAAAAGTGACCAGCACTTCTGAAATATGGCCCATTTTCTATTAAACTTATGCAACTTACTTTTAAAGAACTTTAACAATTGCTTTTTTTTTTTTTTCCAGCATGGTTATCCATTAGTTGAATGCGTCTGTAAATATTTTATTAAAAAAGTTGATTTATAGAGAGGTATGATTCTTTCTCTATATCTTTTCAAAAGTAGGGTGCGAAAAGGTAAGCAAGAAAATAAGTATTTTCAGAGGCTAATTTATTACCTTACAATAAAACATAGAATTACTGAACAGAAGTCCTTTTATAGAGAAGTTTTCTAACATGCATAGTTTCCACTAAGGCCCAGATTTACTAAAGTCTGTATATCATCAAAAGCAAATTGGTGGTGTATGAAAACGGAACTAACAAGCCAACCGCTGATGCACTGAGTGACAAACAGCGGATGCTGTCCTAAAAAGGTTTGTGTTTATGAATTAGTAGAATATAATAAGCTACTCATCAGAAGGTGCAAAACACTGGGAGGAGGGTATTAAAATTTATTCCTGACAATTTATTCAATAACATTTAGAAATGATTGCAGGCATAGTTTCTGTGTCTAAATTTATATCAGGTGCAAACTTCAGGAGGCACTGTTGTATATTTGGACTTTCAGAAATAAAAAGAATAGATTTATAATCTAACCAGCAATGTCATTTCGGAGCTAGTTTAAATTCCAGTAAACCATTACTGTATGCAGCACTTCATGTTTTTCTTCATCTGGATGTACTGTACATAGAGGACAGCCAAAGAAGCCCAGATTATTGGTTTAGCCTGCAAAGAGACATGGGGGAAGGGGGGGTAAGTGCACATTGCTTACTGCTCACATCAGGCATGATAACAGGCTAATTTTGCAGGGTTTTGGCATCAGTAAACAAAAATGATTTTCTAATGTTTTATGACATTTCATTTTTGTACATTTCACTTTAGTTTTTTTTTTTTTTCATTTTCACTTTTTTTCACAGCACTTAGAAAAAGGTAACCTATGTAACTCCATCAATATTTTTTATAAAAACGTCATATGTTTTATGACACCTCTCAAACTGCCAGCAGAACATGCAATCAGATCATTTTAAAAGTGAATCTTTTTGTGCAGCAATCATTAAAGAACAGCCACAACACACCTTATTACATCCACAGGGAAAAAAAGCACAAGTGATTTAGTGCCCTTTAATTTAATTCAATTCAATTCAGTTTATTTATATAGCGCCAAATTCACAACACATGTCATCTCAAGGCACTTTACAGTTCACCAGATCATACAGTCAAATTGATACAAAGTTTTCTATCTAAGGAAAACCAGCTGATTGCATCGACTCATTGACTCTTCAGCAATCCCTCTCACCTAGCATGCCTGTAGCGACAGTGGAGAGGAAAAACTCCCTTTGAACAGGAAGAAACCTCCAGCAGAACCAGGCTCAGTGTGAGCGGCCATCTGCTGAGGCCCACTGGGGTTCAAGGAGACAGAAGCAGACATAGAAAAAGAAGCATAGATACAAAAGGCAACTGTCAACCAGCTCCACAGGCGGCCCCGTCCAGGAAACACACAGCCAGGCAGACGAGCTCCGAGCCAGCTCCCATGTCAGAGGATGAAGAGAGCACATCCAGTTAGTCACAGTCAGAGAAACAGGACTACACTGGAAAACAGGCCGATCTCCAACATCTATAAACAAGGGTGTTGATGGAAGCAGCACAGCTGTAGTTTACTCTGAATTATTGAAAATCAGGCCTTTAGAGTTTGAAAGAGGCTTCCTTAACCTTTTCATAACATGAGGACCCAAATTTGGGTCCTCAGCACTCGCCCCAAGATGGTTTTTAGACCTGTAACATATTCTCTGGGGTCTTGCCTTTATTTTGATACCAAAACAATTAAAATAAACTCTGTAGTTCTTGAGATATATTCAATTATTTTTGGGCATGTTATTTTCAAGCATATTTCTCGAAAACAGGCCTAGTGTCCAAGAGGTTTGATGGCTCTTGAGGTCGGGTCTAATGCACCTTTTAGATGTGTCTCCTCTTCCAGAGCTTCATCAAACAGCTGAATTACCTGCTTAGCATGCAGTGAAGTTCTGTAGAGAACAGCTAATCTCTTGAGATGTGGAAGCCTGGTTTAAAAGATGAGACTTCAGTCCTGTTGACAGCAGATTTAATTAAATGAAACAGGGTTTGGTCATTGTTGTAGCATCGGCCAGCGTAACCATTTAGGTGGAAAAAGGGTCCCAGCGTTCTCGCCCACCTCGCTCTTCTAGCTGCTCCATCATCACCAGTCGTTTTCCACAATGGCGGTCAGACAAACAAAACAAGGAACCAAACAGGAAATATGCATAGTGTAGAGAGAACGTAGATTTGACCAATCAGAGGCCTCCTGTCTGCGCTCATCTATAATTTTGGAGAGGTGCAGCAGAGTGTCTGCGGAATGGGCGGGGCTTATCTGCGTTAACTGCGACACACGCAGACGACCTGGTTCCTGAGCATCAACCAGCCTCTACACTCCATGGCTGATGCACGGCCATGGAGTGGCCATGAAGGAATGTCAGGGATAAACTGTATTTGCTCACATTATTAAACAGTTAGGGTGTTTTTTGTCAACATGTAGAAAAAAATGTTTGGAAAAATATGTGCTGGAACGGCTCCTTTCAAAAATAAGCACAGGACTCAGCTCTGTAGAATTAAAGGTTGGGAACTTGGTTTGGTTCAACGCAGAAAATGATCAGAGCTCCAGATTAACTTTTATTCTTCTTAAAAATAAAGTCGCTGCTCTGCGATTTTCATCAGAACATGTCGGTCAGAAATCACAGCAGTGAGGCTGAACCTCATTCTGATCCTCATCAAGACATCTGGAACTGGACCCAACAAAACAAGCTGTCTGAGAACTGATGTAGCTGCTAACCTCAGCGGCTGTCTGATACTGGGAGGTCGCGGCAGGAAGACATGGTTTATATGTCAGTGAGTTACTGAGGTACCATAGAGAGGGAAGACGACAGCCTGTTTGGATGGAACGGTCGGTTCTGGAGTCTGCCTGGATAGTAGTTAGACAACCTGCTGATGTATGATCATACAGGTCCAGTTCAGTTCAAGCGTAATCAGACCAAAGGCAGGAGGAGGAAGGCAATAGAACAGCTTTTTAATTCTCAGCCAGTGAGAACAGACAGTAAAACACAGCTGGACATTAAACCTCCAACCAAAACACAATAATCTAAACCTGTGAAGTCCATGAAATCTGTACAGATTAATGCAAAGACAAACCAGCTCTTCTTCACATCTTAACACGGTTCAAAAGTTTTGGCCTCGTTTTAAATAATATAATGGCTTAAATAAAGAATCTTCCTCGTTTTTCAGTTTCAGAGTTTTACATAATAAACAGCATTATTTGCTGCAAAGTTTAAAACCTTGAGCAAAGAAACACATACATAGAACTTCACAATGTCATTATGTAATAAACAGAGATAAGGCCAACATGGGATATATGATGAAAAATATCAGACAGGAGCTGCTGCTAATCAGATAAACTGATTAAATGATCTTCATTAGGAGGCATCCTGCTGAGAGAAAGATTATTCTGACGAGCAGAACTTCT